>VXBP01000843.1:0-14121 GCA_013400115.1 Rhinopomastus cyanomelas | reverse complement strand
TTAGGAAGGACATTGAGGTGCTTGAGCGTGTCCAGAGAAGGGCAACGAGGCTGGTGAGAGGCCTTGAGCACAAGCCCTATGAGGAGAGGCTGAGGGAGCTGGGATTGTTTAGCCTGGAGAAGAGGAAGCTCAGGGGAGACCTTATTGCTGTCTACAACTACCTGAGGGGTGGTTGTGGCCAGGAGGAGGTTGCTCTCTTCTCTCAGGCAGCCAGCACCAGAACAAGAGGACACAGCCTCAAGCTGCGCCAGGGGAAATTTAGGCTTGAGGTGAGGAGAAAGTTCTTCACTGAGAGAGTCATTGGCCACTGGAATGGCCTGCCCAGGGAGGTGGTGGAGTCGCCATCTCTGGAGCTGTTCAAGGCAGGATTGGACGTGGCACTTGGTGCCATGGTCTAGCCTTGAGCTCTGTGGTGACAGGTTGGACTTGATGATCTATGAGGTCTCTTCCAACCTTGATAATACTGTGATACTGTGATTTATTTGTTCAGAAATTTCCAAAATAACCTAACCTCTTAAATGTGGTATTCTGAAAACTAGATGTAAAGGGAGGAAAGAAAGCCGCAAAATATAACATTTCATAAAATAATTCAGGATATTATTACTCACCAGTATACAACTGTCAAGAAATCATACCAACAAAAAAACAGGAGACAAATTTAATATGTGAAATCTTAAAATCCTGAAGAATTTAATATGACCACAAAATATTTTGGAAACAATACCACTATGTGCCTTCTCAGTGACACAAAATAGAAACATTAATGTTTCCAATGTAATTAGTTTTTTCACTCTTTAATATCTGCAGTATGTTGATTGTACATATTGCTGCACTTAACATTTATACTTAATGAACCTCATGCATTATTTTGATCAACAACTTCCTAATTTGTTGAGAAACAAAGAGAAGGACAGTTTGCTTGGTTTAATAGATTAACTTATAAGTTGTACTTTTAAGAAAGGATCAGGTCAAGGAAAAGAGAAGTTGAGACATAAGAAAGATTATTTTGCCTTTGCTTTTAAAATGCATAATATTATACTATTTATTGTACGTACCTTATTAAATTCTCAGATTGTGTTGAATGATACCCATTTCATCTACTTCACATCCAGCTTACAGTTAGTGAAGAAACATAAGATTTGCTAATTGTGACCATCACTTTGTCTCTTTGTCTGTGTGGAAGAATACAACTGTCAAACTGAGACAGCCTCGTATGGCAAGTTCTGGATTATAAATCTGAATAAGACACGACTTTGTCAATATATACAAGCAGAATCATAGAATAATAGAATCATTAGGGATTGGAAAGGACCTTGAAAGATCATCTAGTCAAATCCCCCTGCCACAGCAGGATCACCGAGACCAAGTCATACAGTCAGTCATGGTCAGAAGGGACCATAGGATCATGCAGTTCCAAACCCTCTGTCATGGGCAGGGAAACCCCACCCTAGATCAGGCTGGCCAGAGCCTCATCCAGCTCAGCCTTAAACTCCTCCAAGGATGGGGCCACAACAACCTCCCTGGGCAACAAATTCAGGGCTCTCACCACTCTCACTGTGAAGAACTTCCTCCTCACATCCACTCTAAATCTACCCATCTCCAGCTTTGCTCCAATCCTCCTAGACCTGTTGCTACCTCATATCCTGAAAAGCCCCTCCCAAGCCTTTTTGTAGGCCCCCTTCCAATACTGGAAGGACGCAATAAGGTCACCTTGGAGCCTCCTCTTCTCCAGACTGAACAGCCCCAACTTCTCAGTCTGGCCTTATAGGAGAGGTGCTCCAGCCCTCTGATCATCCTCGTGGCCCTCCTCTGCACTCTCTCCAGTAGATCCATATCCTTTTTGTAATAAGAGCTCCAGAACCGGACACAGTAGTCCAGGTGGGGTCTCATGAGAGTGGAGTAGAGGGGGAGAATCACCTCCCTCGACTTGCTGGCCACACTTCTTCTGATGCAACCCAGGATCAGGTTTGCCCTCTGGGCTGCAAGTGCACACTGCTGGCTCATGTTGAACTTTTTGTCCACAAGCAGCCCCAAGTCCCTCTCCTCAGGGCTACTCTCCAGCCAGTCACTGCCCAATCTGTATTTGTGCTTAGGATTGCCTCAACTCAGATGCAGGACCTTATACTTGGTCTTGTTAAACCCCATCAGGTTGACTTGTGTCCACATCTCCAGCCTGTCCAGGTCCCTCTGGACAGCATCCCTGACCTTCAGCATGTCTGCTGTGCCACAGAGCTTGGTGGCGTCAGCAGACTTCCTGAGGGTAAAATCAGTGCCTTTGTGCATGTCGACGACAAAGACGTTGAACAAGACTCGTCCCAGGACTGATCCCTGAGGGACACCACTTGTCACTGGCCTCCACTTGGACATGGACCCATCGACAACCACTCTCTGGGTGTGGCCATCAAGACATTTCTTTACCCATGTAGTGGTCCATTGTCACGGTTTCAAACTACAACATCCATCCATCAGAGCCATGGTCCACCAGCTTGGAGACCAGAATGTGGTACGGGACAGTGTCAAAGGCTTGGCTGAGGTACAGGTAAATGACATCAGTCACCCTCCCCTCATCCATTAATGTTGTGACCTGTTCATAGAAGGCCACCATTTTTGCCAGGCAGGATTTGCCCTTGGTGAAGCCATGCTGATTGTACCCAATGACCTCTTCACTATTCTCCTTTCTCAGTAGTGCCTCCAGGAGGATCTGCTCCATGATCTTACCAGGCACAGAGGTGAGACTGATTGGCCTGTAGTTCCCTGGCTCCTCCTTCCTACCTAAGTAGGTGTACCACAAGTTCCCTAATGTGTGTAAATGGACCAAATAACTGCAATATTGAAAGAAAAATGTCAAGGGAATGGTCAGGGAAAGGGAAAGGGAAAGGGAAAGGGAAAGGGAAAGGGAAAGGGAAAGGGAAAGGGAAAGGGAAAGGGAAAGGGAAAGGGAAAGGGAAAGGGAAAGGGAAAGGGAAAGGGAAAGGGAAAGGGAAAGAAAGCAGCATAGATTATCTGAAAGCAAAGGCATTTGATTCATCTTATTACTTTTCATTTTAAACACATGCTGACAAAAAAGAAGAGGTGAAGACAAGGGACTCCTAGACTAAAGAGAGGACCAAGCTTTGGGAAAAAAATGGTGAGCTATTCTGAAGCACCACAAAACTGAAAAGAAGATTGGAAATCTAGTGAAATGGCATAGGTATATCTATTTCTAGAGGTAAGCACAAAATATTTAGCAACACAGGACTGCCATTTTAGAAAACTCACTGTATACTTTTGTACCATGCGCTTTCCAGGTATATGACAATGCTCTGGGATACTTCAGTCTGCAACTGTGAAGTGTTTGTCTCATTATCCTGCTCTTTAGGAATTTGACATAAAAATCATGGATTAAACTTTAACAAAGACATGGTGACAGACAGTGAACATGTGTTGGTCTTGAAGTTATAGACAGGAGAAAATGAAAGGAAGTTAAAAATCATTAAATTACCAGTAAACACTTTAAAATTATTCTTATATAGCTGGATAACCTGCAGGCTGACTTAGAAAACCTCTGAAAAAATACAACACAGATGGGATAGGATAGAGACAGATAGTAGAAAGGGGCAGAAAAACAATATATTATGCTGCATCTCTGTTGCCTAGCAAAACCAAAACACTGGAGAAATTCTTTTGTATCTCATAAATGTATTTCCACTGTATTTTGTAAAGGACTTCTTAAGCATAGCCCTGCAGTTGTGAAAGAAGCAAAATGTGCACTGGCTGAAGGTCTGCCACAGTGTTCCTTCTGATAAGGTGTCTATTAGTTTGTATATTTTAAATCACTTTCAAAAATCTCATTTATTTTAACAAGTATTTTGATTAAAAGGATTCAACCTGTAGAGTTGATGAGCATAGAGCATATAGAGGATCAGGAGTAGTAATTTTGCCCCCAAGGGAGAATATATTATGCTAGTAGGTAGGAGTATCAGAGGTAAGTCACCTGTTTCTATGCTATTGAAAAATACAATAGAATTTTTAACTTAATGAAGAAATGAAGGTTATTATTAAAGATGTAAGACATTGTAACTTCCAAGGAAAGTTTAGCTAAAACCTCATTTTATTATATTGATTGATGTTTGAATATTTTAACTGTCCTGTAGTTAAGCCTGAGCCTTGCTGACCAAAACTTTGGGTAGTTGGTGTTGCTGAACAAAACTCAGACTCAGAAACTAGTATTAAGAGACTGTATTAGCAAAGGTCACCCTTTCCTCATTCCCTATAACAAAAATGAGAAAAAAAGAGAAAAAGCTCCTCTACTCCTGACTGAGTAGAGAATGTCAAGGTATCATTCTGCTTTCAGAACTATAGATTTTCTGATGAGACCTGTGTATCCACCCAAGTGCAAAGAATGAGGAATGTGAATAAAATGCTGTAGCTACAAACCATAATTATTCTTTGGTAACGAATATGTACATATTTCCGCCCAATCCACTCTCCTATTAATAATGTTTTCAAGGCCAGAAAAACTTACGACAGTGTGCAAGAATCATTATTTTTATTAATAGAACAAGAAGTGGAACTGAGCTATGAGCTGTATGATTTACAATTTCTTTGACTTTAGGGAAATTTCAAGAAAGCTTCATAGTGTTCATAGGATCATAGGATGTTAGGGGTTGGAAGGGACCTAAGAGATCATCGAGTCCAAACCCCTGCCACAGCAGGACAAAACTATCTAACACAGATCACAGAGGAACGCATCCAGGCGGGCCTTGAAAGTCCCCAGAGAAGGAGACTCCATGACCTCCCTGGGGAGTCTGTTACAGTGCTCTGTGACCCTCACAGCAAAAAAGTTCCCCCTTGTGTTGAGGCGGAACCTCCTCTGCTGCAACTTACACCCATTGCTCCTTGTCCTATCACAGGGAGCAAGTGAAAAGAGCCTGTCCCCCCGCTCCTGGCCAGCCTTCAGGTACTTATAAACATTGATCAAATCTCCCCTAAGTCTTCTCTTCTCCAGACTAAAAAGCCCCAAGTCCCTCAGCCTCTCCTCATAAGCCATGCCCTCCTGTCCCCTAATCATCCTCGTAGCCCTCCGCTGGACCCTCTCCAGTAGATCCTTGTCCCTCTTAAACTGGGGGGCCCAAAACTGAACACAGTACTCAAGATGAGGCCTCACCAGGGCAGAGTAGAGGGGGAGAAGAACTTCCCTCGATCTGCTGGACACACTCCTCCTAATACACCCCAGGATCCCATTGGCCTTCTTGGCCACCAGGGCACATTGCTGTGCCATGGTTAACCTGTTGTCCACCAGGACCCCCAGGTCCCTCTCCACAGGACTGCTTTCCAGTAGATCACCTCCCAGCCTGTACTGGTGGAGTTTGTTATTCCTCCCCAGATGCAGGACTCTGCACTTGTCCCTGTTGAACCTCATCTGGTTTCTCTGTGCCCAGCCCTCCAGTCTGTCCAGGTCTCTCTGGATGGCAGCACAGCCCTCAGCCGTATCAGCCAAACCTCCCAGCTTGGTGTCGTCGGCAAACTTGCTGAGCAGACACTCTGTGCCCTCATCAATGTCATTGATGAAGATGTTGAACAAGACCGGTCCCAGCACCGATCCCTGGGGGACACCACTAGTCACAGCTCTCCAGCTGGACCTGGCACCATTGATCACCACCCTCTGAACTCTATCCTGCAACCAGTTCCTAACCCACCTCACTGTCTGCTCTTCCATCCCACACCTCCTCAGCTTGCTCACTAAAATTTCATGGCAGACGGTGTCAGAGGCCTTGCTAAGGTCAAGGTAGACCACATCCACTGGTTTCCCTGAATCTAACCATTCAGTTATTGCATTATAGAATGCTATCAGGTTAGTCAAGCAGGACTTCCCTTTCATAAAGCCGTGCTGACTACTCCTGATAACCTTCTTCTCTTCCAAGTGCCTTGAGATGCCCTCCAGCAGGAGCTGCTCCATCATTTTTCCAGGGATGGAGGTGAGGCTGACTGGTCTATAGTTTCCTGGAACTACTTTCTTGCCCTTCTTGAAGACTGGAGTGACATTGGCTCTCCTCCAGTCCTCAGGCACCTCTCCTGTCTGCCACGATTTGGCAAAGATCATAGGTAGCGGGAGGGCAATAATATCAGCCAGCTCTCTCTCTCTGTGTTGATGCACACAGTGCAGTCCAATTACTCCTGGTGTCATGAGTCAGTTTTAGGGGCTGACCCCAAACAGAACAAACAACCTGGGAATCTGACAATTTTCTTTGCCTTGGCATATAAGGAGTGGATACATCTTGCCAAGTGTCGCTGGCTTCCTGTGCCTCCGCTAGCTGCTTGGGTCACTACACATGTCCAGGAATCATGTGAAAACTTGGTCTCCCTTTTCCTTTCACCTGTAACCCATGTCTTTATTGTGTCTGACTGTTTCTTATTTTAATTCCCTTCACTCACAGTTTCCATATAGCTGCCACTTGAGATGAGAGGAAGGTCAAGCATTTTCTCCCTCGTTTCCTTTTTTTTCAGTCTTTTCATGACACCTCACTGAGTACTCTGATTTGAGTTTGTCTGTTCGTTTCTTCTTGTTATTTTCAATAAAATTTTCTTAGCTTTTTTTTACTATAAAACTTGTCTCCTCTTCTCTGATGACCTTGGGCAATTTAACCAAGATGCCTGGTCATATGTACATGAATTCTCTAGTGGTCTTACCATGGAAAGATCGGAATCTGTTCTTACATTTTCTTGTATTTCTAGATCTTGTTTTCTGTCAACTTCTGTGAAATAACACATGTACACTATAGTGCTGGGTGTATATAACTAAAGGAAATGACCATCAGAGAATGAATAAAGCAATTTTATCTTTCCCCTTATATATGTATGAATTCTATAAATGCATGTGTCTATTTATACATCCATATGCTATCAATATATTCTATATGTAATGCAATAACATACGTTCTCCTTGTAAACTAGTTATAAAAGTGCAATTACGTTTAAAGAAATCGTAGATTTCTTGTTTTTTCAGTATATAGATAAACAATAAAACCTCTTTTAAATGTTAGACATCATAGATGTAGAACATGGAGAATCCGCACACCTTTCCAGGAAGATATATTCACACCATGCAATGTTTGTTTCTTATAGTAACATTTCTTTATCTATTTGTATACCAAAGCGTGCAATGCATTTCTTCGTACCCAGTGCTGTTCTATGTATCCAGGCTCTGAATTAGATGTTGTCTGTTAGAATGTAAGTAAGTACAGAGCCAAAGAAATCCTACAATTTTATAGTCAGCATCTCATATCCTAGTCCTGCAAATGCCTTACAAGGTTTTTACTTTGATCCAAAGCATTTATAACTCTCAATGTATCAGTTACTTGATCTTTCCTTACAAATTCCTCTTAGCTTAACAATTAAAACTCTTTCTCTCCCTGGGTCCCTTGTAATATTATCAGTGTGCTATAGATAGTTGAATAAATCTTGTGTTCAGACTATGCCTTTTTGGACTTTCTCAAAGACTATTTCTTTATGAGCCTCAAAGTTCCATATTAGCACACCATATTAGGTGTACTTAAGAACCATTAAGTGCACTAAGAGTCGTATTGCAAGCTATTGATTGTATGTAATTTAACACTTCTGAATGTTTATTCTGAAGGATTGTCAAGGAAGGTGCATGGAAATCCAATCTTCCCTTAAAATGATCTTCATTCTCGTTGACATGGAGCTATTCTGGGTGAAATCTTCCCTGACAGGACTAATTTTCAGAAAAAGAAACATACACTGGCTAAGTTAGAAACTCATATTTAGACAGTTAATTCCTAAAGAAGAAGAGTTATTTTCAAACATGGTAACTACTGATATATAAGAGAGTCGATGGTTTACCCTCCTAAAATTACACTGGTTTTGAAATTCCTTAGCATTTCATAACTGATCAACTTTACACTCTTTTATATTACTAGACTTGACATTTGGCTTTGTAGGTTTTGCCTAGAAATTTTATTCCTTTTACCTACTCAGATTTTTGCCCTGCCCCTCAAATTTTCCTTGGAGTTTTATGTTAAAAAAAATAAGGCTATCAAAAGAAAAAATTGCTGGATATCAACTGGCTTAAAATTGAAACTTTGAAAATGTACATGTTTCACACAATGTAAAATCATAACATGATCCTCTTTCAAGACAGTTAATTAACCAAGGGGAATATCTTTTGCTTTTTTAATACTCTGTAACATAAAGATTATGCGGAAGCAGATTCTTCATTCATCTTTAGAGCTCAGGAATATTAGGGCTGTCCTTTCTTCTGGACAACCTAATATTTTTCAGNTTTAAGGTTACCATAGCATAATAGTAGAAATGCTATGGGCTTCATTATTATTTTTGACAAACCTAATTGATTTCAATGCTACATGGCCATTAATTGCTAGCAATATCTCCTAATCTGGGTGCAATTGATTAGCAATTAGAGCTATTTTTCTGTTTGATTTAAGAAACTATCCATCCTCACCAGAAAATTGTGATATCATTAATTCTGCTCTACTTCTTTAAAGTCAATTAATAATCAACATACCTTCTGCTCTCCTTAATGACTGTAATAAGAATAGAAGAGTCTATTTAGAATTACAAGGAAATTATGTGGTAAAACATTCTTAAGCATTAACTGAAATTTTCTCACTAGTGGCACTGAGTTTAAATAACAAAAGAAATAAGGATCAGAGCACTTTAAAGCAGCTGCAGAATCAATTATGCAGAATACTGCAAACACCTTCCTCATTCCCAGCACATCTTCATAACAATCGTATTGATCCTAGAGAAGTATCTATAAACAAAAGGCTTTCAGCATAATTATGTTCACTTTTGACCTTTGGTGGACCAATATAGAGAAATCTTCACCATTGCCAGAAATACCTAGCACAAAATCATGTCTTCAGACTCAGTGCCTTAATAATGTAACAGTCTCTAGTAAAATAGATTCCAGCATGAGTGTTTGGGCTGGAAACTGTACAAAATAAAGACTCTGGAACAGCTTTGCAAGCAGAAAGTCATTTTATCACTGTATCAGCCTCACATCTGCAACATGTCAAAGAGATTAGTAACAATCTGATGTTTATGATCTGAAGATCTAATGGCTGAGGGCTGATTAAAAAATGAGATCCTAATGTATGCTACATATTTGTGAATAAAGATTTCTTTCTTCATTCTTTGATTCCTTACTGACATCTTGAATCTATGACAAGTCCTGCACATTGTTTGTGGAATCTCACTTCTGTTCCTATGTTGACAGAAATGAGTCTACACAACAGTCCATAACCAGCAAAGTTTGGTGCTAATTAGTAAATCACATTGTTAATGCATTAAGCAAGGCTATAGAGTAGAGAACTGCATGCCATGCTGCCCCCTGCTGCAGTATTAACAAGCTGATTCTCATTTATGTGTAACCCTAAGTGGAAGAAGTTATCACATAAACATGAAAAAAAACAAACCTCTCAACAGCGGTATGCAATTTTTTCGTCCTTTAGCTTGTGTATTTTTAAATACCTTAGTAGTACTTAACTTAGTTGCATTTTTGGTTGATGACAAAGTATAGCCTTGTTTGTGTGGCCACAGGATACAGGATACTCTAGAGATTCAGATTTTAGAATTGAATTAATGTTCTTATTCAGTGAAAAAAGAAATGTATTCCTTGAAGAACAGGTTAATTCACACTGCAGAAAAAAAACCCAAGACTAAAACATAAGCATACAGTTTCAAATGTTAATCAAAATAATGAATACTTAGTATAGGATTCAATCCATGCATGGTAGTGAATCATATCCTGAAGGTAGTTACTATAGTATTGATTTTCTGAAGGCACAGATAACAAGTAATACTGGATAGATATGGTGATCTAAAATAAATTGCTGACTGAAAATTGACTTGTTGCTCACATATTGGATTCTTCCTAATAAAAACTATTCTCAGGAAAAAAAAAGGGGTTATAAGGTAAGAACACAGTAACAGATCATTAACTCATTCTTTATTTAACTTCTACTTTAATAGCATCCTGAAATCAAAACGCATGATTATAATTTCACTTCCTACACCTCTTGTCAACATATTCAGTAAAAATTTTATGTGAGGTTGGTGCAACTTTCTGCCATTCTAATTTGAAAGCATGTCTCATTGACATGCTCCCTGGCTTATTCAGCCTTTGCTATTCTATGAGAACAATCTCTGGAAATAAATTGGCACAGAAGCTATCAACTTTCATTCAACCAGCACTTTTTTCTTCAATGCTAACACACCTCAAACTTTGAATTAGATCTTAAGAGGCAACTCATTGATTCCAGCTCATTCCTAAAGGATCGTTACTTTGACATATGCCAAATTGTGACTTAGCTGCCTTTTGCCTTCTGGGCAGACAATGCCAGCCCTTTCTGCTTCACTTTAAGTTGTGCCCATCTGCTTCCCTCCACTCTGCTTAATGGAGAGGAACATATGGTCTTAAGTGCCTAACTCTTGCCACACCTTCAATTGCACTGCCATATGTTCTAGTATCACGCTGTAATTGCCAATAGCGCTAGGAATACAAAAGGGGCATTTCACAAGCCAACAGGTTTATGTCTGCTGTATAATACATCAGAAACGGCCGCCACTGTAACATCCTCAGATAATCTTCTGACTTGTTTTGCATACAATGCTTCTGTAATTGTAGGTATTTAAAATTGCACAATCATTCCTTGGTCATGATTTCTCCTTTCATCACTTTCAAAACGAGCAACAGGAAAGCCTATTTTGTTATTATTCTGTCCCTTCAAATGATCTCTGTATACCACTATTCTCCAAGGCAACCTTTCTAGGTCCCTGCTACTAGGGAGAATATACTTGAGAGTCATCAGGGAACAATGCAACTACTTAGAAGGATTTTGTAGTCTAGACAATGCCTTTTTTTGCTGATTTAAGTATGTCACATTGCTGCCTAACTGAGAAGAGCTAAAACACTTTCTTTGCTGCAATAAGTAGGACAGTACTCTGTGTTATTTTTGCATTGTAAGCCTGTGGTTGCAGTTTAGAACATTTATGCAATGTGCAAGCATCCTGGATTTCTATTATTCATGGTAACTGTATAAAAACTTCCACCTTCTGTAGCTCACTAACCTGGCCTTTTTTTTTAATTTCTCTTTTATTTTTGGTTAAAATTATTTTTATTTTAGCATTAATTGTAATGATTGCTAGAACTACCTAATTAAACATAAAAAGTGAAGACACATTAAAAATTAAAGTATAAGCCCATGGAAAACTCGATTTAGGGATAGGTGTGCACAAGCTCGGTTTCTGGATTTCACCGAGCACACCCAATATGTGAAGGTCACAAAATCCAAAGACATCAAACTGGGGCAAAAGCTAAGCAACACATAAGATTATTTTTGAAGGGTGACTTTCAACATGAACGTGTATACAGTTTCAGCAGTAATCTGTCTTACAGATGAGGTGGAAACTAGTACAAAATAAAGAGAAAATATACTTAGCAACAGAGTCTTATTTATCTATGTGTTTCCACCTACACTTAATTTCTCCCTAAAAGACAGTAGTAATTGGACATTGCCATGTTAGTTGTTAGTCACAGGTATTTCAAATCTTTGATCTTACCATGACCTTTTGTCAAGCTAGCATTGCTATAAGGCTATGCCATTGACTATCCTAATATGTATTTCATTATTATGGTAGCTTTAAGTATTTTCCTATGCTGCTACCTTGTAAGGCTGTTTGTTCAGTGCAGAACTACTCGTTTGATACAGCATGCTTTCACCTAAATTAGAAAATTGGCTGCCTCCTCATTTAATTCTCCACATTACTGCCCTCTGCTGTTTTTCTTCATAAGTTTAAGTAAACTGTCCTTTATGTTGGAAAGAACAGAATTTTCTCTTCAGCCCACCAGCTATTGCATGGACCACAACAGTTGTATAGTATCTGTGACAGAATATTGTAAGAGGCTGGCATGACAGGAACGAATGTCCTCCAGACTGTCTTGTCTAAATGCTTTATCTCTCTAGTGTTTCTTTTAATATTTTTGCTTAATGATTGCTTTGTGAGTAGACATTTCAAGGTTTTTATTCCAATTTCGAGTGGCAGAAGAGTCCCTGCAATTTTCCTGCATACTACCTGACTATATATGCCACCAATAAGATGCCTCTTCAATTACTAAGTCCCAGTTATTGTGACTTCCAGAAAGTCCTCCTTCACTGACATAATACTTAAAGTAGTTCCTGTGAGTGGAAGCTAGCAGGAGATTTCACTGTCCTATTTGTATCTTACTACTGTTCTCTGTCAAACTGTCACTATGAGCTTGATCTCTTCTCTTTTTCAAGAGATACAACTGCTAGCTGTATTTGCCCATGCCCTCTTATCTGGGGCTTGAAGCATGAATCACTCTTAAAATGTTAACTCTTAAGTCTGTCAGGATTATTTTTTGTTCTCCTGTAAACAAAATTCCATTTTGCACGCACAGATCATTTCTCAGTAGGTATTAAACTCTTGTGACACACACTCATTACAATCTGGTCATCCCTGGAGGATGAAGTGTTTTATTGTCTACAACATGCCTCCTGTTCAGTGATTTGCTGGATTGCCCGACAACTGTTATTAGAGATGTGAAAATACTGTAACTTGTTGATAGACTCGAGTCCCAATTCCCAAAGCCATCTGTGATGTATTCTGGAAGGCCTGCTTTGCTTATAGTGTCTTG
This sequence comes from Rhinopomastus cyanomelas, assembly GCA_013400115.1. Classification (NCBI taxonomy): domain Eukaryota; kingdom Metazoa; phylum Chordata; class Aves; order Bucerotiformes; family Rhinopomastidae; genus Rhinopomastus; species Rhinopomastus cyanomelas. Next base: position 1,442 of record VXBP01000843.1, on the reverse strand, counting down.
TGGCATCACTGGAATGCCTGCACAGCAACCACCCCTCAGAAGAGATCACTATATCATACATAATCATCATTCAGATCCAGCTTAATCCTTATGATTTTTAGTAGTTTGTTATGAGACTGGCCAACATTGGTGCCACAGTTGAGATGAGATGTGCAGTTCTAAAAATCCTTTCATCAGGCCTCTTCTCTTGATATGATTAAACCAAAATATTAAGAATTCAGCACTACTGCTTTGTGTATAGGACTTCCTGAATATATTTCCATCGTGCCTGGATGAACAGAAAGGGAGAGGAGAGATTTTCTTACAGATGAGAAAACCTGTTCTTAGAAGAGACAGCCACATTCTTCTAATATTGTCAGGGAAAGGTTTTCTGTATAGATGTAAGAAACACAAATCAGTATGAGCAAGAAGAAGTTGAAGTAACAAAATTCTTCCCCAAAAATGTAATTTATGGACACTGTATGTCCCAAATCTTCCTCACCAAAAGGTTCTAGATATAATGAAAGAAGTGGTTCTATGACAGTTTCGCAATGAGGTAAACCATGGCTTTTATCTGACCAATCACAGCCAAAAGAGGAGGTATCAGTCCTCACCATTAAGCATGAAGCTGGAATGTCAAATTTGTCTCGCGTAGGATTCCAGACGAACAGAAGATGAAGTCTAGCAGCAAAATCATTATCATTATCCAATATGTCTAAATGAATGCAGTGCTCACTTTGAACACAGTAGATGCACATAGTGGTACCTCAAAGGAAGAGACATAGAGAAGACCTGGAACAGATATCCGTGAAAAATGTATTGCTATTTCATCACAGGATATGTTATAGGAGAGTAAAATGTACTCCTCAGTCTTTTCCCCAGTAAAGTAAGCAGACAGATTTCCTTTCTAGACAGGTCTTTTGTCTCTCTTCATGTCTAGATTTATTCAGGGATGTCTGGAGTAATATGTGTCACAGGCAATATGTGATTAAACAAGGAACCAATATGTAAAATTAAACAAAGCAAAAAATAAAAGTATTTGTTTAAATTAGCTAAGAACAACATCCTCAGAGAACCACCCGATTTTGAGATTGGTTTCGCCTCTATTTATTCAAGATTCGTAATGCAAAAGGACACTGATTTTTATTGCATTCTCTGTAAAATGTAACAATACCTATGAATTCATGATGGGTACAAGACTGTCAGCTTTCTGCCCCATCTGCTTCAAAGTCAGTGCAAAGAATCATAGAATCATGGAATCATTACAGATCGGAAGGGACCTCGAAAGATCATCTAGTCCAATCCCCCTGACACAGCAGGATCACCTAGACCAAGTCACACAGGAACCCATCCAGTCGGGTCTTGAACATCTCCAGAGAAGGAGACTCCACAACCCCCCTGGGCAGCCTGTTTCAGTGTTCCGTCACACTCACCGTAAAGAGGTTCCTTCTCAGGTTGATGTG
>VXBP01000842.1:51796-64978 GCA_013400115.1 Rhinopomastus cyanomelas | reverse complement strand
ACATTTTTCTCAGCCCAGCTCTCCAGCCTGTCCAGATCTCACTGAATGGCAGCACAGTCTGCAGGGGTATCAGCAACACCATCCAGCTTTGTGTCATCAGCAAACTTGCTGACAGTGCTACTACTCCGACAAAAATTCCTCACTTGTTTCTACAGCATTATGATTCAAAAACATTTGCATTTAGTAAGGGCAAAATATGCTCTTTTCATGGACCTGTATGGACGTGTCAACTGACAGCCTTGGGAGGTGAGAGTAAACCTGGGAGCTAGTGTTTGATCTAGACTGTGTGAAGGAGCGGAAACCATTACATATGTCTGGTGATAATGCTTCTAAAATAAGAGTAAAACAAAAAATAGCAACATTAGTGACATTTTGTGAACATTCAGACAACTCAGAATGATTTACTGAAATTCCTTTACAGGAAGGAAATTGTAAACTCAGTTTACACAAGGAAACTTCTAGTCTTAATTAAACTAAGAAATGGAATATTTGACTACATTGAGTAATTGAGTTCTCTATTTTACTTTGTCCATTCACTTCCCCGAAATACGTCTTTATCATCCTTGTTTCCCAATTCAGTCACTTATAGGATGGATGAAATTTGCAGGAAGCAATACCCACTGGTACTAAGTAAAGTCTCTCTGATTTAAAGCCTGCATTCGGCAGTGAAAAAGGATAAAAGCAACTCCCCTCATACTTAATCCAGTGTCAAGAATGAGGTTTGAGATATATTTCAGATTAAAAGTCACTCAAAAACCAAAGCTGCAACGATAAACAATTACGACAGTTTGAACATCCAGCATAACCTTTGCTTGCAAAAGGATGGTTAAATGCATGCCTAAAATTTTATCTACCATCTAGCAATCTCTGTTTCACTGTAGTAAAAAGCCTAATTGATAGCCCAAGAGGTGTTTTAAAAACCCCAAATGTTACATTGTGCGAGTTGTGCTCATTATTTCATTTTTTTTCATTCCTTTATGACCAGATCATCAGAATAGCTTCATAAAGATTGTTTACCTGTAGCTGATTCAGAAAGATACAACCTGAAGGGCCATGACTGGGGTACCAGTGTACTCAGTATAACTCTGATTATCGCAGAGCGTGAAGACCCTATTGTGTGAATACCAGGCATTCTGTGGTGGAATCAGTGCTTTAGCCCTTTACACAGGCCTCAGATGACCAACACACTAAACTCCATTACCTACAGCTTGCTTATAATATGGAGTATGTTTTCAATAACGCAAAGTAGGGTGCAAAGCCATTTCTCAGAGTGAAATATTTTACTTTTAGGAAGCTTTAGAAGAGTTCATGTTTATTCTCAAGTGATAGTGGTAGAAAAAAGGAACTATCAAAATACTTTGGAGAACATGCACTCTGAATTCTTTACAAATTAGAAAATTATTAAAAAAAATTAAAACAGATTAATCTTTTAAAGCCATATGCACATACTACTTCATGCAGTAAAAGATAGACAATCAGTTAATCACAAAACTTTTTTACAAGTTTGAGAGATGGGGTAAGAATTCTTAAACATCACTTAATAGTTTTCATTGCAATAAAGTATTCAACATTTTTGAAGATATTTAATGTCTCTAATTCTTTGCAAATAGTTATTCAAGACCTCTGTCTATTCTTATCTCTGTCCAGATTTTACAGTTCATGCAACTTTAATTCTGCCTTTACCTGATTATGTATTACATAAAAGTGTAATGGCATAACTACATGTTTTCAATATGACATAGTCTTATCATGTATGAGAGGCACCTAACTACTACACTGGCTTATAGAGATTTGCTAATACTGTTTGGCTCTTGAACTAATAACCTGCAGACAACAGAAGTCTGATTAAATACAGAAGAAAGGAAAAACAGCACATTTTGTTTCTAAAACTTTCTCAAATGTTTCTTTTAGCTAGGACTTGGGAAATTACAATATCTGGTGGCAACAGGCATGAAATGTTCTAGAGAAAAGCCTAACAATTAAAGATCATCAATTTCATCATCCCTAACACATCACTCTCACTGGAAAACAAAAATACCCTTCTTTTAGTTAGTTGACGCACTGCCTTATGAAAATGTAATGTGGCTGTTTTTTCTCATTTTAACAACAACTGCACTTTTTAAAGTTCTCACACTTGAGTGTGACTGTCATTTCCACTGAGCAATGCTCAGTCCAGTCAATGAACTCTAACTTCATCAGCAGAATCTATGCTCTCATTATTTTCAGTAGAACAAAAGAAGGTACACTAGATTTAGCAATATTTTTTTCCAATGAAATCCTGAAGAAATACATCTACATCATTATTTCAACTATATTTGGCTTTGCAATGCAGAATTACTAAATGCAGCGAAAAGTAAGAAAGGCTGAGACCTGAGCTACTGATTCAAACATTGTGAAGTAAGAATTCTGGTATGCCACGGCACTCACAAAAGTGAAGAACAGAAAGATTAATTTATAGATATAGTACACATGTTAGAAGGGCTATAGTCTTGTTGGTGACACATTTTAACACTGATGAAGTGTGAATGCACTTTGTTCTAAATTAATCTGTTAATATTGTAGCTATGGGGTGGAACAAAGGAAAAAAATGCCATGGTATTTGGATGTTGCATATGTCAATGGAGTTTTAAAAATAAGAAGTACCTTACGAGCAAGGTAATTCAAACTGTCTTTTTTCAGCAGGTTCTCTAGGAAAAAAAACACAACTAAAAACCACAAACAAAAATAAAAGTCACATTCAAGAAACAGAAGCACCGATACAGTACAGGTCTGTGTTTCTTGCTGCTGTCATTCCAAAAGAGAAAATTTATGCTTCCTCCACCATACCCATTCTGATAGAAAGGCGAGAAGCATAGCATGCTGGTTAGGCTCCTCCACCTGGCTGGTGAGACTTCACTATGCAGTGAGCTTACACTATGCAGAGCACAGAACAGTTGCTTTGACTCTACAAAGAATGAGGAAAGCAGAAATAATGAGCTCTTGCTTTCCTAAAAAAGCAAAGGCAATACAAAACCTTCTAAAATAGCTGCTACAGCAAAGTGCCTGCAGTGCTTCAAAGATGCAGAGCACACAGAGGGAACACACAGTTACTCAGTCACTCAGATGAAAGAATGACTATGCCAAAGGTTTTTTGAATGATGTGGTGATCTCCTTCACTTTATAAACATTCCTCCTTATAACTAGCTGGTTATCATAGAATCACAGAGATTGGAAGGGACCTTGAAAGATCATCTAGTCCAATCCCCATGACACAGAAGAATCACATAGACCAAGTCACACAAGAACATGTCCAGGCAGGTTTTCAACATCTTCAGAGAAGGAGACATCACTGGACAGGCTGTTCCAGTGTTCTGTCATTCTCACTACGAAGAATTGTCTTCTCATATTTAAGTGGAACCTCCTATGTTCCAGCTTACAAACATTGCCCCTTGTCCTATCATTAGATGACACTGAGCAGAGCCTGGCTCCATCCTCCTAACACTCACCCTTCACATACTTAGAAACATTAATGAGGTCATCCCTCAGTCTCCTCTTCTCCAAGCTCAAGAGACCCAGCTCCCTCAGCCTCTCCTCACAAATAGGTGTCCTACTTCCTTCATCATCTTCCTTACTGTATACTTGACTCTCTCAAGCAGCTCTGTGTCTTTCTTAAATTGAGGTGCTCAGAACTGGACACAATACTCCAGGTGTGGTCTCACCAGGGCAGAGTAGAGGGGGAGAAGAACGTCCCTTGATCTGCTAACCACCCCTCTTCTGATCCACCCCGGATGCTGTTGGCACTCTTAGTCACAAGAGCACACTACTGACTCATGGTCATCCTGCTGTCCACCAAGACCCCCACGTCCCTTTCTCCTACACTGCTCTCCAACAGGTCAGTCCCCAACCTATACTGGTACCTGGGGCTGTTCTTGCCCAGACTCTACTCGTGCCCTTATTATAGCTTCTCTCTGCTCTGCTATCTAGCCTGTTGGGGTCCCACTGAATGGCAGCACAGCCTGCTGGAGTGTTCGCCACTCCTTCTAGCTTTGTGTCATCAGCACGCTTTCTGACAGTGCACTCTAATCCCTGATCCAAGTCATTAATGAATAGATTGAACTGTACTGGTCCCTGTATTGACCCTTGGGGGACTCCACTAGATACAGGCCTCCAAATAGACTCTGTCTCATTGAGCACTACTCTCTGACTTTTATCGTGAAGCCACGAAGTCACGATCCACCTCACTACCCGATCGTTCACACACCACTGCCTCAGTTTAGCTGCAAGGATGCTGTGGGAGACTGTGTCAAATGATTTACTGAAGTCAAGATAGACCACATCCACTGCTTTGCCATCATCTATCCACCTGGTTATGTTCTCATAAAAGGCCATCAGGTTGGTCAATCATGACCTCCTTTTGGTGTAGCCATGCTGACTGCCCCTAATAAATTCAACATTCAGTCAGCTGTGAAGATAACAACTTATGCAATACTGTCTTATAGTGAAGGATGTACTAAGTCAAATAACTCACTTTTGCTGGTATCAGTTATAAGACCTCCAAATTAATATGGACTGAATGACATAGAATTGTAAGGCTATCACAATAGTTCATATACAGTTAGCTGTATCTTTCCAAAGTCTGTACACCAAGGCCAAAGGGATAGGGTGTCCCTATAACTCCAGCAAACAAGACTTTGATACAGAAATGGTAAATCAGTGTAAATAACTTAATTGCAATAACACAGCAATTAAACTGGACATGCAACTTACCAGTTTGCCCCAAATTTCAGCAAATTCAGAGTTACATGAATACTTAGATGAATCTAACTAATGTAAAATAATGGTTAAAGGATGTATCTGTCAATACAATTATATAGAAAGTAAGACAACACTTAGCATATAATAGCCAAGATTAAAAATAATTTATCTAGAAACCTGTAAATTACACTAGATTGATATATCTGTGTGTATGTTCATGTTCGCATCTATAAGAATCAAACTATTTATGAAATGTTACACCTATTTTCAGTGAAGATATTCCAGTTTTTATGCAGCTGCAAGACACTGGATCTGAAAGTTGTTGCACAGCTGAATAAATGAAATTTCAGATTGTTTACATTACCAGATACTTCTTTTGAAAGTTTTCAGCAGGTTCATGCAAGTTAAATAAAACATTATATTTAAGGAAACATGGGTCACCCTCCTCCTCAACTATGGTTTGAATACTATTATGGTTTTCTGTTTGCTCAAGACGGAGGAAAAAGTGACCAAATTCCCTGCTTTTTTTAACGCAGAACATGAACATTAATACTATAATCACTTCTGTAGCCTGCCATAACATGAGACTTAACAGGAAATAACTGCAGTATAGGACTACACACTTACCAGGGGAAATGAGCCATGTGAGAAGACCAAAAATAGTCATATCCTAGCAAAGCTGTAGAATCCTTTTTACTTGGCCATTAGCATTAATGAACACTTTGAAGAATACATAGGGAGATTATTTCAACTACCTCTTTTTGTTCCTGTTTCTAACTCTTCAGTTTTGGTATGAGTTTAGCTGAGAGCTGCTACAGAATTTCTTAAAAAAATGAGTGATGAGTGATTATGAGTTAGGCTATTTACTTAGCTACTGGTTCGGATCTGAAAATGAACTTAAATTTTGGACTGTTTTGTTGTGTTATAGTAAGAAAGACGTTTAAAAGAGAGCTTTTATAATTTATAAAATTATACACAATAATCACAGTTCATTGATTATTATTTTAATAATCCAGTATGGTTTTGTATTAAATAGATAATCTTTCTTTTATATACACAAACAGCTCAAACTTATACATAATTTAATATTGAGAGGATGCAATTCATGGATTGGAAACATATTTCATTATTAATTGCAGTAGTACAACATGCTCATACTACTCTTTTCTAATAGGAATGTTAAAAATGGTAGCAACAATTTCATGCGTTCTGTATTGTCTCAAAAAGTAAGTCTCTCAGTACGTGTCCTGAAGTTATGAAACCTATAAGCTTCATGTATTTTAAAAAAGAGGTGCTTAAATTTAAGTCCTGACCCCTATACTTGTATGTCTGTTAGTATCCAGCTTGGAAGACACACAGTGTTTAACAGTGTACATGAAAGGCAAAGAAATCCCTGCCTGCAATGAGAAAACCTTATAACAGAAAGGATCTGAGACAGAAAGTGGTGTCTGGCACAATTTACCGACTTCAACAGGATTTGGAACTAGGCACTACCTGAAAAACCAACTGGCCAAGAAGCTTCATTTTTCTCTGAATTAAAAACAGATTTCATAATTTACAAAGTGATCGTTTACAGTGTGCTATCATGGGTAATGACTCTATTTTGGAGCCTGGGACATGCATCAATGGGAGGGCAGGAAGGTTGGAGAGCAAGAGGGAGTGCCAGATAGAGAATCATCCTTAAAACAAATAAGCAACAAATAGTCCTGTTCTCCTCACATTCATTTTTGGGCCTAGTCAGAGCCAGGAATTATACAAATATTTGAAGTTAAAACCAACTTACACCAAAAATAAAATTCCTATATAGATGCTCTAAGTAATCCTGCATGGGATTTGGCTTATATGTGTTCTATATCAATTTAAACTAATAATCAGTAGTGCCTATCACACTGTGTCCACATAATCTAGAGTCTAACTTGATTTATATACCAGTTGTTACTTACATGTAAGTGTAACAACTCTACAGATCATGCCCTTTATTGATAGAAACTTCAGAAAAAATACATGCCATATAAAAGAACCCAATCCAGACAGCTAATGTTCAGTACATTTAGCACTGACTTTAAGAAAACGAGCATAGATTTTGAAATGCTGACTTGCTTCAACATAGTAAAGACAGTCACTGCTAGACACGTTGAAGACAGAAATAAAAAACACAGGTGTAATGTATTCCTTCCTTCCCTACTTCAACTAACAATAGGCTACATTGGCAACAAGGAGTAAAAAGCACCTAAATCCACACAAAGAATCACCTTAATGATCGTGATGGTATACTGGCTTCCTACTTACAGCCACAGACAAATTTAAGAAATTCAGTATTTCAAAGAGTCACAGAACGACAGAATTACTCTGGTTGAAAAAGACCTCTGGGATCATCGAGTCCAACCATCTACCCCATCATACAAGTTCACCCCTAAACCACATCCCTCAACACTTCATCCAAACCATCTTTAAACACATCCAGGGATGGCGACTCAATCATCTCCCTGGAAAGCCCATTCTGGTGCCTGACCACATTTGCTGTAAAAAAAAATTCTTCCTAATATTAAGTATAAACCTACCGTGTGGTAACTTGAACCCCTTCCCTCTTGTTCTATCAGCAATTGCTTATGAAAAGAGACCAGCACCTCTCCATAATGTCCTTTCAGATAGTTGTAGAAGAATGATGAACAAGGTCTCCTCCCAGCCTTCTTCAAACTAAAGAGCCTCAGCTCTTTCAGTCTTTCCTCATAAGATTTATTCTCCAGTTCCACTGTCACAACTCAACCTCAAAGAGGTCAATGGTTTGCTCATGACACTTCACCACAATCCAGTCAATGCCAATGTACCACACATTAGGGTGTTCCTCTACAAAAACAGTCCAAATCACCAGCCTTCAGCATACGCACAAATGTAAAAGCAATCTCTTTCATGACTGTGTGTGAAAAGGAGAAGCTTATGTTGCTGCTCCTGAATTGCTGTTGCCGGTGGTGCATGTGTTGATTAGCGATGGAAGGAGAATTACAAGCACAATTAGGTGTATGGCAATAAATGCTCTTCCTTACATAAAAATAAACTGAAGTACACGCTATTGTTTGTTGTAGTAATTTCAAAACAGGAAACAAAGACTTGACAATGAAGTGATAAGATCAGATACACAATTGTAACTGGCAGATACAAGAATACCTCAAGCAAGACAGCTACTGGCAGTACTGTATGTAATATGCTACAGCAGCTTACGGGCAACACAAGGACTTACACACTACAAAACAATTTGCTGCTTTTGAAATTCTGTGAGAGCAGCCTTCATGGTATCTCCACAAAATCAGTTTACACTGGGATCCATTGGGGAAACACACTTTCTTTAATGCTGATAAAAATGAAATCTGAATAAAACTTTCTGTGATGTCTTGATTCTTAAATTTAAAAAAAAAAAAATCAACTTGACTTACAGAAAGTGTTAAATAGCAGCAAAGGGCTAATTATACCATACTAACTTCCTTTTGTCTAGTTTAAAAGGACATTTTCTTACTTTGCCTGGCTGAGTATAATAGCCTATGAATTATGAGATCAAAGCAGCGAACTGTATGTTTTCCAAAGTAAGAGTTTCCTTCACCAACTTTTACACTTACTACAGCTAAAAGAGCTGTGTGAAGGGATCAGCACTAAACCCAAAGGACAGGCTGTGCACAGCAAGAAAGAGAGCAACTCCCTCGTGCTTTTTGCAGGTCACTACCAAGGACCATGTTAGCAGATCCAAACCAGACCCTTAACAGGCAGCTCTGCTGCTACCAGTAATTAGCTTGGACAGCTCTGGCTCCAGGAGTAGCAGCAAGGCTACACCATAATGAGCTCAGCTGGGATTAGCAGGACAGGGCAAGGAACCAAGAGAGCTGAGGCATTCTGCATTGCGAATGTATCACAGAGATCAAACAAGGATGGCTGGCTAGGTTATCCCCTCACCACCTCATTCCAAAAATGAAGCACGGCAGTGTGTAAAATACAGGCTAATGAAGAGCGACACCTCCAACAGATGAGAGCCACATTAATTAACACAATCCCTAGATCATGGAATACAGTTTCTGTTAGTGCTAGCAAACTTGTAACTTGTCACTGATTTAAGAGAGGGAAAAAAAGAAAAGGGAAAAAAAAGAAAAAAGCTGATGTTTTTCATTTCTGCTTTTGGTAGAAAATGCTTTTATCTTGAAATTTTGCAGGAATTTCTCTTATGTGGCCTCCAAATAACCACCTTCAGAAAAAAACAACGTAATGTTTCTTTTATATAAACACCAGTAAAGAAATGGACTCACTTTTCAATCAACAGCTTTTTGTGCTCCCTTCTGAAAAAAGCCAGTTCATTCCACAGAGCATTAGAGTTCTGTTGACAAAGCTTATGGGGTTCTGCATGCTGGCATCTGCTTTTACCACTTTCAATCCTGTTTATGAGTAAAAGGAGGGTTTTTTTGTTTGCAAATATACATATAAAAGCATCTTTGGTTTCAGAAAATATAAATTGTAAACTATGACATCCACTGAATATAAATCTTGTATGACATATACACTCAGTGAGGCATGAAACCTTAAATGCTGTATTATAGAAATCTCAGTTACCCAGTTTCAGACAGATATTGTAGCATGGCTCTCAAGTGAGATATGGCAGAACAGTGTCACCCACATTTCTTCTGTCAACATTCCTTAAAATACTGCTGTGAGAAAGCAGAAGGTTAAATTATCACATGATCTTTCACAAAACAGCACAGGAGAGCCATCATCTCCTGTAATGTCCCTGCAAAACCATTTGGAAGTCGCATTACTGTCCATTCTAAATTAAACTGTTGATGTAATGAAAGAATAAGCTACCTTTGGATAAGCATACTGAATTTAAAAGCCCAGAAGAAGAAAATAATGTCACTTTTTTCTGTCATTAAAATATTTTAGGTATTTTAATAATGGACATATTTTAAAGTATTTTAAAATACTTAATAAAATTAATAATTATCTCTCTGCAATCTAAATTCCTACTAGACACAAACTCTCAGAGGATGTGTCGACCTCCCTCAAAAGGCCCCCATCATCTCTGCAGTCATGTATGTCAGTACAAATTGTATGTACACTGACAGGTGGATTAGGTCCCTTCAGCTGCCATCTCAGTAACAGATTGTAATCTATGAAGAATCAGAAAGAATGGGGTCCTCCATCACATAACCAAGGATCAAAAGTGGCACATAGGTACCTGATACTGAGTTCTTAATACACTATTTACATTATACCAGTGAAGAAAATCTTTTCAAGATACCAAAATGACAATGTACATATATATTTATATATTTATGTAAGTGCCTATCATCATATTGATAAACATGCTGTGGAACCACTCTGTTGGCAGAGGTACAAACAGGAGTTAGCCTGTCAGTACCTCAGCACTTCTGTTTCCAACCAATTTAAATTTATAGTCTGGTTTTAGTTGTGTCTTGGCTATTTTTCTTTACGATTACGTCACACAATTCTGTTCTGACAACAAAAATTATCAAAATCCTGTAATTTTCAGTTCATTTAATTACAGAGGAAAAAATTAGATGAATTAATAAAGACTTAGTATTACAGTTTCCCAAGTATCTTCTTTTCCCACATACATTCCTGCTAGGCCACTAGCTAGACTCATTTATTTTAAACAGAGAAGTTGCTTTTGTGTGTCTTTCCTGTTTCTTCCTTCTGTTTTTTTAACTATCAAACCCAGAATGCTTAGTTATTCATGGTATATCGAATTTGAATTCAGTTTATGTAGGTTTAATTTTTGTATCTTTTCAGCCCTGGCCTCTCAGTGGACAAAGAATGCTTACTTAGATTTAGACACACAACTAAGTCATGTCTTTGCATAAAGCAACTGTTATCCTGTTGGTTTGGTCATTTCCAGCTTAAAAACAACTTTAAAGAGTGAGATAGAAGCTAAAATCATCCATGTATTTCACACTTTTTTATGGTTTGGTATTTTTAAAAAAATCTTCCTGTGCTTCCAACCTCTGTGGTAGATTTATATCTTAACTTTATCTTGATCTACACTTTTCAAAAGACAAACTGTTCTTAATTAAACACCACAGTACTACAAAGCAATGCACACCTAGGCAGGTAGGTTGAAGCATTACTTACATACAAGGGACAGTTTATCATTCACAGCAGGACGCTATACATTGATTCTGAACTGTTGCAGGTCTTCAACAGTTTATGTGGCTCTACTGTTGTTCGGAGAGGCTTACAAAGCTTGTGTCAATATTAGTAACTACTGCTCAAATTAAAAAGAATTTATCATTTTTAGTAAAACATGTATGTTTAACTAATTGTAGGGGCACAGTGAAGTCCAACTAAAGCCAGAAGAATGCATGCACGTCCTCAGACTTCCTTGAAACAGGGCCTGAAAAACTGTACCTCAGCAAGGTCTGACAACTGAAGTGATAAGGAATGCCTTCATACTTCCAAATATGTACACCAAAAACACTAACTCTCTGCTAGATACTTACAAAAAAAACAGAAAGAAAAAACAAGAAAGCACAAAACTTACACTGTTCTGTATAGAACTTCAGGAATAATTATACATAGAATATTTATACATAGAATGTTTGCTATTTAGATTTTTATTTGGTACAGTCTTTCTTCTTTCCATTAATAAAGACGTATTACTGCTATATTTTTGTAGAATAACTAGGAATACTTGATTGTATAATCATTTAACAGATGCAAACACCATGCTTTTCATGCACCTATTAAGTAGGTGATTTTAGGTCTAGCATCAGGTAATTTTGAATTACTGAATCTTAAAGAAGATATTATTTTTAATGACTAAAATTATTTTTCAGAATTATTTGAAACATAAGGAGCAATTGTTCTATTAAAGAAAATTAAAAGCATACACAGCCAACAAATTAATTGACTGGGGAATTAGAAAAGCATAAATAATCAGCCCTTGCAGACCTTTGTCCAGTACTCAGGCTCACAATGAGATCCTAAATAAAATAAGGTGTCAGCTCATTTTACTCTGGGTTTCAACTGTAATTTTTCTCATCTAGTGGTATGCCAAGTATTCTGCTTTAGAAGAAGGATAGTCTCCATCACCACATGGTAGGTTTTTCCTTCAAATCAAACTCTTTTGAATTCAAACATAATACTTCTGTTCAGACTTTTTGTGTAAGGGAGATGGTTTTAATGAGCTACGTAACTTACCTGCTATCGCCTTCTTCCCACTGCTTTAATTGCTCTTTTAGTGCTCTGTAGTTGGTCTGTAACATCTGCAGTCTCTCTTTGCGCTTTTCATAGGCTTCTCTTAGTTCATCAGTTTCTTGAGTCTGCGTAGCACCAGAAACACAAAAATAAGTTGAGCAGAATCTAAGACACTCTCACACAGATCACTGTGATCTGAAAAAACTGAACACTAAGAAGAGGACATTCCACAGCATAAAGCAAGTCGAATCCTGGCATACAGCAAGAAAGAATTCACTAGACATTATCTTGTAGTAAAAGTTGCCCTCAGTGCTTCATTTCTAGTTAAGTGGGAGTTCCGTAATCTGTAAGTAAATCACAATACTTTATTTGCATGCTTTTACTGCTTATATGGAAGAAGGGATTTTCAGCATTAGTCAATAAATAAAGACACACCAGTAGCCAGAGCTGCAATCTACAAAAATTAAATCCTCTATCAAAATATGGCAAGGGTTTCTACAGCAGTGCTAAGTACAAAGTACCTACAGTAAGTTTGGCTTCTGCAATTAGCCTAGCTTTCATCATGCATATTAAAAAATACTATATATTACATATAATTATACATAAAATTCCAGAAGTTTTATGAAATTGACTCAGGCAACACAAAAAGCAGATTTTGGAACAGAAGCAGGTACACTGAAGTGATCTTAATGTTAAACATTTTCAAATTTTTCCTAAATCAACCTCTAAAACAGATAGTTTATAATTTTAGAATTGCTTAAAAAGTACTTTGACGGGTTTTAAGTGCCTTATATAGACACTATAACAATATTAAAACAATCACATAAACAGAAATATTTATGGCAAAGGACACAGACTACTATCAAGCTTTGTTTGACATTGTAACAGAAAACTGTAATAAGAATTCAACTACAGACAAGGTAAAATTATAAAATCAAGAAGAAATGTTTTTACAAACACAGCAACAAAAAGAGAGTCAGGGAGAACCTCCACTCTTTACTGGATATGGAGTGAAACATCATCACCAAGAATGAGGTACTTAATGCCTTCTTTGCCTAAATCTTTAATGACCAGTCCAGTGATCCTCAATATATTCAGCCTCCTGGGCTGTAAGGCAGAACTGGAGAGCAGGATACACTCTCCACAACCACTTAATGACCTGCTACATGACCTAGACATTCACAAGTCTGTGGGACCAGAAGGGATCCCTCCAAGAGTGCTGAGCCAGTTGGCAGAGAAACTTGCCAAGCCACTCTC
>VXBP01000842.1:40252-48186 GCA_013400115.1 Rhinopomastus cyanomelas | reverse complement strand
TGTATCTTTATCTAAGCAAGCTTATAGCTAGAAGGTTTTTTTATTTTTATTTTTTTTATGTTCACCTTTAGCAGTAGTGTCTTCTCTAAGTTTTCAATCTTCCTTTCAGCTATTTTAAGCTTCCTTAGCAACTCTGGCTCTCTAAAAGAGCTCTTTGGGGACAGAGACCTTGAACGTTTCACAGGTGGTTCCTGGAGAATAAAACAAGGACATGGTTGAACTAGTTGGAACACTGGATTATGAAAGACATGCAGAATTAAAGAAGAAGTAATTTTGAATACTAATAATGAATTATAAAAAAAAAAATCTGCATGGAATACCAGAGAAATAACAAGCAGAATTACCACAGCGCTACCACTAAAGGTTTCTCTGTGACTCGTTAATGAGAATATTCATTTACATTTACATTGTTTCTTTCAGAATAATGATGTCCCATTAGGGAAGACTAAAGGGTTATAGACTCAGAAATGCAAGAAACCTCATTACAAAGGAGGGGATAGAGGCTGGTCTAATTGCTCTATAAGGGTCCAAGGTTACACTTGATAGGACAACCAGAAACAAGAGGGAAAGGATTTTTTTCCCTTTGAAATAGTTTAACACACTGTGAAGTTGAAGGAACAATATGCTTGAGGAATATAAATACAACAGACAGTAGATCTTATACCATAATGACCATATGGTCATTAACTATAATGTGACTAACTAGAGACAAGAATATGTGTTTATATTATGTACAGCTTCATATAGCAATCTGGAGAAAGAATATGCAAAAGTAACACTTAAGCTGGGCAGCTTTCTTGTTCGTTCTATGTCATATGCCCTTATGGCAAAGAAATAAAGAACTCTTCAGATTAGACTTTCTGATTTTTTTAATAACTTTGGTTAAAGACAGAGAAATGATAATACACTTTTAATAGCAATAAAGGTAAAATGCTATTATATAAAGTCAAAAAAACAACTTTAGATAGTGATTATTGTTGTTGCAGTTTGCCATTTTCACTGTAATATGGCTGATTTAAATAAAAAGAAATTCAGCATGAAGTCTTCTTGAATACTTGTTTCAAAATTTTCAATATTCCACTACATTAACATAACCTTAAAACTTTTAATTAGCAACTGACAATTTTTCTTTGACCATTGCCTTTCACTATTACGTATTTACAACACACCATAAACTACATTTTCTGTTTAAATCATATAGGTTTCCAAAAAGGAGAAACACCCCCCACCTCTCCCCCAACCTATCAGAAACTAATACTATCACACATTTAAGAATTCATTTGTCACCAAGCTGGTTTTGTAATTTTGTTTTGGGTTTCTTTTGATGTTTCTTAGCACTGACATGTGCCTAAGATTAAAACAAAAGCAAAAGTGATACAAATAGATAAAACTCCAAGCAAACAAAACCAAATCCCCAAACCAAATTAAATAAAATCCCACACACCAAAACTAACATCTGGGAAGAATATTATTTCATTTAAAATCTGAATATCAAATAAACATATTTCATATTTTCCTGTCAGTTCCTCTATATAACAGAAATATCTAGAAAGTTTTCCTAAGCATTTAAAACAGTTCTTCCAAATGTAGAATTTGATATTGTCATTACAACATTGTACTGACTAGGAGTAGATCTCTGAAAAAATAAGATTACTAATCTACAATTTTTTTCTAATAAGTCTGGTAGATATATTCAGAAGTTTACTTCAATTATGTTAATCAGTAATGGGTTCAATAAAACCAAATCAGTCCTTTTCAGGTGTTTGAAGCAGAAAATCCCAAGACTGACATATCAGAATCTTCAAAGTGTCAGATTTCTTGATCTTAAAATACAATTCCTGTCTCACACTTTTCCTATTAATTGAGTGCTCATACCGATTTTTCCTAAAAACACAGAATGCATTATTTTTAAAAGAAGTGTTTCCTAAGCTTTTACATTTACATAGACATGACTTGGAAATGATATTATTTCTCTGAAATCAGTAATGAAAGATCAAAGCACTGCTATTGTTGCCAAAGAGAAATACAACAATGAGAAAGAAGCAGATCAACACTGAGGGGTGACCTCATTAATGTCTACAAATGTATGAGGGGTGTGTGTCAGGAGGATGGAGCCGGGCTCTTCTCAGTGTCATCTGGTGACATGACAAGGGGCAATGGGTGTGAGCTGGAACATAGGAGGTTCCACATAAATATGAGAAGGAACTTCTTCACAGTGAGGGTGACAGAGCACTGGAACAGGCTGCCCAGGGAGGTTGTGGAGTCCCCTTCTCTGGAGAGGTTTAAAACCCGCCTGGATATGTTTCTGTGCATCTTGGTCTAGGTGATCCTGCTGTGTCAGGGGGATTGGACTAGATGATCTTTCAAGGTCTTCCCTTCTGATCCCTAATGATTCTATGAACAAGTACCACACTGCTAAGAATAACTGAGTCTCTGGAAGAAGGGTAAAGAAATAAAATACAGAAAAATGTTAAATTCATCAAAGGTGAACAGATGCAGCTATAACACCACAGTGTTTCCTTACACATAAATGGATAGACACAGAACTTACATACAGCACCTGAAATTGTGTTGTGATAGAAAAAAACTGTGTGATAGAAAAAAAGAGAAAAATTCTAACTCTTCATGGACATGGAAATAATTCTTAGTGAGAACAGGTTGGATTTATGAAACATTAAGAAACATTCTTTTGTTTGAAATTGCAATGTTTTAAACACTCACTAAATCTTTAGGAGTAAGAAAAAGTCCAGTCTTATGAGCAAAGAAAGAGTTTCCAAGTAAGTGAATGGTAACACCAAAACCAAGGCTCTGCAGTATAAGCAGAAATACAACTTTGAAACAGAAGACAAAATGTAAACAAACAGCTGCTAAGTGAAGGCGAAGCATACTGTTAACAGAGGCACAGGAAGCTAAAAGATGCCTGCCTCTCTCTAAAAAACCTTCTGTCACCTGTCTGCATCTGGAAAGATATCTGGCAGATGACTCATGAAAGACTAAAAGGAACAGCAACGTGGAACCCTTACTGAAAAGTCTTGGAGAAACAGAAACCTTATGGAAGCTGAACAAGGATCTATATTTCAAAATTGAAAAAGATTGTCTACAAGAGGATTTAAAGTTTGTAACTAGTTTTTCGCAAGTGAGTGTAATTGTTTTATTCCCAGCATGATGTTCTTTTCATGACACTCAAAGTACTTTCACTTACATTAGTCTGAGAAAACAAGGTATGTGTGGTGGTTTAACCTTAATAAAGATCCACCCAATAGCTGCTTACTCTCCTTTTTCACTGGGACAAGGAGAAACTCAATTTGGGGAAAATTAAGTTATTAGCACTTAAAATAGATTTAGGTAGTAAGAAATCATTAAAATGTTAAACCAATACTTCGTACATACTGCTTCCAGGGCTCAGCTTCACTCCATTCCTGATTCCTTCACTTCCACCTATGCAGTGCAGAAGTATGGTAAACGGAGAGTTCCAGCAGATCCACAACTGCTCCTCTTGACCACCCCACTCGTCCTCACACTTTTTCCCTGCTCCAGTGAGATAACTCTGTTTCAGAACAGGTGTTCCTGTCTGAAGAACCTGTTTCAGCATGGACTCCTGTTCATATGCTGTAGTTTCTGTGACAGAATATTCATCTTCTCCAGCGTGCATAGGCTTCTCTACAAGCTGTAGTGTGGACACTTGTTCCACAGTGATCCTGTCCATAGGCTTCAGGCAAATAATGGCTCTAGCACTTAATGTCTCTTTTTCCTCTCTTTCTTTAACCTTGGTATTTGCAGGACTGTTTTTCACCTTCTATTCTTCACAATACCTGAGCAACATTTTGTCCCTTCTTAAACACATTTTCACAGAGGCTTATAAAAAAAATTCCCTCACATTAGCATACAGTGCACAAAGAACAAGCCATGTAATTTTCAAAATAAATACTATGAGACTGACAGATGTCAAAAACTCAAAGATTTCTATGGAAGCAGAACACGATGGTCCACCCTTGTAGACTGTATCACACAGTCACATTCCTATTCAATTCCTTGCTACAGAAATCTCTTTCAAGTTTGCTGTATTCTTTATCATCACAATACAAGAAGCAGAACACATTGAAAAATATTATTACTTCAACTAATTTAATAAATCCATTTAACCCATAGACTTATTTAGGTATCTATTTAATTATAGTTTATAGCTGTCGCTGTTACCTGGTACCTAAATTAAACAGCAAATCATGAAAGACATAGTCCAGTATGTTACAGAGTAAAAAAATCAAGAGTATAAACTTCAGAAGGACATTGCTGCCATTCTTAATAGGAAAAAAATACTACACCTTTTCTCATTTATAAAATCCTAACTATTTTTATTTTTCTCATTTTCTTTCCAGGTAAAGATGGTCCTTCTGATAAACACCACAAAATACCTAATAAATATTCATTTTAACAAACCTACAAAGAGTTTATTCTTCAAATACTTCATTTAATTAAGAATCCCTTATTTAGTACTTAATAAGGTAAAATCTTCTACTCCCAACAGCTATTTTAACAAGTCTTTGGCAGATAACAGAAGAACAATTCAAACAAGCTTTCAGAATTATAAGCAGAATCAACATACATTAACATTATTATCTGGACCCTTGAGCAAAAATGTTTGGTTTTACCAGCCTGACTCAGACACAAATACAGAAGACAATAAAACTGCACTACTTCCTACTTTCTTCCAGGCCTTCAATTGTTGCTTTCCAGAGTATCTGCGATGTACAAGTTATGCTCTGCTAGGAGAAGACTTGGTTTCTTAAATTTTTCCTGTGAAAGCTTTATTTCAGTTTTTTTTGCTTGCTTAAAGAAAGCTACTGAAATTCCCAGAAAATGAAAGTACAGGTACATTACATTGGTAACAATAAATTGGAAGCACAACAATCCATTTAGACACAACAGCCTAGTGAAACACAGCAGCAATAGTACAGGAACATGTTAGAGCTGTAAATAATACTGCTTTTGTAAATAAATACATAAGCAAAACCACAGCCCAAAATGTTTAACATTTTCACACCACCACTATATTTTTCCAATCCAAATTTACATTCTTAATTGTTTTATACAGATATTTCTTCTGCAGCAACTTACTCTATTATGATATTTTATATCTCACATGACGATGAAATTTATTGACAAAAATGACCTCCTAGACTTGTTTCTGGTGAAATTTCAAATTGGTAAGTATCATTGTCCTATAAAGCATGTTAAAAAACTCCACAAAAACTTAACTGCATATTCCGTAAAAGAAGATGTTCTTAATTAAATACTGCCTCAGAAAAGTAGCACTTCAATGTAACTATGCAAGATGTATTAATTATGTCCATAAACTCAGACAGAATGAATGACATGGTCAAACTGAAGACACAGAGTAAAAATAGAGGTAAATTCTAGGTCACAGTGGTTCTCATAGCATTTACTTAATTTCATGAAGCCATTGAACTCTAGGACCCTTTCCAGCTATCTGTTCAGAGCAATTTTTTGTCACGATAGAATGCTGATGCACAATGCTTACCATGACCTTCTTACAAAATGTGTTCAGACCAAGACACATTTTCATTGGTGCCAGCTACCTTTAAGTCATATCCCAGATGGCCAATAGCAGACTCACATGCATGTACATGACCATGAGTGGTCAAGTTACCATGGCTTCACAAATTACTCTTTGTCACCTGAGTTTTCTTCAGCTATCTGTGATCTCACCCAACTGCACTATTAACCGCGAGGCAAAGTATTGTTAGCTTATCATAAGCAAACCACCACACCTGTTGTGGCCATCTATGGCAATCAAAAAGTTAAGTGCTTCTGCTCAAACCTTCTCTGCAGTGTTTTAAGACTGTGGACAGACATTCACTTTGCAAGACCTCTGCCTGAAAAAGATAATTCCCAGATGGCCAATGCATCCAGGCAGCTAGCTGGAAGTCATCACCCCAACACCACCATCAAGAGAAGGTACAGTGCAATCCCCCTCTCTAATCAACTGCATAAACTAAAAGGCAGATTAGCTTAAAAAGTCAGTGAAGTGGCTTAAGCTGACCCAGTTGACCTTGTATTGCACCGATCAGGGCAAACTCATGACACCTCCATTTCTAGTGGTGGTCTGACAGCAATGACAAGCAGCTAGAAAACAGTAAAATGTTCAATCAACAAAGCTTGATCCAGAAGACAACTGTCTCAAAGTTGACCAGAAGTTGTACTTTACATATACTTTCTCTGCTTTGCAAAGTTCTTTGCAAAGTTTCTGACTTACTTGCAGGTTTAAGCATATTCTTAAGACAAACATTAATAGAGAAAAAAGAACGAGGTACCATTATCACTTATTCCTATTACCTCAATTACTAGTGTAAAATATTTTTAATATAAATACAAAACAAATCAGGTATACTGACAAAAAAAAAGAAAATGCAGTTGTAGCGGGTTGGGGATTCTCCACTAATTTTAGCAAGTAAGGTCTCGATGACATCTCGGACAAATTTGCCAGACAATGAATGGCTTAGGATACTGGATAAAAGTTTATTAACCTAACTGTATACAGACAAAGAAAAAAAGGAAACAAAAAAGACTAAAACAAATAAAAACCAGCAAGTTGGTGCACACAAACCTAGAAACTGCGTCAAAACATGCCATTACACTATCTGAGGAAAATACCATGGGAAGTCACTATTGTTTGGGCCTTGGGTCACGACAGAGATCTGGGCAACTACAACTCAACTCAACTCAACTCAACTACAAGCCCCTGTCTCTGTCCGTCCGACCTAAGAGATCTGGGCAACTACAACTCAACTCAACTCAACTCAACTACAAGCCCCTGTCTCTGTCCTCCCGATCCAAGATTTAAGGAGTCTCAAATCCTTCGGCTTTCCAACTATGCACGAAGGGACCTCCCCCAAACTTAAAAGCACCCCCAGTCTTCCTCAGCGGCAGGAAATGACACACAGCTTCTCTTCCCGTTGACCAGTCTCTCCAAAATGGCAGCGGTCCATCGCTCAGTCCCAGTCACGTGGGGGATCCAAAATGGAGGCACGTTCATCGCTGGATCAACAGGGCAACGCCCACACTCCACAGTAGGCCGAGAGGATTCTCAAGGCCCTCTCCTCTCTTCTCTCCTCCTGTCTCAGCTCCAGGGGGGAAGAGGGGGCACCCCAGCATACCACAACGTTACCAAAATGCTGAAGCTGCGCTGTGGGAGGTGGCTGCACTCAGTCTTGCTTTTCCCAGATCGCCCGGATCATGGTGTCAGGTTCAGGCCCGAGGCAAAAGGGCTGCGCGGAGCAGGGGGCACAGCGGCACAAATCAGGGTCTTCCCACGACCACTGAAGAACCGCGGCAGACGCGAAGGCTGTCCATTACTGGACGGGGAGCGGTGCAAACCGGCGCGTCCTCCATTCCAAAAGCAGCGGAGCCACTGGAGAACCTGCGGCAAACTTCACAGCTAGCGCCGGGGCGGGGAGAGCTTACAAGTGCGTCTCCAGACCGCGGCACATCGGCGCTACTGGAGCCCGAGGTGAATCACAGCTGGCAGTCCGGCCGAGGACATGGGGCTACGCGAACACGGGGCATCTGCTCTTCCCGCAGTAGCGGCTGCAATCGCTGAAAAGCCGCGGCCGAGCCGCATCCCGTGCCCTTCCCCCCTCCCCGCCACCGTCCCGAGAACGGACGGGGCGGGGGAGCGGGGGGCGCTCGGCTGAGAAGCCGCAGCCCAAGAGGGCCTGCAGCACACACGAGCGGGCTACATACTTCCTCCTTCTTCTCCTTCCTTCTTCTTCCTGCCTTTTTTCTAAACAAACCACCCGCTCTGCTTTTTCATTGGCTCACCCAACACGGACATCCGGGGCAGGTCCAGGACCAAATGACACCTTCCCCCAGGACAAGTCCCCTGCGGGGGGAGGTGTGCTCCAAAACAAAACAAC
>VXBP01000842.1:252-35252 GCA_013400115.1 Rhinopomastus cyanomelas | reverse complement strand
TAACACCCAAATAATAGGTAGTTTGCAGCTTAATGAAACAGAACCATTTGAAAAATGTTATCAAGATTTTCCTCCATTAAAGACTAATTATTTACTCAGCATGTTGTGTTGCCTAAAGTTGTCAAATTCAGCAGCATTTTACATTTTCAAAGCTCACACCTTAAAGCAAACAATGTTAAAGTCTTCTGCCTTTCCCAAACAACGTGCCACAGTAACACATAGTTCTAAATGTTCACTAATCTAGCCCTGTACAAATACGTTTTTACAGTATTTGTTGGCTGCTTACAAATTTGATCATTTTGAGACCTTTGTGATCAATTTCAGTATTTTCAAAATAGATCTAGTTTTCTTATACCTAGAAGACATTTGTGTCAAGCTTTGACCCACAGGGGGTGCAAGATGAAGAAACTCTTAGTGCAAATAAACTGAATGGGTAAGTTTTTGCATAGAAAAACCCAAAAAAGCATAATACAAAAAGGAATTAGTTTCAGTAACTTAAGTTATCTTGAATTTACAGTATCACACCTTGAACAGGCTATCAGCAACTTGCTATACTGTAATGTTTTTACCAGTTGTATTTCAATCAACATTTTGAAGAATGTTCTATACAAGCCTAATAAATGGAAATCACTGAAATACTGATGACAGAAAATCAGCAAGTCATAATAAGACCTGAAAGAGTTTGCATGGCAACAATGGATGCAGATTTTCTTTAGAAAAAAATTATTTACGTATTTCTCACACAAACATTTCTAAACAATTTTTAAAAATTTAGTTCTAAATCAGAACAGTTATAAATCTGATTTATAAAATGTTTAGGGTTAATTCGTGTGTAATTTATACTTCCACTGTTTTACTGATATTTTCTATTATGACTAATTAAAAAGACTTCATATGAAGATATTAGAATACTGCAATAAAATTGCAATTGAATTCTGCGTTAGCCAGAATTCACATACCTGTCAGGTGTTGCAGTTACAAATTGAAATATCTGTTAATTACTGTTCTTTGATCAAGTATCATCTCTTAATACTGTCTTTGATGTCTCCGCACAAATGAAAAGCATTAGTCAAGACAGAAACAAATGCTTTGGTTCAGTAAACATATTTAAATATTTACTATTCACATGGGTAACAGTTATGGTATGACTAAATGTATGGTGTATAACTCAGAGAAAAAATAAACACCAATAATGAAACAGAACCAAAACAACAATTACATGACATGATATTAATCAAACCCCACAGGCTTATAACTTGAAAACTATTTTAAAAACATTTTTTTAAATGTTTCCAAATCCAAAGAAGTCAAATCTCTCTAAATCAGACAAAAGGCACATAAAAGCTGCAGAATTCACACATATCAAGATGCAAATTTACCATAAAGTAAAATAAATTCATCATACACGTTACCAGAATAGTCAAAATCAACCAGAAGTCTACCCTCAGCACCAAAAGTGCCACTCTGATTAGAATAAGACTACAACATTTTAAAAAGGCCTATTTTGTCCTTAATGAAAGAAGACTGAAATATTCTTGACAATAAATACAATAATATAAAACTCACTTTTGCCTAATTCAACAGCAAGAAAAATTTGAATCCACGCAAAAGTATGGGCTAGCATATGTAACACTGATACGTGATCTCTCTGGCTGGTCAAAGCCTGAAGAAGATAAATTAGTGCTGTTTACATGCTTAACATACTGCATAGGATGTACTTTCAAGTAGTGATGAATCTGAACATGATCAAGAAATCAGTACCTTACGCAGATTTACAACTGCCATTTAAAGGAACCTCTTTTTTAGGAAGGATTGTTCTAAAAAATGGTAATAGTACAAGTAGTAGATGCTTACTTTGCTTTAGTGTCATGTTAGGTACTCTTCTAACCCAAATCCATCCTGTTTTAATATTGCAGCCAAGAGACAGTAGGATAAGTTAGGAGGTTTTTTTAAATCACATTTGACTTCAGAACTTCACAACCAACCAGGATCCTGGTTATCTAAAAGGTCACAGATGTAATGACAGGTAAACACTACTTTCCCCTGCAGAAACCTCAGCTGTGAAACCACAGTATATCTTTCTAACATTTATGCAAGATATTAAAGGAGGTAAAGAGATATTTGGCTGTAATCAAAGTATAGCCAACAATCATCATTCTGTACGTTCCCAAAAGGCACACTCTTGCCTTTCAACCAGAGAAATACTGCACGCCAGCAAAATTTTGGATGTTATGGAAGAATGCTGGTAAAGAGAAAATGTTAGGCATGTTAAGCACATCAGTACATACTGCTTAACATCCTAGTTTTCCTACAAATCTAACAACCATGGATAGTGCTTTCCCTATGAGGCTGCTCCAGTAACGCTAATCACTCATCCCATCCCATCCTGGTTTAAGATTAATTTACTGAAAAATGAACGTTCATACACTGCGTTTGGCTCACTAGGTTACATTCATTAGCCTAAATTTATGTCTGCTTTTGCTTACTAACGTGTCTTCACTAGCATTGGTAAATACCTGACTAAGCTCATAGCAAATCACATAAAAGTTAAACTGGTAGACTTCTCCAGAAAGTCAGACTGAACCTACATTCACTAACAACCAGAAAAATTTCTGAATAATTATGACAAATATGTTTCTTCAAATACAATAGGAACAGGGAGAGGGATAGACAGCTTATAAGGATGAAACAGAATTGAAATGAAAACACAGCTGAAGGCCAACATGAGGCCTTCACCTTACAGTGAAATGTTCAGCTCACAGGTCCACATTCACACTGAAATTATTTAGGACTACGTAGCAGTTGGATTCTCATTTACATGGAGCACACTGGTTAATGTACTTCAAGATCAGATTACATTAGAAGGAGATACAGCATAAATTAAAAAAGAAGTAGTAACAATTCACTCACATTGGTGTGAATAATTTAAAACGACCAAAAGAAATGAAGCATATAGTTGAATCACCACTTGTACCTTGCCACAAACTTCTAAAATTATTTTAAATTTTAACCTCATAAATTTTCTAAAGTTCTCTTAAGAAGTAAACAAAAATAATCCAAGTAAAATATTGTATACTTGGATTTGAAATGGATTTCAGAAAAGCTTCATACTAGGAGCTCTCAGAGAAACTCAGATGCTGTATTTATGGGGACAAAAAAAAAACCTTAAGAAACTGCTTTTACTGTGAGAAATAAGTATAACAATAAATGCTTAGTTTTCTCAGTGGAAAAGACTCACCTGTGGTGTCTCACATTTTCAAAAAATACAGAAAAGAAAAGGTTTACTGTATTAACAAAGCTTTCTAATATTAAGCTGTTCAGAGTAAAAAGACAAAAGCCAATGCCAAAAACTTACCAACCGAGCAAAATTGAGACCAATTCTATATTTACAACGTTTCAAAAATTCCACTGAATTTTTCTAAAAGAAAAAACTTAATTGTTTCCAAGACACAGAAAAAGGTAAAGAAGGTATCAACAGGTAAACAGTCCACAAGAGAGACTTAGAATACGCTGCTTCTTTGTGAAACAAAATTATTACATCTTTAAATAAAGGGAAACTTTAAAAATCATGTAGAATGCAGTTAAGAATCTTATGATAAACACTTCAATAATACTCTGGATAAAGTTAGATCTTTAACTCTGGAATAATCATCATGAAGACATCCCCAGAATCATATCCCGTGATTTTTCTGTTTTACACAAATTTTGAAGGTTAAACTATGGGTTTTTAACAACTCAGGACTATTACTTACTACGTCAGGTGCAATGAAAAGAATAATTTTTACAGAAGAAATGCAACAATTTTTTTTCCAGATTATTTGTTTCCAATAACAAAACTTCTTTTGTTTAATTTTTGTCAATGTTATTGTCAGATAATTTAAATAAGTGTCTTGTTCAATATTGACACCGTTACTTAGGTTTTTTCCCCAAGACAAAGTGAAGTACTTCTACTAGCAACAGCAGAAATAGTTACACCACAGCAACAGCATTTACTTTAAAACTGTTTGGCAGAAAAGCTTAGTCTAAAACGTGAAAAAACAATTCTTACTTTTCTAGAAGCAGACTTACCTGTACTTTGTATTTCAGAGAGGAATTCTGATGTACTACATATGCAGCATCATAAGTCTGCTGAAGTTGCTCTTGTAACTGAGAAATCTTTTTATCTTTTTCAAGTAACTTTTTCTGAAGAGAGGCACAACTTTCCTTAAGTTGAATTTCAGTTGTTTTAACAGTTTCAAAACAAGAATTCAATTCATTATACAGCTATGAGAGAGGAGAAGAGAAATACTGGGATTAAAAAATAACGTCAAGGGACATGGTCATATAAATATGGAAGGACAGAAAGCACACATTAAGTAAACTATCCACAAAGATGACCCACTGGTTCTTACACTTTTTCTCTCTTCTTGTCCTCCTACTGCCTGTTGCACTTTACATATGTAACACAGTGATTGTAGTAACCACAAAAACTTGAAATAATCACAGAAGTTTGAAGTAAGTATTTTACAGAAAAACACATCTCACATTGGAATACTATCAGTTTCAGTTGCTGCTTTACGGCATGTACGAATACAAATCAACACTAAAGGTCAGTATTTAATTTATTTCTTGAACATTTTATATAAAATAGAGAAAAGTTAAAAGGGAAGAAATTCCTTATTGAGAATAGACAAAAAATTCAAACATCTGTCCTGGGAATTAAATTAAAGGAGAAAGAATGCCAAATACCATCCTTGCCTCATACAGAGTAGTTTCATCTTTTTAAACATTTTAGATACAGCTCGGATAACAATACAGTGAAACCACTAGTGCTTAATGCATTTTGAATTACGTCTAAAGTGGTTGTTCAAATAATTATTCTGCGAGAATTTTTTTACGTTAACTATAAAACCTAGTGATTATGTTACCTGTTATCACCTTGGCTAGTGCTCAACTCTTCTTGCTAAAACCAGAATATTGTACATACTCTGCAATCACTTTAAAAGAGATTACACACACACACACACACACACACAATTTTTAGGAAACTGCATCTACACAATAACTATCAGTACATGCTATCCAACTTATTTCACAGAATCACAGACCATTAGGAATTGGAAGGTACCTGGAAAGACCATCTAGTCCATCATCAATGTCCCCGCCACAGCAGGAACATATCTATCCTGACTTGAGAAAGGCTTTTGACACAGTCTCTCACACTGTGAGAGACAAACTCGCAGACAAACTGAGGCAGTGTGGTCTAGATTTTCGGGTAGTAAGGTGAATTGTGAACTGGCTACAGGGTAGAAGTCAGAGAGTGGTGGTCAATGGGATGGAATCTAGTTGGAGGCGTGTATCTAGTGGAGTGCCCCAGGGGTGAGTGCTGGGACCAGTTCTGTTCAATCTATTCATTGATGACTTGGATGAGGGATTGGCATGCACTGTCAGCAAGTTTGATGATGACACAAAGCTGGGTGGTGTCAGTGAGACATGGATAGGCTGGCGAGCCGGGCTGAGAAAAATGTAATGAGGTATAACAAGGGTAAGTGTAGAGTCCTGCATCTGGGCAAGAACAACCCCAGGGACCAGTATAAGCTGGGGACTGACCTGTTGGAGAGTAGTTTAGGAGAAAAGGACCTGGNCCTCCTGGATGTGTTCCTGTGTGACTTGGTCTAGGTGATCCTGCTGTGTCAGGGAGATTGGACTAGATGATCTTTCGAGGTCCCTTCCAGTCTGTAGTTATTCTATGATTCTATGATTCTATATCCAGGCAGGTTTTCAATGTCTTCAGAGAAGGAGACACCATGAACACCTTGGGCAGCCTGTTCCAGTGCTCTGTCATCCTCACTGTGAGGCAACAAACACTCCATGCCTCCATTTTTACCCTTCTTTTTCAATACAAGCATTTGAAAATTGTTTAAAATAAATCATTATCAAAATAACAAAACTGCTTGTAAAATAAATTTCTCATTTAATAAACAACAGTTCATGACTCTACAGTCTTATTACCTTAGTATATAACTTTCACTGTCTTAACTTCAGTCTTTATTTCTTTAATTTTCCTATTTCAAAAAATGAGCAGTACTCTTGACTATTTACTCTATAATAAAACAGTCTGTAGAAGACATGCATGTACTTCTGCAGTGTACAGTTTTCCTTGGAAAACCCATTTCTGCCACTCCACCCAAAAGAAACTAAGAATAAAATTAAAGAAATTTTATAATCATAATTTCCAGGTATATTAATAATGTTTCTAAGTACCAGGAACTGTCAGAAGTTCATTTTACTTGTACAAACATTATTTCAACCTTCACTTTACTCTTTGTCTTGTCAGTTACATTTAAATGATACAGTTATTTTTCCCCTTAGTCTGCTTACATAAATTAAGTTTAAAACTTTGAAAAATAACAACAAAAGATTTTTAGGCTTGGAAGCTATTTACCTAACACTTTGTGACAAATTTGGAAACCTGTCTTACTTTCCTTCCTATCACTTTCTACTCTCAAGGCATCTCAAAACCTACCTAGTATAAAGTAAGTTACTTCTCACTTATTTCCAAAGCAGATCAGAGATGCAAACAACTCTAAGTCTTAACAATTAACTTTTTCATGGAAATTTCTGTGCCTATTAAATCTTTCTTATATAATATTTAAGAAAGCTTACTCCGTCTCCGCAAATTTAAGCCGAAGATAAGCCGGTTTCTTATAGAAGTCAGTAGGTATCTCACAGGAAAATAAACAGTTCATTTGTCAAAACTTTGCATTTTTAAAGAATGTTCTTCCAAACAAATGGAACAACAAGAAACAGTCACTTCCAGCTATTACTAGCTACATTAACTAGTTCATACTGGTATGACAATTTGGTCGTTTTATGACGAGCAGCACTTAAGTGGTTGTAATTATATTACCAGAAAGGTAACATCCTAGTAAGATGAATGGATAACATAAAAAGTAGGATGCTTTTTTTCTAGCTGGCAGCCACATCCCCTAATGTAGCTAATGGCTTTTTTGGTAGTCAGCAAGACAAATAGCACGTATAAACTTATATAAACTTTTTCAACCTTTCCTGCTTTGAAAACAGCAATAAGAAAACACATATACATGAAAAACCACATTAACACCATTCATCTTTTTACACTGAGATCATTTATAAACAACACCAATGTACTAGTTTCCTTCTGGTTTGGGGTCTTTTTTTAAGGTATTTAAAATAATAAAGTTTCAAAGTAAAATCTTTTATCTACTGTCCACGACACAATTAGACGAGTTTCCAAACTTCCATCTGGCTCCCTATAGTTTTTTTTCTTTTATGTCCATGTAACGCCTTTTGTACTAAATACACATTTAATGTTTATTTTAGGTTTTGTGCTCATTTATGACCTTGTTTTAGAAAAGGCACCACATTCAGTAACAGTGCAAAAAGCACGTTCTAGAATACACACAACTGCACTACTTGATTAAAAAGGTCTAATAATCCATATTACTAAACATACAGAAGGACAGGTGTATAGTAACAACATGTAAAATGGAGATCAGAGGACTAGAGACAGAACATTGAGCAGTAAATCCAAAAGAAAGACAAAAATATTGTAAATTATTTAATTCAGTACTACGAAGATTCACAGGAAAGAGAAATCTTGAGCAGTTATATCTTATGTCAATAACACATGAGACATACTGAGGAAATTGTTTAATCCTTAAGAACATTCTTCATAGACTTTATGAAATTTGGTACTTGGAAAAAAAACAGGCAACAGCCAGTAACACAAGATCATGGTCTGCAAAAACAGTACCACTTGCTCTGATCCTGCTGTCACAGGGGGATTGGACTAGATGATCTTTCGAGGTCCCTTCCAATCCCTAATGATTCTGTGATTCTATAATTGTATTTGGAGAATTTCTTTCTAATACCTTAGAGCTGTCCTTTTTCTGACATGCAATATACCTCTTACAGGTGAGGAACTTAAATTAAAAAAATTAAAAGGATCTAAATTCAGTCCAACATAATACATTTACTTTAGGTAACACAACAACATTATTGGGAGGGAAGAGCAACTTATGTTAATTACAAAAAATTAAGTATCCCATATTTCTTAGCTACACTAAGAGTTTCTCAAAACACAAAGCTTCTCTAGAACTGTAAGTGCCCTTACTGTCCTAAAGTAATCTATGACAAAAAATGCCTGACCAGAGCTAGGAATTCCAGAGAAAAGAAAGGTAAACTAATGCCTGCTCATATGTGAAAGAAAATACCTGATAGGCTGATAATGTTGAGTATTGATATATATCAAATACATGCGATGGCAAATTTCAGTTAGTTCAAATCAAGGAAACACAAGGAATTCTAAAAAAATCTAGTAAAACGAGGTATCTATTTTATGTTATCCAGAATCCCAGTAAAACTGGAAAGTAAAGTGCAGAGTGAAGCAGTTGGCACAGATGATCAATGCCAAGACTATAACACAAGCGTACAGAATTTGTTCCAAAACAGCTCCTAGGTACTGAATGAAAATTTTTCCATTCCAAAAAAAATACCAATGTGGAAAGTTGTTTCACAAACAATTATTTCCATGAAGCGGCAGTGTGTGAGGGCAGGCTAGAAGGCCAATTGTATCCTGGGCTGTACCAAAGTAAGTGTTACCAAGAGGTCCAGGGAGGTGATTTCCTCCTTTACTTTGCTCTTGTGAAACATCACAGAGAATACTGCATCCAGTTCTGGAGCCATCAGTAGGAAAGAAGTGGCTGCAGAATAGAAGCCAAAGAGTACTGGTCAATGTGACAGAGTCTAATTGGAAGCCTGTATGTAGAGGAGTCCCCCAAGGATCAGTAATGCGACCAGTCCTATTCCATCTATTCACTGATGACTTGGATGAAGTATTAGACAGCACTGTCAGGAAGCATGCTAATGACACAAAGCTGGGAGGAGTGGCTGACTCATCAGCAGACAATGCTATCTTCAGCAAGACCTGAACAGGCTGGAGAGCTGGGTGGGGAGAAACTGAATGAACCATAACAATTGCAAGATTAGAGTCTTATTCACAAACAGTTAAAATAGCATAATAATGCAGTTTTTCTTTCTTTATTGGCTACAAATCCTCTTGCATTCTATCACCAATTTGCATTAGCTATCATATTGTATCTCGGCACAAGAAGACATGAAACTTGTGTAGCAGGTTCAGTGGAGGCATGCAAAAATGATCTGAGGGCTGGAACAGCTATGCTATGAAGAAAGGGTGAGAGAGTTGAGGTTGTTCAGCCTAGAGAAGTCTCTGGAGAGAGTCTACAGTACTTACAGGTAAATTATAATAAAGATGGGGACTAGAAAAATGATGATACACCTGCTAATCATGTGGGCTTTAGCATATTTGACTGGAGGACAGTTTGTATCAGCTTTTATGCGTGAAAGAAGAACTGGTTTTCATTCCAATTTGAGGAAAAACCTGCATTGCTACTACCACTTACATATCCATTTGGTTTCATATTTATTTTGCACATTGGTAAACTTAATACTGCTTACATAAAAATGAACACGTTTATGTGATTTTTAAACCACGTTTAAGGGTTGTTGCAGTCACAAGAAAGACAGAAAGTGGAAAAACTTAAGGTTAGAATGGCAAAACCACTAACTTGACATCGTGACACCAATTTCTGAGGCTTGAAGTAAAGCAAACTACCTCCACCAACTAACACCATAAAGAGGACTGGCAACAGCAACTGCATGCAGAAAATTAACCACAACATGTGAAAATGTACCTGACGTGATTCTATTTTTATCTGCTTCCTGGTGCACTTGATGCAGACTTCTGCAATACCTTCTAATTGAAAACTCTTCCCGATTTGTAACCATGCCAAAAATCCAACTATGGAGCGATTCCTTTATTCATCACAGACATGCAATGTAACACTATCCATATTTTTCCCTATGTGAGAGCTGAGTTCCTTGAAAGATATTACAATTTCCTATATAATGACAAATAACAGTATTTCCCTTTCATGAAAAGGACCTTCCACTAAGAGATTTTTAATCACTAAGATTTACAAGAAACCTAAAGGCCACATCAGATCAACGGAAAGTACTGCATTATAAAAACAAAGCCCTTAAATTCTAAATTTCAGAAAACTGTGATAAGCTGGCTAAGGAGTTCAGAATCTTTTCTTGTCCTATTATCCCTAGTATTGATTGAAGTCTCTCCACCTTGAAATTGTTGGTGAGGACAAATCTATTGAGTTTCATTAAATCCAGCATAGGAATGAAGTCCCCAGAGCATTTAGGTCCACTAAAACAGATGCTATACATTTTAAAAATATAAAATTCTTTATCTTTTAGAATGAGAACTACAGCTGCAGTATAAAATAGATTACATAAATGGAAAAGGGAGCTCTTGTGGAACATGCTACCCCTAGTGTTTGTTCTTATCGAGGAAAAAAGGTAGTAAGAGAAGTCAACACAAGCTGAGAAAAAGGATTACAAATCTTGATATGTATATGCTACCCACTACAGCTCGACTCGGAAAGGAACATTAATCCTTGATGGATTTACATATAATCCAGTGCAAATTCATGACATTAATCTGGTTTATCAGAAATGTTTTTTTCCTTTATTCTATCTACTGCTTCATACTATGCATTCACGTCACCACAAAGAGTGGTTATTCCTGAACAGGACATTGATAAGACGAACTTTGAAGGTGTGAGACAACCAAACTGCTTGAACTACAGCATATACTACCTATGTGACCACTAACAGAGAGGTCACTGATCTTGCTGTAAATGATAACATATCACAGGATGTACGCACTGAGAGCCTCGATGCCATTTGGAATAGTAGAAAAATACTCCTTTGTGAATATGTTTATGAAATAGCTGACACATCCTTATCTAGCTGTGGCAGCCTACACATTATTAAAGCATGAAAGAAAAACAGAACAGGCTTGATTTCGGATGGACCACATACTTTCTGATTTGAAAAATGCATGTTACTTTGAAGCAAATCCACATAGGTATGTTACAGGTCTTATTGGTAGAAGACGACTATTACAATGCTCCTTTTTCCTCTCTGAAATCCTCTCAATTTAATGCACAACCAACATTATTGTAACAACTCCACTCTCTCAGAGGTGAGTTTTACTTTGGTTTTATTTACTTATTTTTTAGACTTTTTCTTCCTTTTTTTTACTTCAGGATTCTTTTTATTNAATAAACATACTTTTGCAAAACCCAAAAAAAAATTTCTAACAAATCTTATTGCAACAAAATAATTTTTCATAGAACATGTTAAAATTTTTCCCCTCTCAAGTAAAACATACTAACAAAATAACTTTTATGCAAGGTCAAGTGACCTTTATAGAGATTTTTGCAAGCTTTAAAACAGTCTAAAACTGAGTTTTATTTTCTTTCTTATGAAATAGAACTTGTCTGGAAAAATATGGTCTTCTAAGCACTGTTAGAAAGACTATATTATCTAAGCTTGTGTCTTTTTTTTTTCACTCAAAGGATTCACTTAATACCTACAGAAGCACTGACTGCAGAATGAAAAATGAAAGAACCACCAGCTCCTGATACCTACACAGTTTTACTTTGGTTACAAAAATATTTTGCATTTTACTTTGTCCTGAGCCAGATACTCGAACTGCCTTGCAGTTCTTTGATGGAAATCTAACTACAGCTTGATTGGGTTACTATTGTAATGAATAAAAGATCTAATATCTATTTTCACCACAGTCAATTATATACTTGTACACAAGACTGTGCTTGGGCATCATGTGATATAAAATTCTAACTGAACAGATATATAGAAACCCAGTACACGTTCTGGTTCGACTTCAGCCCAGGTCCACAATTTTACCACAAAATGCGTACTGTAAGTGAGACAATAAGAGGGAACACCTGTCTTTTGAAAAAGCACTGAAAATACACAGTTGCAGAAAACAGTTCTAAGACCACAGAGGGCATGAAGAAGTTGTATGTACAACTTCTTTCTTTGCAATGCTCCTGCAAAGGATGGAAACATATCTACAGCATTTCTCACATTTCAAAAAACACAGACACATCATGTGTTACACTCAAAAGAAGTTCTGAGTAGCATGCATGTGACAGGTCTTCAGGATTAGCAATTCCCCTGTCATTTATC
Organism: Rhinopomastus cyanomelas; assembly: GCA_013400115.1. Classification (NCBI taxonomy): domain Eukaryota; kingdom Metazoa; phylum Chordata; class Aves; order Bucerotiformes; family Rhinopomastidae; genus Rhinopomastus; species Rhinopomastus cyanomelas. The sequence continues at coordinate 23,141 of VXBP01000842.1, read as the reverse complement.
AAAATATGAATCCCTTCTGTAAATCTAGTTTAAACATTTTTAACTAGTAATCCATTTAAAAAGCTATAATGGCAACAATTCTTCTAGTTAATTTTGATTAAACAGGTTCTTGCATCTTAAACCACTAAAATTCTATCAGACTCATAGAAGCACATTATTTCAAAGTGAAATGGAGAAGAGGAGACTGAGGGGTGACTTCATTAATGTCTATAAATACGTGAGGGGTGTGTGTCAGGAGGATGGAGCCAGGCTCTTCTCAAGGTCATCTAACAACAGGACATGGGGCAGTGGGTGTAAGGTGGAACACAGGAGGGTCCATATAAATACCAGAAGGAACTTCTTGACAGTGAGGGTGACAGAGCACTGGAACAGGTTACCCAGGGTGGTTGTGGAGTCTCTTTCTCTGGAGATGTTGAAAACCTGCCTGGATGTGTTCCTGTGTGACTTGGTCTAGGTGATTCTGCTGTGTCGGGGGATTGGACTAGATGATCTTTCAAGGTCCCTTCCAATCCCTAATGATTCTATTATTCTATGAAAGGAATTTCTTTTAAATTATCAGAAACAAATTGGAGAATTTAATAATTAAGAGCTGTGTGAGAGGGAAAACACAGATAACACAACATTACATAAAAAAAATAATCAAATGCTTGGTGATTTACTACTATTTTTTCTTCAGATGCAACTAGATCTTCATTATTAAGGCATGTTAATTCAATGTAAGAAAAAGGTCATACATGCTGGAATGTAATCAGGCAAATAAATTCTGTTACTCTGACAACCATATTTTGGTAACAATAAAGATTAGGATATCTAAAGGATGGAACATTATACAGTGTTTTTTTACTCTGTCCATTGATATTGTACAGATGGATAGTGAAATGAACCCTGTGATCATAAAGCAGAATGACATACTTTTTGATATGATGCTGTTTCAGCTGTGTGAGCATCTTCTTGGTCTTTCAGTACTTTCTGTGTATCAGCATTGAGAGCCTGAAGATGCTTTATAAGCTGAGCCTGCTGTGCTGCATATTCAGTGTTTTGTCTGTAAAGATTCTGAAGCTCCTGTAAGTCCTTCCTATGCAAAACAAGCAATAGAGAGAAATAAAGAAAAAAAACAATGATCTCATTAAAAAAGAGTGTTAAAATAATTTTATTGTAGATAATGAGCTTCCTGTTTTCATTTTTTTTCCTCAATTGCCTTATAAACACTAGAAGTTAGATATAAAATATTTATCATGTACTTTTATGAAATATCTACAAAACGGTTAAATTTCAAAATGGAATGACTTTCAATTTTCTTCCATTGTTCTAATGGCTATAAAATAAATGGATTTTCACTACTGCATCAACACTTTCTAATCAATATTCAGTTAACTCTTTAGCAGTAAAATGTAAAATACCAAGAACATATGGACTGCCGAACAAGCTTAGGGATTTTTAACTAGCATTACCAGGAAAAAAAAAGCAAAACCTGTTCTTAACTTGCACAGTATGTGCAAAGTAAATCTCTTTTCTTAAATGCAACCACTCTCTAGACACAAAAATTAAGTCTGCTGATAAATGACTTTTTGTAACACTTATGATAAACAGTGACCAAATGTTTGGAATGTTTGCCCAAGGTGGTTGTGGAGTCTCCTTCACTGGAGATGTTCAAGACCCACCTGGATGTGTTCCTGTGTGACTTGGTCTAGGTGATCCTGCTGTTACAGGGGGATTGGACTAGATGATCTTTCGAGGTCACTTCCAATCCATAATGATTCTATGATTCTATGACTACATTAATCCCTTTCTATATATCTTCTACTTAACTCCCCCTTAAATTCACAAGCATATTTCACACTAGTATACAGATACTTAAATATAAGTTTATGAACTCCAAACAACTTTCTTTACTTCCTAAAAAAAATTTCTTGTTGTTTTCCAAGTCTGTCTCACCAAGACACTTCACAGCTTCCGTGTGCTGGAACTATCGCTAACACCACAAGTTTTCCTTAAATTTTTGTAACAATGCTGGAGATGTCCAGGCAAAGACTGAGAAAAGAGTAAAGGTTGGACTCAATGACCCTGGAGGTTCTTTCCAGCCATGATGATTCTATGATTCTATGATTCTATAACTGCTGTAAAAAAGGTGAACAGCAGCATCAACTTCACTGTGTTTTCCTGAGAAACCACAGAATCAGAAAGAAACCATATTAAGGGAACTTTCCAGAAGACATTTCTTAAGACTTGTACTGCTACTTAGTATGTTGATTATTCACCAATAGTATTATGATTGAAAAAAATATATAAAAATTAATTTAGATGTACCACAGCAGCACAGTCAGCAAACGGAATGCTGTCAAAACAGCACTGTTCAAAAAAATCCTGTTAACGGGTCAATACAAGGCAACACTTAAGGACATGCTTACTTCAGTCCTACATTCTCAATGAGAAATTAGTAGTAACTTAACTTTTGCCAAGACCACTCTGCTATATTACTGCTTTTTAATTTATATGCAATCACCAGTGCAGTTGTGTGTGTCTGTCACCTGAGAATGCACAGTACTGTGTGTTCCCTAACAGATGGCCCAAAAACTGCATTCAGGTCAAGGAGAATCTTTTCTGTTGACTTTAACTGGCTTCGAGTCACAATGAAGGGGAGGGGAAAAAGGGACCTAAACCTTGCAGTCACCCAAGAATTGCAGCAGAGTCAGAACACATTAACATGTTTCTTCATGTTAAATTCAAAGATTTTTAAATATAAGAAAACTCAGTCATGGTTACAGTACACTGCATTTCTTAAATATAACTTTATTTCTTAATACACATACTCTAATTTGCTTTATTTTTCTGAATAAAACATGGCATGAAAATTCTCAAGACACAAAAATACACAACTGCAGCTTCTAACATGAAGTTCTACATTAGAACTTTTATCCCTTCGATGAGCAAGGTCCTGATTTTATACTATAAATCCGTAAGAGTAACCTTTAATTTCACTTTTACACAACAAGAAGGAATTGATGCTCAATCTCATTACAAATTATTCAGCACCAATGATGCAATACAAATAATTTAACTTTCCATATCAGACTGGTAAACCTGGTCAGGGAAGCTTTAAACTAGGAGTGGTGAAGGACAGAGATNACTTGGTCCAGGTGATCCTGCTGTGTCAGGGGAATTGGAGTAGATGATCTTTTGAGGTCCCTTCCAATCCGTAATGATTCTATGGTTCTGTGATTCTATGGTTAACTGACTGCATGTCAGGGAGCTGTGGCCCAGGCTGGTAAGCAAGCGGCTCACATTTGTGTGGACAAGCAAGACCTTGTGATGAATAGTATGAGGTTCAGTGAGCACCACCTCAAGTATAGGCACCTAAAAAGGGACTGCTAACAGGACACTGGCATGAGAGAGGAACTTCACAGTCTTCCTGGGAAATAAAGACAACTAGGGCCCCTCTGAAGCTACTGTTCAAGTGTATACAGCATGTCTTGAATGAGCACACAATGTGCTGGACAAAGCACTGGCTGCATAGGCAGGCCCAAAGAGTAATGGTTAATGGAGCTAAATCCAGCAGGTAGCCTGTCACAAGTGGTGTGCCTCAGGGTTGGGACCATCTCTGTTTAACATCTTTATTGATTATCTCAATAAAGACATAGAGCGCAGTAGTAAGTTTGCAGATGATGCCAAGTTAGGTGGGAGTGTTGATCTGCACGACAGTAGGAAGGCTCTACAGAGAAATTGGATAGATTGGATGGATGAGCTATGTTAACAGTATGAGCTTCAACAAGGCCAAGTGCTAGGTCCTGCACTTCACCCACAACCCCGTGCAATGCTACAGGTTTGGGGAAGTGTGGCCGAAAAGCTGTCTGGCAGAAAGGAACCTGGGGCTTATAATTGACAAACAGCTGAATACGAGCCAGCAATGTGCTCAGGTGGCCAAGAAAGCCAATGGCATCCTGGCCTGTATTAGAAATAGTATGACCAGCAGGAGTAGGGAGGTGATTGACCCCTGTACCAAGCACTTGTGAGGCCACATCTCAAGTACTGTGTTCAGTTTTGGGGACCTCAATACAAGAGATATTGAGGTACTGGAGCAAGTACAGAGGACAGCACCAAAGCTGCTGAAAGGTCAGGAGAATAAATCTTACATTGGGGCTCTTTAGTTTGAAGAAGGCTGAGGGGCTGATCTCATCACCCTCTATGACTATCAGAAAAGATGTTGTAGAGAGATTGGTGCTGGTGTCTTCTCACAGGTGATTAGGGATAGAACAAGAAGCTCCACCAAGGGAGGTTCATGCTGGACATTAAGAACTATTTTTTTCACAGAAAGAGTGGTCAAGCATTGGAACAGGCTGTGCAGGAAGGTAGTTGAGTCACCATTCCTGGATGTGTTTGAAGGTCATTCAGACTTGTGTAGAAATACAATTTAGTGGTGAACTTGGCAGAGTAACAGTTAATAGTTGGGCTTGATGATCTTAAGGGTCTTTTCCAATCTGAATGATTCTGTGATTATAGGTCCCCATGGAGGATGACAGGAGGAACCTGTCAGGATTACAGGATCTGTCTGCAGATGCAGGACTCTCTGGGATTACAGAGATAAGATGGTATAACTCACATGGCTAGAGTTCTGCCATGCAGAGATACATGCTCTTTAGAAAGGACAAGCTGGAATAGCAAGAAGTCACCACTTACACAAAAGACTGCTGTAAATGTACAAGGTTCTACCTTGAGATGGGCAATGAGTCATCTGAGAGTGTGTCAGTCAGGTGTAGGCAGACCAATTCCGAAGATGTGGTGACTCCCTGTTGATCCTTTCTAATAAGGAATAATAAAGTTCTCTTCTGAAAACTCAAAGAAAACATTCATGTTTGTAAGCCCTTGTCTTCATGGAGGACTCGTATCACTCCAGTATATGCTGGAGAAACAACACTGTTGCACAAGCAACCCAGAAGGATTTTTGAGTGCTTTGATGATAATTTCTTGCTGCAGATGATCAACAGAAGGCTGGAGCACCTCTCTTATGAGGACAGGCTCAGAGAGTTGGGATTGATCAGCTTGAAGAGAAGACTCCAGGGGGACCTTATGGCAAACCTCCAATACTTGAAAGGGACCTATAAGAAGGCTGGGGAAGAACTGGAGCATGTAATGATAGGATGAAAGGTCATGGTTTTAAGCTGGAAAAGGGTAGATTTAGGCTATACATCAGGAAAAAGTTCTTTAATATGAGAGTGGTGGATTACTGGAAGAGGTTGTCTAGTGAGGTGGTGAAGGTCCCATCCCTGGAGACATTAAAGGTCAGGCTTGATGGAGGTCTGGGCAATCTGGTCTAGTGAGTGATGTCCCTGCTTATTGCAGGGGGTTTTGACTAATGACCTTTGGAAGTCCCTTCCAAATCTACGATTTTGTGATTCTCTATGTGAAAACACAATGCTGAAACTTCATTTTTACAAAAGAAGGAAGAACTGGTCAGGTTTGTAAAGGTCAAGGGCAGCCTTATCTGAATCAAGCTTGATATGACAGGAGTTCAGGATTCCAAGAAGAGGAAGAAAGGCAAAAAGTGAGATCACAACCCTAGAGAGCAAATGTAGGCATTTTCAGGGACCTACTTAGAAGAATCTTGTGTAATACCAGCCTGGAGAGAAGAAAGGTCCATGGCTATTTTTCAGCAATCAGTGATCAAAAATGGTCTCCTGTGAGGAGCAGGATGTCATGCAAAAGCAGCAGAAGGCTTGCAGGGAGGGCAACAAGAGGCTTCCGTTTGTACACCAGCAGCAAAATGATGACAAATGAAAAAGCTGGCTGACTGTTGAAAACAGCAGGTGCGCTGGTAAAGGGATTAAGCATTTATTGTCTTCTTCAGCTCTGTCTTGAAAAAGTAACACATCCACCAACCCCAGGTCTCTGTGACTTCAAGTCTCAGTGGAGGACAGTTACATCAAGACGCATTTAAATAAACTGGATGTACATATGTCCATGGAACATGATGTGACACACCTATGAGTGCTGAGAGACACTCAGTAATATTTGAAAGGTCAGTGGAGGTATCATGAGAGGTTTCTGAGGACTAGAAGACATCATCTCAGTCCTATGTCCACAAAGGATCTGGGAAACTAGAGCAGTCAGCCTCACTTCAATCCCTGGGATGGCAATTGTGGTGGGTTCAGGACCACAATTCAATATCAAAGAAAGGAAAGCAAAGCAGTGAGGTCTCATTGGCATCTCGGATAAAATTCACCAGACAATCGATGGCTTAGGGAAACTTCAGGAAGGTTTATTAACACTAACTATACACAGAAAAAGTTATGCAAGTCGGTGCATACAGACTGTGTCATCAATGCCCTCACAGAACCTGAGAAAATAGAATGGGAAACTACTTCAGTTTGGGCCTTGGATCTTCTTCTAATTTAGAGACCTGGGAAAGGAAGCATGTCAGTCCGGGATGGCCTGAGTTTCTCAGCGCCCACACCTGCATCCCTCGGTGCAGCAGACATGCATCTCAATGCTCTCGGGATGGCCTGAGTCTCTCGCCACCCACACCTGCATCCCTTGGTGCAGCTGCATGCATTTCAGCATGGCTTCTCCAGCTCAACGCATAGGGATGGCCTGACTGATCAGCGTCTACACCTGCATCCCTCGGTGCAGCAGACATGCATCTCAATGCTCTCGGGATGGCCTGAGTCTCTCAGTGCCCACACCTGCATCCCTCGGTGCAGCCGCATGCATTTCAGCGTGGCTTCTCCAGCTCAACGCATAGGGATGGCCTGACTGATCAGCGCCCACACCTGCNTTCTGCACCAGTCTTGCTTCTCCAGTCCGGGCGCGCTGCGGCGGCGAGCAGCGGTGGCACCGCGCTGCCGCGACGGTAGGAGCTGCGTCGGTCCGCGGCTTTTTCTCCGGTCTGGGGCCACTACTTCTTAGGTTCAAGGCCGCAGTGCAGCGGCGGCAAAGCCGCGACGCGGCAGGACTGTTTCGGGTCTCCGCACCCACGGCCAGTTATGGCCGGGGTCGCTTCCAGACCCCGCGGCAGCAGGTGCCCGCCGGCAGTGGGGTCAGGCGGGAGCCGCGGCTGGTTCGGGGAGCCGCTGTCCCCCTGAGCCGCTGTCCTCACCCCCCCCACAGCCCGTTCCCGGTCTCCCAGAACACAATACAACTTTTCTTACTCATGAAAGCACTTCTACAGGTTCTGCAGTTCTCAAACTGCAACAGCGATGTACCATATAAAAGACAAGACCATTGGGAGCAGTCATCATGAATTTACAAAGGGGTAATTATGCTTAACTAAACTGACAGCCTTCTCTGATGAAATCACCAGCTCAGTGGATGATGGGAAAGCAGTGGATGTTGGGCATCTTGACTGTAGTAATGCTTTTGACACCGTCTCCCATAAATGCTAAAGACACACTTATGAGGTATAGGCTAGATAACTGGACAGTTAAGTTGCCTTGATCTTGGCTGAACTACTGAGCTCAAGCACTGGTGATCAGCAGTGCAAAGCCTAGTGGGAGGCCTGGCACTAGTGGAATATTCTAGAGGCTAACACAGAATTAACACTTTTTAACATCTTCATTAATGACCTGGACAATGGGAATGAGTATACCATAGTAAGCTTCCTACTGACACAAAACTTGGTGCTATGGCCGTTCCACCAGATGTTTGTTTCATCAGATTCAGAGGGTGGACAAATGGGCTGGCAGGAACCTCATGAAGTTCAACAAAGGAAATTGCATATTATTCCTCCTAGGGAGTAATAAACCCATGTAGTAGCACAGACAAAGACCCGAACAGTCGAAAAGCAGCTTGTCAGCAAATGCCCTGTGGATATTTACTATGGTTAAACATGAGCTAGTAATCTGCACTTGTGGCAAAGACCATTGACAATCAAAGCTGCACTGAGAAAAGTGTTGCCAGCAGGAGGAGGAAGGTGATCCTTTTCCTCTACTCATATGTGGTAAGACACATCTCCTTGATGTGACCTGTGCTGGCCTCCTCAGTACAAGAGTGTTGCAGTTTGAAAATTACCAGAATTTTCAGATATATAGATTTGTGCGTTCATGAGGAAAAAAGATGCATTTTGCTTTAAGAAAATTGTCCCAGGTACCTGCCCTGGAGGGGTGTGGGCTAGGTGACACGATAAAAAGGGCTTACCATCATGGCTCTGCCTCTTTTGGCTGGGGTCTTCCAGCATGGGGCTTCAGCTCCAGCACCCCATCCCAACACCTTTCCAGGGTTGGTGGGGGAAGATGAGACAGGGAGGCTTACAGTGGCTTGCAGTGGCCTGCCAAGGCTGGGAATGTGGCCTGGCTGTGTCCCAACCCTGGCCTGGCTGGGCTCCAACCCTGGTCCAGTGCCAGCTCCCATCCCCAGCCCTGCCTTGAGCCCCAGCTCCCAGCTTCGACCCAGCCCAGCTCCAGACTGGCACTGCAGACCAGAGAAGCAAGAACTTAGTGCAAATTTTCCTCCCCCACGGAGCAACCATTCAGTGACCCATGGTGACATGAAGGATTCTTCCCTTTATCCCTGTAGCTGAGGCAGGAGGAGAAGGGAGACATTAAGGGTCAGGGAACCCTCTCAGTCATGTTAGCAGAGTGGGAGAGGCCCCTGCTCATGCAACCATGTGATCAGTCTCCATCTTGAAGCCCGCACGTGGCCAGGGCCATGTGGCAGTCACCACCGTCTTAGAAAACACTGATCAGAAGGAAGCCAGCCACTGAGAAAAGCTGGGGATGCTTGAGTACTAGGGAGAGAAGGAGCCTTAAGAGAGACATCTGAGAATAGCTGAAGAAAGCAGGACTCCAGAATCCTTAACCCTTGGGCATGGAACACAGAGACTGGGTCCTGTTTCAAAGCTTGTCTTCTGCATTGAGCGATGCAGTTCAGGTGCTGAGGAATCAGGCCTGCTCCATCAGCGTTTTGCTGGAGGAAGCTGGCTGAAGAATTGAGGAGCTTGCCAGTGTGGACAGCCAAAGGTACCGGTGTCTACAGATGGCAACGGTGACACGTGAATAATAGAAAGGGTGGTGGTACCTGTCTCTGCTTGACTGCAATGTTCTTTCCCCAGGTCTCAAATGTAAAAAAAAAACAAGGATTGATACGATAGTAATCTCCCATTGTATTTTTCTCGGAATATTTGATGGCATTTGTGACACAGTTTCTAGTCTGTGTGCACTAACTTTCTCAACCTTTTCTTGTTTTCTGTATACAGTTATAGACTTAATAAATGCTTTCCCATTTTCCCTAAGCTATTCATTGACTGGCAAATTCTATCCGAGACATAACTGTTTTGTTTTCTTTTCCTTCTCTTTAATTGTGGTCTTGAACCCACCACAGAGAGAAACATGGAGATATAACTGTGTTGCAAAGAGTGTTAATGTTCATCACACTTACCACTTCCAGTGACATTGTTGGCTTTTTTCACTACTACAATTTCAGTGAATATCCTGGGCTAATAAACTACATCTATTATCAATTAAATACAAAAGAGTCTAATTCAGGGAAACTCTAGATTCTATTGCCAGTATTGTAAAATTATAATACAGTGACAGGCACCACTAATTATGACTTCTGTGGGCCTTCATACTATAAAATAGTTTGCAGCACACATCAAACAATAAGCTGAAAATCCTGTAGAAACCTGACTGCCTCATAATACATGGAGGCAAACAGCAACAGCAGCAGTGGGGAAGGCATCAAAATTGTTACAAAAGAAGTGGCTCTAAAGTGATTAGGCATATATTTGGACATGAAATTAATCAAAGGAATGAAGTAATAGCACACAGATGCAGACGCAAGTAATACTTTAGGAATTTGAAATTAAAGCTGGTGAGATCATGATGGCTCTGAAAAATAAAGCCAGCAAAGTGGGCATACAAGAAAGAAACCACTTCTTGAGGACATACACAGGATGGATCCTGTACATACTGTTTGTTCAATGATCTTAGAAAATTTATCTTCAGAGGTATGCAGCAGACTTGCATTGACACTGAGCGGAATTTTTAAAAACACCTGCTACTGTGTAAAGTGGAATAATTCTTCAAAGTTCTGGTGCCTGCTAATGTGCTGAAAAGAATTCCACTTAATGAAAATGGTTCTAAGTGACTACAGACATAGTTACTGTTATATGGAAAAAAACTCTGGTCGATAAAGTGGCAAAACACAGCAATAAGTTATGGCTGCACAAGAAACAGAGCACCTGACCAGTTTGCACGTACTTCTTTAAGATTCGGCTTTCCAATAGTTTTTAGCATCTACTATAAAAACGCTTGACAGTATTACCAGGCTGGTCAGCAGAAGTAATATTTTTCCTGGATCTGCCTATACTGCATACGAAAGAAGTCAGTTTCCTTCCTGCATTCCTCCAGAACAGTGCTCCTGGTCTGTTCTCAAAAAAGGGTGGGGAAGGAAGGCAGGAAGCAGATAGGAAAAGCAAGAGACACAGCATTAGGGAAAAGCAATAGATTTACAATAGAATTGCCTCTGTCAGCTCTCTAACTTTGAAATTGATAGTAATACTGAGATAAAAAGGGAGATCAGGTATTTTCCACATTATTTGACACAGGATTTCCTGACAGTATTAAAAAAACCAGAACATCCAAGTGTGATACTTTTATAAGATGACGTTTTACATAAGGAGAAGTAAAAAAAAAAGTAAAGAAAAAAAACCTAATACTACCAGATACCACATTCATGAAGTCAACACAGTTCTAAGACCTTATCATCTTTAGACCATGTTTTCTCCTCAGATTTTTCTTTTAGTTCTAAAGTGGTTGCCTTCAACTTATTAAGAGTCAGCACCTCACTATCAAATGATCCAGTCCACCCTGCCTCAATTTGGCTGTGAGGATCCTTTGAGAGACTGTGTCAAAAGCCTTACTCAAGTCAAGATAGATCACATCCACTGCTCTGCCATCATCTATCCACCTGCTTATGCCCTCATAAAAAGCTATCAGGTTGGTCAAGCAAGACATCCCTTCGTAAAGCCATGCTGACTGTCCCTAACGACCCTCCCATCCTTGATGTGCCTGGAGACCGTCTCTAGAACAAATTGTTCCATCACCTTTACTGGGGTGGAGGTCAGGCTGACCAGTCGATACTTACCTGGGTCCTGCTTCTTTCCCTTTTTGAAGATTGGAGTGACATTTGCTATCCTCCAGTCCCTAGGCACCTCTCCTGATCCCCGGGACTTAGAAAAGATGATGGAGAGTGGCTAAGCAGCGACTTCTGCTGTCTCCCTTAGTATGAGCAAGTGAATCCCAACAGGACCCATGGATTTATGTCCATCCAGTTTGCTCAACATATCCCTAACCCAGTCCTCATCAACCAAGGCAAACTCTTCTGTTGTCACAACTTCCTCTGCAGCCTCATCAGTCTGGGCCTTGATATCAGGACAGCCCCCAGAAGTAGGCAAAGAAGGTGTTCAGTATTTCTGCTTTCTCTGCATCCTGTCTCCAGGGCACCCACCTCATTCAGCAGGGACCTACATCAGGGACTGTGGATGGCTAGGTAAGTAGGCCTTCCAGCAAATACCAGGGTAGTTAAAGTTCCCTATGTGAACCAGAGCCTGTAGCTGTGAGGCTGCTGTCAGCTGCCTGTAGAAGACCTCATCAACTTCCTCATTCTTATCTAGTGGACTGTAATAGACACCCACTGCAGTGCCAGCCTGACCCTTAATCCACAGCCACAAACTCTCAACTCTCTCCTCATCTGCCCTTGGACAGAACTCAGTACATTCCAGTTGCTCCCTCAAATAAAGAGCAACTCCATCACCTCACCTTGCTGACCTGCCCCTCCTGGAAAGGACATAGCCATCTATGACCACGTTCCAGTCATGTGAGCTGTCCCACCAGGTCTCCCTAATTGCCACCAGATCATAATTATCTCACTGGACACATATTTTTAACTCCTTCTCCTTATTCCCCATGACAAATGAGGGAATAGAAAAGTCAAGAAGAAACTTGTAGCCAATGACAGTTAATTCAGATTACCAAACACTGTATTACAATGATACTGATAATACTATACAAGATGTCAATTATAACTCACAAACTAGTATTATGGAAAAATATTGCCATTCATTGCAGTATCAGTGAAGTATCTAGGAAGGAAAATATTTGAGCACTCAAAAAACATTAATGATCAGTTTGCTTTACTAATTTCCACAAATTGAGAAAGGTTTTTTTAACACTTCCCAAAGACCGTAATGCCTACTAGTTCATTGATGAATTTCATAAAGTCCAGTGACTGTCTTTTTCAATATTATTTCGAATTAGAACTATTTCTATAACTTGCCAGTTGCCTATCACTATACCTTTTAAGTCTAAAAATTGAAAGGCAACACTTTTCCTGTAAACATTTTAACAAATACTAGGATGACAGTTTATGTCACAGGCATCAAAAAATCACACTTCCATTTTTTTTCCCCAAAAAAACCTAATGACAGCTCAAATGACTGGCATGTGGCTGTCCCAGGGGGTTTGTGGAGTCTCCTTCTCTTGAGATGTTTAAAACCCACCTGGATCTGTTTCTGTGCAACTTGGTCTAGGTGATCCTGCTGTGTCAGGGGAATTGGACCAGGTGATCGTTCGAGGTCCCTTCCGAGCCCCAATGTTCTGTGATACTGTGATTCTGTATCCCTACAGTAAAACGCTCAGAAAGCAAAAAGGAGTGTCCATACCAATATTTTCTGCTCCCCAGCTGCAACTCCTCAGGCATAACCACTGTTGCAAGTGATACTGAAGGAAATACTACTTGTCTAACACAGGGGCAATACACAGTGTGTATGTCTCTGAAACCAAGAACTGAAAAATGGACAATTTCTCTCCCATGACCCTACTAATGCAGCACTAATCTTACAGAATCAGTGTGTGACATCTCAGATAAACAGAAACACTTAGCACAGGTAAACTTTCATTGGCTTACCACATTTTACCCTAATTAAAAAGCTAAAGCTAGGCTTAAAGCTTTTTTCTGCAATGATAATTGCAGAAGTGTAATTTTTAGGTCCATCCCTACAGAAAATCTAATCATAATATATTGAGTCAAATCAGAGAGCATCTACATAAACTGTCATCTACTGGTAGATTTACAAAAGCTCTCTATGTTGTAAAACAAAACTGTATGAAAACACAACTGTTGCACAAAAATAATTCTTGTGCAAGATCAATAGTCTTCTTGAGAAGATTCAGACTTAGAAGTAATGAAATCATTAAATACTTACATGGCTGTGATCACATCACAGTTCTTTTGGGAGAGTTCCTCCTGTATTACATCTACCTGAGATGACAATCTACTGCATAAACTGCGCAACTCTTTCATTTGTTGTCTTGCCTCTGCTAAATTAGTTTCCAAATCCTGCAAAGAAAGCATTTGAAGTCTATTAAAGATAATATACAAGAGTTAAAATCCACTGTGCTACATGTATATATACAAATTGGTGTGCCCATACATACATGTATTTATTGTGGTCTAAGCAAATATATGTAGATATATGTGCACATGAGCATGTATGAAAAATGTGAAATATGGAGGGAAAATTTATTTGTGGAAGGAGAATCCTTGCAAAGCAGTAGTACACTATTCAAATACTTACATGATTAAACCTTGTTTTCTGTGCAACAATCAAACAGAAAACCGGCTTAATCCTAACAAAAAAAATGAGGTATAAATCATTGCTTTAAATTCTCAACAAAATGCGCAATATCGCACAACCGGAGTCAGATCACAGATACAGACATTTTTGAGGTTGCCTGTCAAGTCTGGTCTGATTTTGTGGTTTTAATTCATTGGAAGTTTTAGTTTGTTCAAGGAAAGAAATAGCATACAAGAACACCTCAGGAAATGTTACTTGAAACCAGCATAAACATCATATAAAAAAGTTGCTGCCTTTTACAGTAATTCTTACTACAGAAGTTAGTCAGCAAAGTCTGAAGCTATAGCTAGGAAACACAGCAGCAAGGCAGTTTACTCCAGCAAGACTTCAGTCTCTACCTAGTGACCTTACTGGAGCCCTCTGGAGGTTTATCAGAAGGTTTATCAGCTTAGAAGAGTATGTCAGTCGTTAATAAGCTCTGTATGACTCAGAGTCTTTCGAGGCACGACTGGAAACAGAAGTATTACAGTAGTACCTACAGCAGAAGTTTTAGTGGTAATTTGCAACAGCCTTCACCTGCATTATCCTACTTTATGCTACTCATAGACAGTCCCTTATTCTTAGTAAGGCAAATATTCCAAGAATCAGTAAGAATGCATCCCTGATCTACTTGCAACAGTATATTTACATACATCATTTACACAGAGAATTAGTTTAAAAAATGTACATTTTTCCCTTTCTACAAAGGTACCTTAAATATTGAAAGTATCAATGTTTTTAAAACTGAAGTGCAAATAACTGCCTCTTTCAAACAGCATTAAAATCTCGTATAAATATATGGATGTATCTGAAGTAAACTACAATAAAATTCTTTGAAATTGGACAAAAGCTATCATTTCCCATTAAGAACATTAACAGCAAAATCTGTAAGGGAGAGAGCTAGAAAAACTTACACCTGCTTCATGCTAAAAATAAGACTATATATACCACGTATACCTAAATAAGGAGTCTTCACTGAATCTCGAAGGCTACATAATAAAAATTATTTTTCCTCAAGTAATTAAAGATTTCAACACGATAGGAGACAGTTCATTTTATCAGGGTATGAAAGGGTATTTACAACTTGCAGCAAAATAATCTTAGCATTTCTTTGTAGTGGCTTTCCTACCCACAGTATCTAAGAGTTATTTTATATGTAAACAAAAATGTAATAGCTTATATTTGCTGTTAGTAGATCTTATTTGCCCGGCTTTCATTCCGTACTAGAATTGCAGAGGTTTTTAATGGAGTCAAATTTTAAAAACTCCATAAACCTTATTTTACCAATGCCTAAATTTTCATTCTCTGTTCCAGGGTACAAAGAATAGGTAACAAACTATTTTTGCATAAATACAACTTTAAAAGATAAACAATGGCACAATTTAACAACAAGTAGTAACTTAATGTATTTTACTCCATTTGTGACATATGCAATTTCAGTTTCATTCAGTTTTTATTTCAACTAATTAATTTCAACTAGCAGTTCAACCTTTTGAACTTTTTGGGAAGCATTACTTAAAGAGCAAAATATGAAAATATGAGCAAGGCAGGACTAGTTACACAAACAGCTTATATAATGAAATACCATTTATTGAGGCATTTAGTGTAGCTTTTGTACATACAATGGCTATCTACGATTATGAAATAATCTAATATTTTACACTCAGTTTCTGGGTATCTGCACTTTTTACAGTCCTATGGAATGTGTTACATTGCCTACTAGTTAATACAGGATTAGAAGTACAAAATCTTCAAAACCTGATTTTCAAATAAGGGTGAATTTCAATTGTACATACAGACTGTTTAAAATTCCATCTTTGAAAACATATTGAAGAAAAGTAAGTGCCACTTAATACACAGTAAGTCAAATCATCTAATAATTCAGTTATACAAGATGAAGAAAAAGCATAGTTTACAGTTAAAATACAAGAAGCAATAAAAAAAGTGAAGCACAGTAAGTGCAGTCATTATTTTTAGGCATTAAAAGTGGCTAAACTGGAAATGAAATTAGGATAAATTAAAATACAGGGTGAAACATTACAGGAATATTTGATTGCTTCAAGCCAAGAACTGTGAACTCAGAGAAAAGATGAATTTAAAAGAATCTTGAAAAGCATAACACACAGACAAGACATGAGGCTGCATAACTGTGCGTAGATTATGGACTCACCATGAACTAACAATAATATTTGGCTATTTGTAGCTTAAAACCCTTAAAAAGTCACTGTTGAATGCAGTAGCTTCCTTTTCATGTTTTATTTTGTTATGGATTATGACAAGAGAGTATTTTTTTCCAAGATTTTCTACTTGGGAAAATTTGGGAGACACAGAAAGCGGGCGTAAGACCTCGGAAATACAGAAGAGTAATTCTTAAAAACTACTTTAAAGCAGAAAGCAAAGATTTCTGTTAATTTTATGTACAATCCCTAATGATTGTGTGATTCTGTGATTATTTAAATAAAGGTATATACTGGAAAGACAAACAGTAAAACAATATTGCCCTTTTAGCCATGTTATCATGTCTTTTAAGCTAATATGTTACTGATGTCAGCTAATATGACAAATTTTAAAGAAATTCCTTAAATGGACAAACAATCCATAGAAGCCTTTTGTCGAAATTTGAGAAAGTTGAATATTGCATCTCAATTATGTATTGGTGTGGAGACAATCAGTCTTTGCAGGAAAGAAGTAACTCTTTTGCATAGAAAATGGCTTAAAGATTGAAAAAAAAGCCAACTAGAGAATAGGCTAGTAACAGTTTAGTCCCTAAACAGAGAAGAATATCTTAATTAGACATAGCAATACACACTTTAATTTGGAGTAGCTCACACTGATGTGGCTTCATTTCATTCTTCCACAAATACAGGAAGCTAACATGAATAGTGGCTGTATACATCATCACATATAACATTGCTAAATATGGTGTTTATTTTTCAAAATTATGTACAAAAGTCAATGCTGGTTTAAATCCCAAATATAAATGTGTTTACTTGAAAGTCCAGTTCCTCCTTCTTCATATGTCAAACTCATAAGAGGTCAGCTAGACACTTCCTGTCCTTGTTTCTAATTAGTCCTGGACCTCACCAGTATCTCAATTGATGACAACTTCTTAGAAGCCAAACATAACATTTCTGGTTTTCAGTACTATTTTAATACAGTTCTCAACCCTTACAATTAGTCTCACAAGGCAATCAAGTTCACCTAACTCTGTTACGGAAAGGGTAAAAAAAGGGAGAAAAAAGTGACAGAAGCTGGTTCATCAGACCCATGGACACATGCAAGATGGTCGGAATCTGGGGAATTGACAAGCACGCCCACTGTCCTGTCTTTGAAATCACTGATAAAGATTTTAAACAAGACAGGTTCAAGACAGGTCCTGCAGGACATCACTTATTACCAGCCTACAGCACGCAATCCATTAACCACAATCCCCTGAATCCAAAGAACCAAATAATTCTTTGTAACCCATGGTTGTCCACCTATCCACCTGTAATATTCTGAATTTGAACAGGAATACATAAGAACCATGCAAAAAAATCTTGCTGAAATTAAGGTCCATCACATCCAAGCTCTCCTCATGTTCACAGACACAGTAATTTTATCACAGAAGACAACAAGGTTGTCTGGGAATGATTCATCTGTGACAATTGCTTCTAGTTTCTTTCTCAATTATGTGCCCAGAATTACTTCCAAGGTGACTTTCTTTGTGATTTTCCTAGGGGCTGCTCAAGTGAGGCCAAGCAACCCTTGATCTAGGATCATCCTTTTCATCGGGGTCCTAATCTACCGCTGTCATTTTTTAAAGATGGTACACAGCAGCCTGCCAGTGACTTAGTCAGCTCCTTGCAGCACCTTGAGATACAGTCCAGCTTGCCAAATGGACGTATAACAGTCAATTTCTTGCAGGTACCTCTCAACTCATCTACTTTTAGCACTTTTTGAAGTCTCCCTCTAGGCAGAAAGGCTTGGGGGATTGTTGGTGAAGAATACTGAGGCAAAACCAACACTCCGGATCTCTGCTGTAGTTATTACCTGCTGTCACTAATTCATCAATCCCTTTCAACAACAGGTCCCCATTTTCCTTGTTCAGCCTTTTACTACTTTAGTCTCAACTACAGGTAGGTTAACACCACCACTGTCCTCAGACAATGCTTTTGAACTCCTCCTCTGTAGCTTTCACTGTTTCCACTTCCAAAATACTGCTTTCTACTTCCACTCTACAGAGGAGTTTGGTGATTAATTTTGTTTAGTCAAAATGGTCTCTTGATAAATCCACATGTTTCCCTGAGCATTAGGGTGGACCAATCATGGGCTTAAATGAAGCTGTGTTTAAAGAGTTCACAAGTTTCCTAATCTCTTTAACCCTTCAATGCTGCTTCTCATGGGGTTCCACCTACCAGTTTTCCTGAACAAGTTGAAGACAGTCCTCATTAATTCCAGGTCTGTACTTTGCTACTCTTCTTCCTTCATCTTCTTGGGATCTTGGTCTTCAAAATTTTCTGGTCATTATAGCCAAGACTGCCACTGATTATTACATCTTTAATCAGTTCTTACTTGCTTGTTAACAGCTGACCCAGCTGTGTGTCATTCCTAGCTGGCTCACACTGTAGAGACCACCTTAACACTATGTATTCCTTGGAATCACACAGCTGTCACATCCTTTCCAGAATGCTTTAGCAGTCAAGAAGACATTGTTCTGACTGTTTTCACTGATGACATTGGTTACAATTATTTTCAATAATTTAGCCAAAATTATGAGAACTGCATTTGGCAACTCGAAAATTATTAAATCAGTTTAGGGTACACTAGACTTTCTCCCCCAAATATTAAAAAACCGTTCACTGTCCCAGGAGTCCTATAATTCCTTCATCATAACCATTCCAAAGGCCTCAACGCACAAGAACTTTACTTTCCACATTAACACATCTGAACGAAGCGCCATACAAGAGATTTTTCCATCAGCACATCAATCAGAAGTATCACTAAAATCACAGAATTGCTAGTGAAAGAAAAAAAAAAAGATGTTTCTGGGCAAGATGCCAATTACGGAACTACTACATTTTATATACCAGAAGGTCATGTACTTTAATAAGTGCAAAAGAGGACAGCCTTTTAAGTGTTCATTACTCATGTAAATAAGAAGAATCCACTAACTAGATGTGTACATAAACAGCCTTCAAACACTTTGATGTCATGTTTCTGGCTCATTTCTTCAGGAATTGAAGAACAGCATGCCAATTTTCACCAGCAAACAAGATAAAGTATCATTTAAATAACAGATCGAATACTCTGTACATTATACGTAATTATTTCCTTTTTCACTTTACTATAAACAGTGTAAACAGCTTTTAAATATATAATATGTAATAATAAGGCTTCTCTCTGAGTAGAGCTCTCTGGAGGATAGGACACAATTTATTCATGACAGCAGTGAAAGTTTCAAAGTGTTCTTCCAAAATAACAAATATCAAGTCTGCTGCAGTCAGAGTAAGTAAGCAGATTACACATTCAGAAAAAAAATACGAAGGATAATTATTTAAACTTTTATTATTTTACATATCTATCTTAAAATACAGTATCTTTTATTTTTTATTTAAGAGGACTATTTGAAGTCAGATTCCTGCTTTTCAACATCAATTTTTAAAAAGCTGTGAGTCTTAAGTGAAGGAATGTAAATGAATGCAAGTCCCCACTGGTAGATTTGAATATATAACTTGTTATTTAAAGAAAATAACTTGTAGTGCAAATGTCTGCCGAAGTTAATTCTGAAATAACATCTGGAGTCCATTCCACTCCATACCTTTATTCTGGAATAATTGCCAGATTTTTCTACTTTCCATTCTACCTCTTGCTTCCTCAGTTTCTCCAGGTCATTTAGCAGGTCAGCACAGCATGTATTTAATCCTTTATTTTCTTCCTCCAGGTTTTTTATAACCAGCATGTTTTGCTCTTCCTTCTTCCGTGCACATTCCTCAGTGTCCTGTAGAACAGTACCACAAGGGCCGATAAACAAAAAAGTGAGAACTAATCAGCAAATATAAACTGTGCAGTTTTACCCTCACAGCAGCTTCTTCTATATTTGATGGCCAAGGTCACCTGTGTACTTTTATTGGCCTCCTTCATGCAGGTAGAAGGGTCATATTTTTTAGCTGGATGACAGCTTTGATGAGTACACATTTGCAAAGAGCCCATTAATTGATCAAGCTGCCTTTGATGCTGTCCCCAGCTATTTTTGAGACCCACACAGACATATCCTCCCAGACCTCGGCTTTATCAATTAATAATGCCAGTCCCATCAGAATCTAATTACAAGAAGCCACATCTTCACACTGCTACTTTCTTTGCTCCATTTCCATCATTAACTATTTATCGGAAAGTTATAAAGCTTGGATTCTTAGCTTTAAAGCATCTTCCTCAGACTTAGTATGTGAGAAAATAGTAAGGTATAGCAAGGCCTAAGGCAATTTTTTCTCCAAGCTTGTCACTTTCTGTGCCACAAAGGCTGACATTGCTTAAAGAACTACTTCAAAGCTACAGTCTTACAAAACTATGTACAAGTCAATATACCTTAAGTTCTTGGCTTTTATCTTTAAATTTCTGGTTCAAATTACTGAATTCACTCTTCAAACAGGCATTTTCCTCATCCACAGCAATTTTTTTTTGTATTAAGTTGTTTATCTCCTGCTGCTGTCCTCTGAGTCTCTATTTAAAAAAATCAAGACATTTTAATGGACAAAAGACATCTGCAAAAGAATGAGCATATACTAGATTTTAGACCTCTGAAATACAACAATCTGATACAGATGGTTTTGTAGCATTATTTTCATTTCATTACTACTTTAATGTTACTCAGAATCACATAACTATACAACAAAGCAATGCAAAGTAGGAAGTGAGTGGTTTCTTACTACTAATGAAAAGAACCCATAATTACAGAACTGAATGGAAATTAGTTAAGCTTAGACAAAAAATCCAGCCATTTGCAGAAGTTAGTTTTGTGCTTAATGATTAAGAATACTTACTGATTCATTTGCATTTTCAGCCTATGAAAACTTAAGACAAAAAGTATAGTTCAGAATTCTCCACAAGAATATGACACAATATAGTTATGAAAGTGGAACAAAGTCTAACTGAATTTGCAGCTCAAGAAAAACAATTCAACTCTGTTCAACTCCAACAACAGTCGCGCACACCTACAGACAGTAAAATCTTACTGACACCAAAAAAACTTCAAGTTACTGCATTCAACACTTCCATTCTACTTAGTGACATAAAAATACCTTCTCTCTTAAATGTATATTTGAAATCTGCATTTTCTTTAGGAGTTCATCTTAATTCCATGTACTGTTCCAACTCTCCTTCCTAAATCAAAACAGCATTCATAGAATCAGCAGGGACTGGAAGGGACCGATCCAATCCAGTCCAATCCCCTTGCCACAGCAGGATCACCCAGACCAAGTCACATAGGAACACATTCAGGTGGGTTTTAAGCTAGTTCAATCCCCCAACCAGAGCTGGATCACCTAGACCAAGTTGCACAGGAACACATCCAGGCAGGTTTTAAACTTCTCCAGAGGAGACTCCACAAGGCCTGCACCCATCTGAAACATCTTCCCAGCAGCAACACTGTAACTATAGTTGATACAGATGAAAATTTTATCTCAGGGCAAAAACACAATCACAGAATCACAGTACATTAGGGATTTGACGGGATCTCAAAAGACATAATCTAGTCCAATCCACCTGCCAGACCATCCCTGTCACTCAGAAGTAAAGCACAGGGAATGTCACTGAAGCTGAGATTCATTAGCAAGTACCTCCCAAAGCTGTGAACTGACCTCAGCTGGTCAGTGCCTTAGAACATCTGAAGGAAACTGCAGAGCTGTACATGGTTCACGCATGGTTCATAGAATCATAGAATCATTACGGATTGGAAGGGATCTCGAAAGATCATCTAGTCCAATCCCCTGACACAGCAGGACCACCTAGACCGAGTCACACAGGAACATATGCAGGCAGGTCTTGAACATCTCCAGTGAAGGAGACTCCACAACCACCCTGGGCAGCCTGTTCCAGTGCTCCGTAATGATTCTATGATTCTATGGTTGCCTACTGTTTTTGTAACTGAAGCAACATGCTGTCCATTTTCTGTCTCAAAGCTGCTGGTTTTACTCCCTCCAGTCAGCTCGGTCTCCCTATCGAAACACTAAAAGCATTTGCCTTTAACATACAAGCTAAATGAAACATGTTCAGAAACATAAATTATCAAAAGGAGGATATTCTTTTAAATCATTGCACAATACTGCTGTCATGGGTTCATTTTTGGGAGGCTGACTCCTGGCATGACTTGACGCCTTAAAGAACCAAAGAGATATCCCTTCCCATGGCAATATAAATGGCATGCTCTGCCAGCAGATTTCTTCTGTTTTTCACAGCACTTTTGCTGGTGGCTTGGCTCCAGCAAGGGGTATCACCTGTCCACTCTGCATGTGGGGAGACAGCATTGCTTCTGCTCAGGTGAAGTGAAAGCTCAGGTGGGTGAAAAAAATCATCTCACGTCCCCTGTCCCTTTTAACTGCTGCCCTTATTGTCTCTTTGTTACATGTTTTAGGGTTGTTTCCCCTTCTCTATACGCATGGAGTTGCCATTGGCATTTGCTGCCTGCAAAAGGAGAAAAGGAGTAGAAGAATTTCAAGCAATTGACATGTGGCCAGTCTAGTGTGCTTACAGTTTGTTTTCTCTCTCTTTTTTCACTCTGTTCTTCTTGTTTCTAGTTAATAAAACTTGTTAGCACTTTTCTTTACTAAAAATGTTTTCTATTTTTTTTCATGGTTGAAGGCCCTAGGAAATCTAAACCAGGACTCATAGAATGACAGAATCATTAGAGGTTGGAAGGGACCTCGAAAGATCATCTACTCCAATCCTCCTGACACAGCAGGATCATGTAGACCAAGTCACACAGGAACACATCCAGGCGGATCTTGAACATCTCCAGTGAAGGAGACTCCACAACCACCCTGGGCAACCTGTTCCAGTGCTCCATCAACCTCACTGCGAAGAAGTTCCTTCTCGGGTTGTTGTGGAACCTTCTGTGTTCCAGCTTACAACCACTGCCCCTCGTCCTATCACTACATGACACCGAGAACAGCCCAGTTCCATCCTCCTGACACCCACCCCTCAAATATTTGTAGACATTAATGAGGTTACCCCTCAGTCTCCTCTTCTCCAAGCTAAAGAGATCCAGCTCCCTCAGCCTCTCCTCGTAAGGGAGGTGCTCCACCTC
>VXBP01000840.1:0-10681 GCA_013400115.1 Rhinopomastus cyanomelas | reverse complement strand
TTCAGCTTGCAGCCTTTCAACCTCATCTTGCAACTGTGCCACCTGGTCAAGCAGATAATCTACCTGTTCTCACTGTATGCAGCTAGGGAGATGCAAAAAAAAAGTGCTGTATTATTGGCAGCCTGTTACCTGCAAAGCCTCATCTTGTTGTGAGACCTCTGTTTGGATTCCCATATCCATGTGCAGTGGTGACCGAAGCCTGGTCGTACTCTGCTGCCACGTTGTTACCATTAATATTTTATTTTATTTTATTTTTTGTCCCCTAGTGGTTGAAGAAGCTAAAGCAGCTAAAGCCGTTAAAGCCGCTAAAGTGGCTAAAGCAGTTAGCGTTTTTGCTGCTGCGTGTGGTCTGAGCGTGACTTCTGGTTTTGCCTCCCTTAAAGGCTCCAGCTCCACACCCCCTGTGGTGTTTGCCCTGCTTCTTCTGTGAGAGTACACAAACCTCAGTGGATACCTTCCTTTATCCCCGGAGCTTTCCCTTTCAGGGAACCCCAAATCAGCCAGAAAACTCGATAAAAGAGTGTTCAGGGACCGGTGCTCTTGCTTAGGAGTGCAGTCATTTTCTCTGGAAAATTTCTCTCACATACTCTCTAACCTAGTCGCTTACAATTGCTTTGATCTGAAATAAGATGTTGTTCTCTGGAGGGCTTGCCTAGGATCTCCTAGACCTATAGAATACCAAAATCAACTACTTATGCTGTATACAACTGAGTGTATAGACAGAAAGCAAAGTGTTTTAGGCACTATAAAGTACTTTTCATATCGGCTATTCTTGTCCCTGGCCATTAGGTTTTTATCTGTACTAGAAAGAAGGTCTAACCTTCATGGCTAGTGTTATTATCTCAAATAACAATGAGTGTAAATCCTGAGGTCAGTTTAAACCACTGAGTGTTCACCGGTACAACCAGAAATGTCTGGTTTTGACTAAGGTGTTTAAAGTGGGCAGCTGTTATATTATCTTTGGTGCTCTTAATTACAGAAAGTGGTGTGCTTTAACCATATTCCTCTGAAGAACTTCTTTGCACTTTTGTTACTTCAAATTTTTAGTACTACTTTTACTATCTTTACTTCTAGTAGAGAAGAAGAGAGTTATTATGAACTGACAGATAGAGTACATTTTATTTGGCATCACAGAATCACAGAATATCAGGTGTTGGAAGAAAGCTTTAATACCATTAAGTCAAACTTTAGATGCAGCACTTCTAAGTCATCCCTAACCAATGTTCCTCAGCATTATGTCTATGCCTTTTAAATAACTCCAGGGATGGTGACCTGCCACTGTCCTACACAGCCTATTCCAATGTTTGATAAACTTCATGATGAAGAAATTCTTCCTAGTGTCCAACTTAAACTTCCTCTGGCACAACTTGGAGTCATTTCCTCCTGTCCTGTCTCTTGCTGCTAGAAAGATGTCTTCTCTCCTTACCTCAGCCTGTTTTCAAGTAGTTGTAGGGAGTGATTAGGTCCTCCCTCAAGCTCCTTTTCTGTGGGATAAATAACGCCAGATCTCACAGCTGCTTCTCAAAGGAAGTGACCTCCAGTCCTTTCACAAGTTTTGTTGCTCTTTCCAGACATGTTCAAGCGCTTCTATGTTCTTCTTGTCGTAAGAATCCCAAAACAGAAAACCGTGTTTGAGTTGCAGCCTCGTCAGTGCTGACTCAGATTAGATACAATTAAAAAAAAAAAAAAAATCAAAAAATCAGGATTTTAAAGAAGGATGGTATTTATTTAAGAAGTGGCAAGTAAATTCTTCCTGTGTTACTATTATTACTAGTGTAATGACTTTAAAGCAGGATCACCTAGACCAAGTTATACAGGAATATTTCCAGGCAGGTCTTAAACATCTCTTGAGAAGAAGACTCCACAACCCCCTTGGGCAGCCTGTTCCAGTGCTCTCTCTCTCACTGTGAAGAACTTCCTTCTGATATTTACATGTACCCTCCTATGTTCCAGCTTGCAACCATTGCCCCTCGTTCTATCACCAGATGACATTGAGAATAGCCTTGCTCCATCCTCCTGACATCTACCCTTCAAATATTTATAGACATTAATGAAGTCACCTGTCAGTCTCTATTTCTCCAAGATAAAGAGACCCAGCTTCCTCAGCCTTTCTTCATCAGGGAGGTGCTCCACTTCCTTCATCATCTTCATTGCTCTACACTGGACATACGCCAGCAGCTCCGTGTCCATCTTGAACTGAGGGGCTCAGAACTGGACACAATCTTCCAGATGTGGTCTCACCAGTGGAGAGCAGAGGGGGAGAAGAACCTCTCTTGATCTGCTAACCACTCCCCTTCATATATATCATTCATTGAAAAGAAAAAGTTTTGTATAATTGGTGCTGATGAATGCCTTTGCCATAGTGGTGTAAATATGATGATTACAACATGGTTGTGGAAAACTGAGATATTTAGAACAGTACAGATAGAACCCTACCTGAAAAATAAAGAGTTGGTTATTACTTTCTTACTGTGCTTTCACGAGTGTCAGTTGGGGTACAGATGCTACTCAGATGAGTCTCTGAGAAATGTCAGAGAGGGAAGTAGTTCATAATGGGTGCTGAAGTTGGAGATAACCTAAGTAGAGTAGATCTAGACATTTCATCATTTTTTTAACTCTAAGAATTATATTATTGTGTATATTAGCATACAAGGATTAGGAAGCTGACAAAAAAAAAAAAATTAGAAACTTTCAAATGACCACCAGTTTTGAAGACAATACTGAGACAGTAGTTAGATTAATCTGTGCTTTAAATATATAGACTCAATACACATAGATTATAAAGAAGAATTAGTCTTCGTCAAAACTATCAGAAGATGTTTTTCTGTTGTCCAGTCACATGTGCTTAAAACCAAAACCAAACCAACCCCCTCACACCAAAGTAAAACTTATACAACCCCCAAATCACTCCTTATAAATGAAATTGTCAATCTAATCTTGCCAGAGATAGTGTCATATATTTTATCCACAACATGGTATCTTCTAATGAAAAAGAGTGACAAGTTAGGTTCTAAAACTGATCTGAGCAACTAGATATGTTTTGTGTCCTAACATATGTACCATTTACTCGTTTTTATTAGTGAAAGCTTTGTATTGTTTTTGAATGATACAACATACTTTTCAGAGTAAGAGCCAGCTGAATAGAATGGAGAAGTATAATATATATCTGTATTCTTAACCAGTTAATTTTCTTACTAAAAAAAATAACTCTGAGAAGGCAGCAAGTTATAGAATCACAGCTCACTAAAAAGCTGAGACTAAAACACAAAAAAAATATCCAAGAAAACAGCAAAAACACAGAAAAAATATTTTGGCTAGGTGAAGTTCCTTATAGATTCACAGAACTTTACTTTTTGATGTATTTACTCTTCAATGTATTTCTGGTGAAATTTCTTCAGGAATCTGCAAGGTTTTGCTGAATTAAACAGTGTTATAATTACAGAAAGTCATGAAAAGCATAGAAGAAACAGTATTTAGAACAATTTACTGGAATCCTGCATAATTTAGAAATAGAGAAGAAAATCTGACTAATTAAGAAGCTTATACTTCAGAGGATGAATGTCTCAGAAAAAAATTACGTAAGTGATTTGTTTATTCAAAACTGTACCCAAGCCTATGAGATTATTTCTTCAGTATGTTGTCACTATTATCTATCACCATATTCTGTAGTAACTGACATGTACACATTAAATTCATGTAAGGATGCCCTGAGAGTCACTACTTCATTTAAGGTGTGCAAAAATAATCTGGCTTGCATTAACAGAAATTTTGTTATTTTGCTATTTGACAGAAATTAAGACTTGAAGTATAATTTTACAAAAATCTTATTTTTTTGTTAAATATCTCTTGGGTAGAGAATTTGAGCTGTCATTCTTTATATGTGTATTTTGAGGAAGCTGCTGTTATACGTTTCCTTTTCTCTCTTAGGAAGACAATGAAAGATTGTGGCAATAAGTGTAATATAAAATATATCTTTCAGATGTATCTACACATATTCTTACTCTTTTGACACTTAGAAAAAGATTCATTAATATTATATTAGAATTTGTCCATCAAATATAGTTTTCAACCATTTCACCTCACAGTTTCATTTCTGTTTACCTTGTTAATCTTATGGTGTGGGCAGCTGCACTACAACTCAATGAAAACTACACAATTAACAAGAATCCTACTATCTAGAAGACATAAATACATCCACCTGAAAAAGGGAGAATGATGTGGTAGGCATGCCAGTTAGCACTCAACCTGTCACTCAGCTTAATGATGTGTTACAGAGCAGTTGGCCACCCATCATTTTAAAGCAGACATACACTGAAATAACCAGAAGCATAACATACAGTTGCAACAGAACAAAACTACTAGGAGTGGGAGATACTGTAGCTCTTGAAATCTGAAGTTCTCTGATTACAGCATTAGACATATCTAAAAGAGAAATGTTGCATGTAAGATGAGTTAGGCTGATCAGAGATAAAGTATCCAGAAACCACAGATGTTGAGTGCATAAAAATGAGAAGGAGATGATGTACTAATTATGAAACAGGATAATAGGTAGAAAAGGCTGAAAGTCTGCTTCATTGCTTGTATGTGATTTGTACTTTAAATTTCTGCAATCTTTTATGTACAAATATGCGCTTAATGCTACAAAACTTCATGGTCTGACTCGTCTGAACCGAAGTGCAGCACTACTGCTTTTGAATCCATAGAATAGAAGCCCAGCCCTACTATCAATACTAGCTGCATGATTTTATATTATTTGGCTCTTCAAAATTATTGCATTATTTCAAATTTATTTCCTCTTTGAGAGGAAAGCAAGATACCATGCATGAAGAGTCACTTGTGCACAGAATCGCAGAATGTTAGGGACTGGAAGGGACCTGAAAGATCATCTAGTCCAATTTCCCTACCACAGCAGGATCACCTAGATCAAACTGCGTGGGAAAGAGCATGTCCAGGTGGCTTTTAAACATCTTCAGAGAAGGAGACTCCACAACAGCCTGTTCCAGTGCTAGAGGTTGTCTTTATGTAGCAGGTGAACAATTTACAATTTAGCTCAAAAATTCCAAGGCATTTTAGCAGCTGCTGCAGAATTTGGACACAGCTATGGTAGAATTTGTTTAGCTTTAGTGGCAAGCAAATAACTTGTGGTGGGTTCAGGACCACAATTCAATAAANCAAAGGACCCAGTCTCTGTCTTTCAGATCCGAGGTTTAAGGATTCCCGAGTCCTTCTGCTTTCCTCAGCCAAGCACGAAGGAGCTCTCCCCCAAACCTTAAGCACTGCCAGTCTTTTCTCAGCGGCAGAAATGGCAAACAGCCTCTCCTCCTGCTGATTGCTCTTTCCAAAATGGTGGTGCCCAGTCCCAGGGCCCCAGCCATGAGTGGGGTCCAACATGGAGACCGACCGCATGGCTGCATCAGCAGGGCCGCACCCCCCCACACTCTACACGTGTCTGAGAGGGTCTTCCAGACATCCTCTCCTCTCCCTCTCCTGTCTCAGCTCCAGAGGGAAGAGGAGTAGCCCAGCTCACCAATGTTGAAGGCTGTCTGTGATGGGGGGTTGTGATGGCATTTCTGCACCAGTCTTACTTCTCCAGTCCGAGCGCGGTGCGGCGTGAGCAGCGGCGTCACCGCGCTGCTGTGGCGGGGGTGCTGCTCCTCGGGTCCAGGACACCGTTTCTTGGGTCCAGGCCGCCACTTCTCAGGTCCTGTGCACTGCTTTGGTCTGGGGCACGGCAGAGTCCGCGGCTTTCTCCAGTCCGGGGCCGTGATGCGGTGAGACTGCACACCTGCGGCAAGTTGCGGCCAGGGTCGCTTCCAGACTCCACGGCGGCAGGTGCCCGCTGGCGGTGGGGTCAGGCCAGGGCCGCGGCTGGTTCGGGAGCCGCAGTCCCCCTTGGAGCTGCTGTTCCAACCCCCCCACCCCCCCCGTTCCCGGGGCGGGGGTGAGGGTGCTCCCTTCAGGGCCACAGCCCCCAAAAAGAGCGCGAACACAGACCCTGCCCCGGTTTTTATAGGCTGCCTTAGCCTGCCTTTCAGGGGCAGGTTCCAGGACAGATGCTTCCGGGGAAGGGTTCTGGGACCTGTGCAACCGGGTGCAGGTCTCCCAGAACATAACACAACTTTTCTTCTTCATGAAAGCATTTCTAAAAGTTTTGGCAGTTCTCAAACTGCAACGTAACTCTTAACCCTAAAATAAAGATATATACTGCTTTTGTTGGGACAGAATCATAGTTGTGCCATGCTCTGTACTGTAGTCCAGTAGCAGTTTCAAGCTGACCAGGGCAGCTGATCTGAGCTGACTCATAGGTTTATCCCAGACCACAAATATCACACCCATTGTGACAGGGTAAGTTTGTGGGGGTAAAGTGAACTGGAAACCTTACTGTCCTTGTTTGAGCGTCTCCTTAAGACAACTTTCCATTGGTGTTGATTTGGTTGTTTCATGAAATCTGTTTTTAGTTTGACCTATGCATCAACATTTTCCAATCTCCTTCTTGGCTGGGGTGATTTCATAAAGCAACTGTTTCACAGAGCAACTGCTATGTTTAGCCCTGGAAACAGGCTAAACATAGATAAGATGTTCTATTGAAGCATATTGGAAAAAATCAGGAATTTTCCATGATACTTTGTCTTTTCATTAAAAAAACAGCCTTTAAATAAGACCACCATCAGAATCAGAGAATCATGGACTTTTTGAGGTTGCAAGTGATCTCTGGAGGTCATCTTGCCCAACTTTCACACTCAAACAAAGTTTTCTAGAGCAGGTTGCCCAGAACTGTGTTCAGATGGCTTTTGAATAGTTTCAATGATCATGACTGCAACTTTTCTGGGCAATGTTTGGCAGGGCTAAGTCACCTTCAAAAATACATTTTGTTGTGTTTATATGGACTGTCCTGTGTTTTGGTTGGTGTGCACGGCCTGTTGTCCTACCACCAGGCATCACTGAAAGGAGCCTGGTTCTGTGTTCCATGAATTCTGCCTTCAGATATTTCTACATATTGAAGAGATTTTCTTCTCCAGGCTAAACAGTCTTTAAGTCTTTCCTCATACATGACATATTCTAATGTCTTAATCACCTTAGTCATCCTTTGCTGATCTTTTTCCAGTAGCTTTGTATCTATTTTGTACTGGTATACTGGTTTGAGGGTTAAAGGCGGAACCCTGCAGAACAGATTGTTAGATTCCTCTCCCACCAATACAGGAATAGAATATCAACAAATTTGAAAACGTCAATAAATTGTAATTTTATTTAAAACAAAATAAATTTAAAAGAGCATATAAAAGACCAACAGAAATTTGGGAAGCTGGTGTAAGGGAAGAACTATGTACAGAAGGCAGTTTGGCATAATTCTGGCCTCCAGTCACTTAGGGGGCTCTCGCCACGCGGCAGCAACAGGTGCTCGCAAGCAGCTGCTTTGAGGTCTGCAACACACCGCACCAGATAAAGAAGGGAGGGAAAATGGCGCAGGCCACTCACGCACCCTTCTCCTGCATGCACCGAGTGCTTGGCTATCGGAGCCCTGCCGGCACCCCCCTCTACAGGCACACACCTGGCAACCGTGTAACCAAACCCTGGCAGCCCACTTCCCCCTTGCGAAAACAGAACCACACTTAGAACCAGTCTAAGGCAAAACAAAATGCCTTAAAGTGAAAGATAGATCCCCTCCCGATCCACCAGTAACAGCTGATAAAAGCTTAACTAGAGGGTAGCATGCAGGAGAAGGCAGGTGGTCTGGGCAGCAGATCAGAGCACAGGACCTGTGGGTCTTCTCTCCTCCGCGGCTGGCCGGAACTGCCCCAGTCAGCCCCTGCTGGATTTTATTTGATGGTTCACCAGGACCCTCCTACTGTGGGGTAGAGGGGAGTGGTTTGGGAGATACACAAGTTCTTCTTCTGGGTCCTAACATGTAACCCAGCACAACTGGGAAGCACCCCTTGTATTTTCCACACCACTTCACCTCTAATGCACTTGTTTTATTTTTCTTCAGACTGAGAATAGTCTCTTCAGGGTCTCTCAGCCAGAGTCAGCCTTTTGCACCATTCTTTTGCATCACCCAGTAAGTATGACTCGGTCCTTGGGCGAAAACTGCCCCACAAAAGGGTATGCCTTCACCTATGGCAGGAGAAATCCATACTGCTTTTCCCAAAAAATTCTTCTCTTGAATCACACGGACTTTATCTCCTTCCACTGAATGCAACAAATTTGATTGGGCAGGGCCAGCTCGGTTGGTGGATCCTCTGCTATTCACCAACCACGAAGCTTCTGCTAGGTTCTTATCTCAATTCTTGAAGGTTCTACTGCCCATGGTTTTCAGTATAGTCTTTAACAAGCCATTGTAGCGTTCAACCTTCCCTGATGCTGGTGCATAGTAAGCGATATGATATATCAATTCCAGTTTTTGAAGTGTGTCCCATTGTCGGACTCAGTTCTTTCTGGGGTATCATTTTGCCACAGAATTTGTTGTTCTTTGCCATGGATAGTGTGTTGGGCAGTTGAACTGGGTATTAAGTATGTTTCTAACCATCCAGTGCTTGTTTCCACCATGGTTAACACATACTGTTTGCCCATACGGGTTTGGGAAGGAGTGATGTAATCAACCTGCCAGGTTTCTCCATACTTGTACTTTTGCCAACATTCCCCATATCACAGCGGTTTCACCCGCTTAGCTCGCTTTATGGCAGCACACGTATCACAATCATGGATAACTTGTTCAATAGGTTAAAATGGTTAAATCTACCCCTCAATCTCAAGCCCACTAGTAGGTGGCATCTCTGCCTTGGTGGCCTGAAGTGTCATGGGCCCACCTGGCTAGGAATCGTTCACTCTTGAGTTCATTCCAGTATAGATCAGTCTTGGCAACCCTGGCTGCCTGATCTGCTTGATGGTTGTGCAGTTGCTCTTCAGTAGCTTGGTGTTTAGGCACATGAGCATCTATATGTCATATTTTTACCTTCAGTCGTTCCAGTTGGGCGGCAATGTCCTGCCACAGATCAGTAGCCCAAACTGGTTTACCTTTACGCAACCAATTGTTTTGTTTCCAGTCTTTTAGCCATCCCCACAGGGCATTAGCTACCGTCCAAGAATCAGTGTAAAGGGAGAGCATGGGCCATTTCTCCTGTTCTGCAGTGTCCAGGGCCAACTGAACAGCTTTCACTGCAGCTAACTGGCTCAATTCTCCTCTTCCTTCGTCTGCTTCTGCAGTTTTCCTGGTAGGGTTCCAAACAGCAGCCTTCCATATTCACTGGGTACCTATTATGCGGCATGACCCATCAGTGAACAGTGCAAACTTTCTCATCATCAGACAGTTCATTATGTAGTGGTGCTTTTTCAGCGTGGCTCTTCTGGTGGACCCCTAGAGTCTGTTCCCTGTGGCCAACAGGTGATCATTTCCACCATACCCAGGCGGTTGACAGATCCAGTCTTTGCTCGTGTTATCAGAGCTATCCACTTACTCCAAGTGGCGTCAGTAGCATGACGCATACAGGAAATATTCCCCTTTGTACATCCACCCCAAGACAGGCAACCTGGGGACCAGGAGGACCTGTGCCTTAGTGCTAACCACTTCAGATGCTGCTCACACTCCTTCATAGGCTGACAGTATCTCTTTTTCATTTTGAGTGTCATTAGTTTCTGACCACCGATATCCTCGACTCCTAAACCCAAGGGGTCAACCTCGTGTTTCTCCTGGGGCTTTTTGCCAAAGACTCCATGTAGGACCACTGTCACTGGCTGCTGTGTAGAGTACGTTCCTGATCTCTGACCCAGTTCAGACTGGTCCCAAGGCCATAGCATGGGCTATCTCTTACTTAATCTGTTGAAAAATGGTTTTCTGTTCAGGACCCCATACAAAGTGCCTCTTCTTTCGGGTTACATCATAGAGGAGCTTCACAATCTGACTATATCCTGGGATATGCATCCTCCAAAATGCACCACTCCTAAGAAGGTTTGGGTCTCCTTCTGATTAATGGGCTGGGCCATGGATGTTATTTTATTGATGACATCCACAAGAATGTGGCAATGTCCGTCTTGCCACTTAACTCCCAAGAACTGAATTACTTGAGCAGGTCCCTTTACCTTGCTTCTCTTGATGGCAAAACCAGCTTTCAGCAAGATCACCTTGAGTCAGTCACCTCCTGACCTTTCTCAAAGACTTCTTTCGAGGTGTTACCCCATACTACAATATCGTCAATATATTGCAAATGTTCAGGAGCTCCGCCCTTCTGTAGTGCAGATTGAATTAGCCCATGGCAGATGGTTGGGCTATTTTTCCAGCCCTGGGGCAATCGGTTCCACATGTACTGCATTCCCCTCCAGGTGAAGGCAAACTGAGGTCTGCACTCTGTTGCAATGGGAATGGAGAAGAAAGCATGGGCAACATCTATGGTTGCATACGGCTTAGCTTCTTTGGACTCCAGTATATACTGGAGCTCCAGCATGTCAAGCACAGCAGCACTGAGAGGTGGCATGACCTCACTGAAGACACGATAGTCCATAGTCAATCTCCATTCCCCTCTAGGATTCCACACTGGCCAGATTGGGCTGTTGTACGGTGAATGAGTCCTACTAATAACTCCTTGACTTTCTAATTGACAAACCGATTGCTGTATGGGGACTAGGAAGTCCCTGTCGGTGTGGTATTGATGGCCCTGTGTTACTTGGGATGCAACGGGTACCTGCTGAT
>VXBP01000839.1:0-36040 GCA_013400115.1 Rhinopomastus cyanomelas | reverse complement strand
CAGTCCCTTTCAGGAGCAAGTTTCCAATAACTAGGGCCCTTCTCTTCTTTACTAAACTATGTCAGCAATAACTAGAAAACAATTTTATTATCAAAAAGTAGCAAAGAAAACAAAGATATGTTTAATGCAACACACAATTCAAAGTGTGGGTGAAGGATTTTAGATTTGTCAAATTTTTTTAGCATTTTTGAGCTATTAATGAAAAAAATAAACATAGGTTTAGAGAATTACATTCAAACAAGTCAAAGAACTTACAATGTTTTAATGATCACAAACCCCTGCTTTTATGAAGTAAATTTGTAACTGTTTTGGTGTTTCCGATCATTACGTGCATTGTGCTATATCTTATGCTGAGATATTATACTCTGTGGTCAGAAAGTGAGGTCTAGTTTATGTTTGTTTTTTTCAAGAGGTTATGTCACGTGTTAGAGTCCCCAACAATATTTCAACTAAACGCTTTTATCTAAAATGTTAGACACAAAGGTAGGGTTTAACAAAACCTCTTACAAATCTGCAGGCAATGAAACAAGTTTCATAATCTCAAGAAGAAAGGCCTCAAGACATTTTAATTCGCTCCCTCCACCACACATAGAATCATAGAATCATTAGGGATTGGAAGGGACCTTGAAAGATCAGCTAGTCCAATCCCCCTACCACAGCAGGATCACCTAGACCAAGTCACACAGGAACATATCGAGGCAGTTCTTAAACATCTCCAGTGAAGGAGATTCCACAATTCCCCTGGGCAACCTGCTCCAATGCTCTGTGACACATATCAGAAGAAAAACCCCACATAAGTTATAGACAAAGACATAGGGAGTTTTGCCACACTGCTTCTACAGTCACATTGCTCCTGAAGTGAGACAAAATGCAGATTGTAGACAGTTCCTGCTTTTCTCTGAAATGCAGTCAACCGGCTTTGGTCTTGATCCTTCTAAGTCTTCAGAGGTCATGATTCTCACAGAGTCTCCAACCGAACACAGATAACTTAGTAGACATTGATGGTTCCTCCTGCAAGACTTCAGAAGAAATAACATTTTCTCTCAACAGAAGCAACATAGCTCCCAACAGACACCAAGATGGAGAAAAGAGAAGAATAAGAAGGCAGAAATCATCAAACGGGCAGAAGAAGAGGAGTGGGGGAGGGAGAAACGGACACATGTCTTTGCAGATTTTTAATCCCAAACTTCAAACTTTTCTGCAGAAAACACACAAAGTAGTCTTACAGATTCATAGAATCATTAGGGATTGGAAGGGACCCCGAAAGATCAGCTAGTCCAATCCCCCTGCCACAGCAGGATCACCTAGACGAAGAGGCCCCATCCTTGGAGGTGTTTAAGGCTGGGCTCAATGAGGCTCTGGCCAGTCTGATCTAGGGTGGGGTATCCCTACCCATGACAGGGGAGTTGGAACTGGATGATCCTGTAGTCCCTTTTAACCCTCACTGACTGTATGACTCGGTCTAGGTAATCCTGCTGTGGCAGGGGGAGAAACCATCAAAGAAGAGCCCTCCTATTGAGAACCCCAATGGACTACTTCTTGTTCCAAAACTATTCAGTGTTTTTATTAACACCAGGCTCTAGATTGGTGATGCTGTACAGAACAGGATACAGATATGACAGCGAATGATAGGACAGCTGCAGTTTGAATAGCGATGCTATGAGGACACAATTAAGAGTACACATTCTGCTAAAATCAAAGGCAACCAAGAAAAAAACTCCTGCAGAACTCATCTTAAGAAAGGGGGACATGCTTCAAAGTTTTCAAACTTATCACAATTTGTAATATGTTTGTGTGTGTGAATTTGGGGGTGCATACACCAGCAAAGCAATGGACATGCAATAAAATTCAAATTCCAGATTGAACTTGCTCTATGCATTAATAAGTCTGGCATTGAAACACTCTGCCCTGTCCTTGCTTGGTCAGAGGGATGAAAAACCTGAAAAGACATCAGCAGAGAGTCATAAACAACGACCAAGAGACTGGGGAAAGGGCACACAGCAAGTGTCTCTATGCAGGCAGATGGGACCTCACTGTGCTCATACCTCGAATGCATCAGCACAGCCAGCCCAGACCCAGGAAGATGGAAGATATCTCACAACAGGCTCTGATGCACGTTTTTGGCAGACAGAGAGGCACTCAGAGGACAATGAGCAGGCATTTTGGCAGCGCAACCTCCCATACTAAGCCATCACCACACTGGGATCTGGGCAGATACTCCAGCTTCCTACTGTCTTTAAACAGATAAGCTTGGCTCAGGTCTGGCTTGTTTTGCTCAAGATGTCAGGGTTCTGCTAGGTCAAGAAGCCTCCTTCTGGCTCAGGTGAACAAAAACCATTTCACTTACTGCAGAGTGAGCTGATGTTTGTTGTGCCAGAGCAACATAGCATCACTTGGGAAAGACATGGCCAAATCTTGATGTTTCCTCACAATGCTTGTCCAATCTGACATTAACTGCTGCATTTACAGAGAATGAAGAATCTCACCTGCTAACTGAAAATAGTGGAATGTTTATCTGGTACAGATGGGGAGGAATGTTAACAATTATGATGTCCTCAAACAGCCTGAAACCTTACAACGAGAGGCAATAGTCAAGATGAAGATGTGTGCAAACATCAACTTAGGGCAGACCTAAGGTGTCCCTGCCTTGCCTGTGGGTTGGAGCAGATGACGTCCAGAAGTCTACTCCAGCCTTCATAGCTATGTGACTCTAGATGAAACAGGCATATCCACTTGTGTCTCAAGCTCACCCTCCCAACAAGGGAGAACAACTTTGAGTGCTCTTTAGACACTTGACAGGAGACAAGATGGACTGCAGTTTGGAGATGTCTCTTCCACATCAGTAAGGACATTTCACTTGCATGAGGAATGGAAAATCAGTTGTAGGTGTGTGTGTCCTGGTCAAAGCCAAAATGTCATACATTTAATGTCACTACTTGAAAGCCCAACTCTGACCCCCAACTCTGATGCGGAGCTGGCCGTGCCCTTGATGTACTTTTTCCTTTCTTTTGAGTTGTGCAGCTGTTTTTATTTGACCAGCCCCATGATTACACAAACTAATTACAATTTGTGGCAATTGTGAATTACTTGTTCCCATACAATGGTGTTTTTCTTTCATTCTTGTAAAGACCCCTGAGTACTTGCAAATTATGGAGGAGCACCTGTAAAAGTAGGTTAAGTTCCTTAAGTTGTGGGGTGGATGTGACATTAGCTGGGGGCTCAGTACAATCACTGTATTTATTTTAAAGGAAGCCTCTAGACAGCACTGACTTAGTGCTGCTAATGGTGTCTGGCAGAAAGGTTACAGACTAATATGGAAAATGACATTCTGGAATACAGTTATCTTCACTGTTCATTTATGGTGCTTCAGGGCACCACAACTGCTTCAGGCTTTATTGCATCTGAGTCAGGGACCCCACATCCACCAGGACACAGTTAGCAAATGCTGTATCATGGTGCTTTTCTTCACCTGCATCACGCACAGAGCCTTAACACTAAATTAAGATTAAACAGCTCAGAAACTGAATGAGTGTGTGGAAATGTATGAGAAACAAAGTCAAATGCTCGTAGACACAGTGTAGATCGACATGTGCGTGCATGAAGGTGTCTACTGACAAGGGAAAATGACAGAAACCTCTGCAGTTCACACAGAAAACCTCCTGTGGAACACCTGTTTTGTTCTTACAAAGCAATGTTGTAGAAGCAAATGGCAATGAGAGCCATGTCAGGAGCAGGACACAATACACTACAAGGGTTTCAGACAAGCCCCATGTGCTCCACACCATTAAAAAGTTGCAGTAAGGATCAAGAAGAATTAAAAGAGATGATGTGACTGAAGTAATTCACCTTGCAGCATAAGGACATTATACCCACCTTCTCCACTGAAGTCATCGCAGCTCTGAGGCCTCAGCTAAAGCTCCCTGGTGTGAAAGTGCTTCCAATTAGTGTATTGGCATGAAGATGAATCAGACCTGTGTTTAGTCCTGCATTACCATTTCCAGGGTTTGTAGACAGGCTGTAGGTTCAGAAGTTCCTTGTCGCAAGTGCTCTGTCTGAAAGGCTTCAGTGAAGTCTCCCTCAGAAACCTGCTTAGCAAAGAGAGAAAGGGTCCAATTCTGGCCTTAGAAAAGACTAATTGAATGATAGGAGAATCATAGAATTGTTTAGGTTGGAAAAGACTTTTAGGAGGATCGAGTCCAAACATGAACCCAACAGTCCTGAAGCCTCCCCTAAACCCTATCCCTAAGCTGCAGATCTCCATGACTGTGAAACACTCCAGGGATGGCAATTCAACCCCCTCCCTGGACAGCCTGTTCCAAGGCCTGATGACACTCTCCATGAAGAAGTTTTTCTGATGTCCAACCTAAACAACCCTGGTGTGACTTGAAGCCATTTCCTCTTGTCCTATCACTTGTTCCTTTTGAGAAGAGACCAATCCCCTCCTCTCAACATCATCCTTTCAGGTAGTGGTGAAGAGCAATAAGTTTTCCCCTCAACCTCCTTTTTCCAGACTAAAAGTAACTCAAGCAACCTTCAGTGCTCCTCATAAGGTTTGCTCTCTAAACCAGGGATACTCAAACCCCGGCCTGCAGGCCAGATATGGCCCCGCACGGTGTCCAGTCCTGCCCACCGGTCCGCCAGTATTTACACCCCCATCGCCGAGCAGAGGCATTTGACTTCCTCCTGCCGACTGTGGGGCGGGCCTGGGTGGCTCTTCTGTCTCTCCCTCCTGCTCCCAGAGAGGACAAGCCAGGCAGCACAAACTATAGCCCGGCCCCCGACACGGTCTGAGAGACAGTGAACAGGTCCTCTGTTTAAAAAGATTGAGACATGCGGTCTAAATCTTTCGCTAACCCTGTCCTTCTCTGGACCCACTCAAACATTCAGTGTCCTTCCTGTATTTGATCCTTGCAAATAGTCAGCGAGAGGCTAGACTCAGACATCTCTCGTGATTAACAACATGTAATACTGACAAAACCACAGATCCCTACATCATATTAGTTTAAGGAAAACAAACCTAATATTAAGTACTGAAAACAGACAATTACATTAAATATTCTGTTTGTTATTATAAATGATAGTAGTCCAGAAACAATGACAAAGCTAGCTTATGAAAATTAACTTCTCAGTGTCTCAAGATAAGAAACGCACCTACTGACTGGAATGCAGCTCGCATGATGGAATGTGATGCATGACGGCTACATCCTTTTTTAGAAGGGACAGGTCAGCAGGGATGATATGATAATCATAAAATCACTGAATGCATTGGGTGGAAGGGACTTTTAAATCTCATCTTCTCGAAACATCCTATGGTGAGTGATTTCATAGAAATCATAAAATAATAGAATCATAGAATCATTACGGATTGGAAGGGACCTCGAAAGATCATCTAGTCCAATACCCCTGACACAGNTCCTCTTCTCCGAGCTAAAGAGATCCAGCTCCCTCAACCTCTTTTCATAAGGGAGGTGCCCCACCTCCTTCATCATCTTTGCTGGTCAACGCTGGACCCTCTCCAGCAGCTCCACATCCCTCTTGAACTGAGGAGCCCACAACTGGACACAAGACTCCAGGGCAGAGTAGAGGGGGAGAAGGACCTCTCTTGATCTGCTAACCACCCCTCTTCTGATCCACCCCAGGATGCTGTTGGCCCTCTTGGCCACAAGAGCACAATGCTGGTTCGTGATCATCCTGCTGTCCACCAGGATCACCAGATCACTCTCTCCTACACTGCTCTCCAACAGGTCAGTCCCCAGCTTATACTGGTACCTGGGGTTGTGCAAAGGCACATTGCTATCCTGTGGATAACTCACTATTCACTAGGACTCCATGACACTGCTTTCTAGCAGGACAACCTCTAACCTGTACTGCTAGTGTTATTCCTCCCCAGAATCATTGCAAACCTATGGTGATTTTGGACGATACCACAGGGGGAAGCTCTTTGAAGGACTGTAAAGAGGAAGCAGCTGCTCTGGTGTGACAGTAGCAGAGCTTCACCATTCACAGTCATTCTGATCGGTCTGGCCAATGCCTCACAGAGATGAAGAGGATTTTTCACTCTGCAACTCGTTTGGCTTTAAATCCTTAAAAATATCCCGGAAAACCTAAAGCCTAGCTGACTTTGT
Organism: Rhinopomastus cyanomelas; assembly: GCA_013400115.1. Classification (NCBI taxonomy): domain Eukaryota; kingdom Metazoa; phylum Chordata; class Aves; order Bucerotiformes; family Rhinopomastidae; genus Rhinopomastus; species Rhinopomastus cyanomelas. The sequence goes on along the minus strand of VXBP01000839.1, from coordinate 29,915 downwards.
GAGCAAAAAAGGAGAAAAAAGTAAAACCACATCAGATTTTTGCCTCATATATCAACAGAATTCTTGTCTAAGTTACAAATAAGTTGTTCCACAGAAAATTATGCTTTGGAAAGGAGTGGTTCGAGGGTGTTTTGATGAGACAGGTAACAAGAGTACAGAGATAATTATAGACATTTTTTCTATTTGATCTGTCTAGAAAATTTCACAGTTTTATCAGACTTGATTATGTGTTTTCTCCCATGGTAAAAAATGTAAATATTTCTATTCAGCTATGTCAGACCATTGTAAGTTTTCTCTTTTCTTGCTGATGTGATTGACAGGACTATTTCTGGTCCATTCTGAAGATGCTTAGAGTGAGTGGCACCGTGATATCATGAATAGAAGTGAACATTTCAGTACAAAGTCCTGAAAGGTGTTTGCATCCTGGAAAAAAAAGCACCAAGTGAAAAACTAAATCCCTGTTATCTCTGGGCAACCTCTTGGGCTTGGCAGGATCAGAAACTATTCTCATCCCTGCTCTGATCTTTGTCCTCCGTCTGGTGGCAAAGTTCCTCTGATTCACTCTACAGCTCACACCATGCCAGAGGCCACTGATCTTTCCACTCTGATGACAAAAAGACTGGAAACAGATAGTGCTTGGAGAATTCATCCTTAGGATAAGAGAGATAAACTGGAAGCCTAAACTCCTGGTATTGTCTGGAGCACATTGTTAACCAGCTTTCTTTTAAAACATAATGAAGACACTCACTTCCACGTAGCCTAAAGTCTCTGGAATACAATGAGCTTTTAACAGACCTGGATTTTTTTGTTTCTTTTTTCCCTTCTAAATTAAAATGTAATCCATAACTCTTGTAGACTGCTCCCTACATTACAGAGCTTCTTGCAGGACATGATTCACTAAGAAACTAAAATCCACAGAGGCTGGTGTTTAGGGAAAATCGAGGATGCCAAAAAAACACCCCACATTCAAAGCTGAAACCCCAAATGGCAAGGAATGCATGAAATGCAACTGCATTTCCCAAGTGCTGTGCGCAAGTGGGAAAACAGATTGCTTGAGAGGGTGTTAAAACTATTATTCAATAGCTCCAGGATGTGATCGGGTCACCTGTCTCTTATGCAACTGTGCAGCTTCAGCAGCACCTACAGTTTTCCAATGGGAATGGCATCTATCAGACTCTTGGACTGCAAATCTTCAAATCATGAGGCACCTTAACTTTTACCAAAAATCCAGTGAGTGTAAAAACTTCCTATATAGTTTGTATTAGTTTACTAATGAGCTTAACCTGTAAGATACCACATCTGTAACCTGGAATGGAAGTAGTTGACTGGTACAGAATCATTAGATGAAGGAAGTTCTTGCTTTGGTAGCATTGTCTCCGACTTGGTANCCCTTATCCTGATGAACAAAGTTCAACTTACCACAGTATTGTTGTGATTTTTTCCTATTTTTCTTCTGTTTATTAATAATATTTTGTTTTATTTTGTTATTTTGTTATTCTATTACATTTCTATTTTATTATATTAAAAATTATTTTACTTTTACAGATTATTTGTGACTGATTGTGCTTATTCCTGTGTCCTTCAATAAGAAACCACTGGCATTTTGTTTAAGCTCTTGTTAGAAATAAGTTTTGGGTTTGGTTTACCCATTTTCAGAATTTTTGTCTGAAATGCATACTCTGTATCAGAAGATTTGCTATGACATCAATCCAGAACACTGGGGCTGTCCATAGGAACATTCTCCTTTGACATCTCCTGTTTCTCAGCTGGCACAAAGGCATAAAAATATGTAAGTGAGGTTCCAAATTCCTAACAGAAGACATGTTACACAGCAGAGCTCTTACATGATGGCTATAGGAATCTGAATGAACAGGAGTCAGTACCCTCTGACTCCTGTTCATCTCCCTCTTTCTTTTGGTTTTAGATACTGATGCTCTGACATAGCAGATCTCTTAGACTGCAAGTATATTTATCCTTAGAATAATGTCACAATGTATATAAAAGCTGTTGTTCTTGCATAGCATAACAAACCAAACACTGAATTTGCAGAAGCTGTCTTGTATAAAAATTGAGCAGCAATTCATTTGCAAAACCACTTAATTCTCAAACCAAGGGAACTATATATATCTGAGATTGAACTTTGCTTTGGGGAAATTGTTTCATTCAAAAACCAGAAAGATTATTATAGCGTATAACTACTCCAAAGCATCTTTACTTCTAAGCAATAAAAATATTCTGCACTAGATACACTACAGAATCATAGAACATTAGATTGGAAGGGACCTTGAAAGATCATCCAGTTCATTCCCCCCACCACAGCAGGATCACCTAGATCAAGTCACATAGGAACATATCCAGACGGGTTATAAACCTTTCCAGAGAAGGAGACTCCACAACTGCCCTGGACAGCCCCTTGCAGTGCTCTGTCACCCTCACCATGAAGAAGTTCCTTCTCACATTTATGTGGAACATCCTCTGTTCCAGATTACATCCATTGCCCCTTGTCCTATCATTGAATGTCACTGAATACAGCCTGGCTCCATCTTCCTGACACCCACCCCTCACATATTTATAAACATTAGTGAAGTCAGCCCTCAGACTCCTTTTTCCCAAGCTTAAGAAACCGAGGTCCCTCACCTTTTCCTTATCAGGGAGATCTTCCTCTCTCTTCACCACCTTTGTGGCTTTGCATTGGGCTCTGTCTAGCATATAGATTCAACTGTGCAGACAAAATCTATGCACTTGCACATGAATATTTTTCTCCACAAAGGAATAGATGCATTCTGAAAAATATAATTTATTTATATTTCAAGACTTTCCTTTCAATTCAGCCAAAGTAGATGGTTAAGAGTATTTTACAGAGTCAAGAGGCTAAACATGTTTTATGACGATTTTTTCAAATGTGTGAAATTTAATTATGTTCTACATTTTGCTCTGTATTTTCATGCTTTTTCTGCAAGTTTTACTTTGTTCTACATTTCGTTTAGAAGAAGAGGTGTATATCTGTAATCTGAGCTGTGTATGCAGCTTTCAGCTATTGATGCTGCTTACAGTAACATACTGTAGTTTGAAAGTTCATTACTCTTGTAAGCACTTGTCAACCTCACTGTAGCTCCTCCCAGCTCACACATTGCTTGAAGAAAGATTGATAAAGTTAAGGTACTTGACCTTTCCCAGATTTGGCCATGTCCTCGATTTGTTGATAAGCACTGGACAACTTACAATTTGTCTTATAAAATTTACTGGTTTGCAGGTAAAAAATTCAATGAACAGCTGTGAATCAAAAACAGACAGATCTCTGCCTCAGTACAATGGAATTATGGAGCTGTCCATCAACCACCTCTGATCACACTTTTGATTCTAAATTTATGCAGGTGGTAATACAAGGTCATGCAACATTAACATAACTTGGGTGCATCTGGTGATAGGACAAGGGGGAAGGGTTCAAGCTAAAAGAGAGGAGATTGAGATGAGATCTGAGGCAGAAATTCTTCCCTGTGAGGGTGCTGACGCCGTAGAAGAGGTTGCCCAGGGAGGTTGTGGCTGTTCGATTCCTGGAAGTATTCAAGGTCAGATTGGATGGGTCTCTGGGCAACTTGGCCTGGCAAGAGGTGTCCCTCCCCATGGTAGAGGGTTGGATCTAGGTGATCTTTGACTTCCTTCCATTTTATAATAATTGTATATTTTACTCTTTTGTTACAATCAGTATCTCTCTACTGAATTCACCAATCTTAAAATTTCCCTTCCATTTTTATCTCTAATTTGTACACATATTCACAGAATCACAGAACATTAGGGATTGGAAGAGGCCTCAAAAGATCATCTGGTCCAATCTCCCTGCCACAGCAGGGGGATTGTTCTCACCTCTTGAAGAAATTCTTTTAACACTTAAAGGAGACCATCCTCTGCACAAACATGTTAGAAATAAATTATTAGCAGTATTTGCCCTAGTGAGGGTGTTAAAGTAGTAAGTTATCCTCCTTCTTCAAGTGAAACAAGAGCCGTCTTTGTCCTAAAGTATGAATTCTCTAAGCAGAAACAAAATGCCATGAGTTAGATCCTGACTGGGAGGGCAAATTAAGGAAATAATATCGGTGCTTTTACCACTACAACTTTATAATTATACAGTCTTTTTTAAGGATATTGATTTCTCTGGACTTAAAAATGTTAAACCAGCCCTGTTCTCCACAGACTAGCATTAAAAAATATTTCACCACTTTTTGCTAACAGACTGAATAATAATGATATGTTGACCAGAAGTTGAGACAAAATTTAAAATACAGGAATTTTCTTATGATTCTACATCCATCCATTTACATTTTAGAAAACATTTAGTAACCAGGGCTAGCAGACACACAGACAAAACATTAACAACTTGATCTAGGTGATCCTGCTGTGGTGGTGGGATTGTACTAGATGATCCCAACCCCTAACATCCTATGATCCTATGATCCTATGATCTTTCGAGGTCTCTTCCAATCCCTAATGTTCTGTGATTCTGTGATTCGGTGGTTTTAGTTATGTTGACAACTCCTGCAAATTCACACAAACTGTGAGCAGAGGAAAACTAGTAATTAACATATTAACACAATAATCAACGTATTAACACAGGTAAAAGAATTGTTAGAATTTTCAATGAACTGCCAAAACAGAAGGGAAATGCTGAAGAATCATACTCACATTCCTGAGAAAAACATTTGTATATAATGTTATATTTTTTGCATCAGTGAAGCTAAAAAGCAGATTTTCTTGCCGTTTCTAATCTTTCCAGAGTTCAGAAAAACTGTTTATGATAAGTAAATTGAAAATATTTTTGTGCTGAATAAAAAGGAGGTTGCATCCAATGAGGTTTTTGAAAGAATTGAAATTTTCTTTGGAAAACTAATATGATTAATTAGAATTAAATTATTTATTTTATAATAAAATTATTTATTTTATGAAGTATTTTATTATCTACAGGCTCTAGAAGAAACATGAAACAGTGTGTGAGAACTGGGATGATTATGACAAATATGAACCGAAGTCACCCAGAATATGAAAAAAACATGTTTTTATTAGGCTAGTAGATTTTTCTACATTACTTTAAAAAGAGATATAAATTTCTTATTAGACCTGGCCCCTCTCTTATTATGATTCTACATGAATCCTTCACTTATATTTCAGCATAAGCAAAAACACCAAAAAGTAAGAAATTTTAGTCCAGCCTTGACTTCTAACAAGATCAAAGGTATTCCATCACTTTTCTACCAAGATGCAGAGATTATTTTGTGACTCTGTTCCACAGGGCATTGTGAGGCAATATAAAATATCAAATAAAAGAAGAGAAACAGCAGACATGACTTGGTTTTTCCAAACCTGTTATTGCAAGAATGAAGCCTGTTAGGTAGTAAATTTGCACAACTGGAGGGTGAACTTTTCTCGAATGGAGTAGATCTGTAGTGATGCATTTCTTTTCAATGAAATTACGGCAGTTCAAGGCTAACACATGGGTGGAAAGAATTAGATCTGCTGTATGAGACTGACATATCACATTTGCATTTGAATATACGTTTATAAACTTCAGTCTGGGGTATCACGCACACATCTGCATATGATTGCATTGCTTTCCCTGCGCAAAATACAAAACTGCAGCATTATAAAAGGGTAGGATTAATCTGTAAAATATAGTTTTTTGTAAAATATCTACAAAATTATAAACACTCACCTGTACAAATTTATGTATCACAGAAAGATCATAGAACCATAGAATGTGTTGGCTTGCAAGGGACCTCTAAAGGTCATCTAGTGGTAATTAAGTGTATATCTGTGCACACATGTTTTTAACCTCTTATATGTGGTGCATCTGTCACATGCATTTGGTAAGCAGCACTTCACAATGAGGCTGATGGAGCACTGGAACACGCTGCCCGGGGGTTGATGGAGTCTCCTTCTCAGGAGACTTTTAAAACCTCTCTGGACATGTTTCTGTGTGACTTGATCTAGGTGATCCTGCTGTGGCAGGGTGATTGGACTAGATCATGGGTCCAATCCGGGGCGTCCAATCCGGCCCGCGGGTCCACCAGTATTCCCCACCCCCCACCGAGCTGCTGCAGTTCGCCACTTCCTGAGGCTGAGGCTGACGGCTCTGTCCCCCGACACTGTCCGAGGACAGGGAACCAGCCCCACGTTTAAAAAGTTTGAGGACCTCTGGACTAGATGGTCTTCCAATATCCATTCCAATCCCTAACGTTGTGTGATTCTGTGAAATGACAGACAGTTACTTTCATGGCAGATACATAGAAATTGTACAGAAATGAAAGGATATTTCAGTTTGCTAACTGCTGCACAAAGCCATAAGGGTTTTAATAGCTGAAATACATCTTCATAATTGCTATTAATTTAAATAGAATTTATATGAATTTAAATAGTACCACTATTATCTTGTGTACTGAATAGAGGAGTGCTGTTGGATTTCAAACAGCTACCCTTGTTTTGTCCTCAGCTTGTAGGCTTTGACTGATAAACTAAAGCATATAAAATAAACAGCAAATGAGATCAAACATGTCATTCCAGCGAGCCCAGAGTCACTCAGCTGTGCATTTCTAATGGCTTTGCATGCTGGTAAACTGTCATTTAGTTGCGGTAGTTTACAAGTGACTCAGCCAAAGATGCCTATGCCTTGAAGGCTGTCGGTTTCTACATCAGTGGTCTCTAAAGCATACATCACAGTCCATAACATAATTCTTTGGAGAGCAACAGAGGGTCAAGATTTGCTTTCACAAATAACGGCAGAAAAACCTGCCTGTGGCTCATGCTTAGGCGACTGAGATGCTAACAGAAATGCAAAGATTATTCCTATTATGAAGATAACAATCTGAAATGAAAGCTCAGCCCACTGCAGAACTACAAAGGACATAATTTTGCAGTCTCATTCAGATGGTTTCTGTTAAACTTAACCAGCACTTGTGCTAAAGCTTCTTCACAATTGATGGAGAGCACACTTCCTTAATCTGGGATAAAATGACATTTCCACATATTTTAATGTCCCTTTACAAGCCTCACAGGTGTGAGAAGACATACACGGAAGCCTTGAGCAATCTTAGTACCCAGAATAGCTTGACTGGCTCATAGCAATATTGATTTATACAAAGAAAATCAGTTTGCAAATGCTGTATTGAATTTACAAAGTTCCAGAAAAGACTACAAAATTATTCTTCCTATTCTGCATTTATAAAAACAACAGATTTCTTTACACAAAGTACATTTTCTAGTTATACAAATATTGATGTAGAAAACTTGCATGTAATATGTGTGTGAGGGAATGGGAGCTTTTTCTTGATAAGTTATCTGCTGTAGATGATTTTCAGCATTTTCTCAGCAATTCTGTATGATAATGTTTAGCAGAACACACCAGACATCCATTGACTGGTGACTTGTTAATCCCCCTCTGAAATCTGAATTACCCAGGAGGAGGATAAGTAGTGCTGGGAGTACTTTATTTAGAGCATCAGGAACTACTTAGGGAAATCTCAGAGGTGATTTAGCAAAGAAAGGAGGGAAAAAAGAGAATTTGCAGTATTGCTTTGCAAAAACAAGGGCCTCAAACCCATTAGGAAGTTTTAGATGACTGTTTCTCTGTCCTGCATGTTCTCAAGAGGGCCACTGGAAAATTCTGGCTTTTATAGTCTTCAACAAATTCATCAAATTAATAGATTTGTGGTAACAAAAAAAAAAACCCAAAAAAGGGAATAAATCTTACTTCAGTAGCAGTATAGTATTAATGGACTATTTCAGCTGCAGCAGATCAGAAATCTTTGATCATGGCCTCAAATTGTACCGGGTGAAGTTTAGGTTGATCATTAGAAAAAACTTCTTAACTGAGGTGTCATCAGACATTGGAACAGGCTGCCTATGGAATCATTGTCTCTGGACTAGTGTAGATCTGGATCTTAGTGGTGGCCTTGGGACTGTTGGGTTAATGATTGGACACAGTGATCTTGAAGTGAGTGGGGAGTATCAGTCATCATTCTCTTTTCACTCATAGTGTTTCACTAAAACAAAGAGAAGCTGTCATGTCTTGCTTGCTACTTGTCTACTTATAACCCACGTGTGTTCTGCCACCTTCCCTTCCTACTGCTCCAGTATGTGAAGTGTCACTTCCCAAACCAGCATCAACCACATGGTCCTTCTAGATGGTACAGAAGAATCTCTTTCCTTTATAAGCTAAAAATATTCTCTTTCATTTTCTTACAAAGTAAAATTTGAGTAAGGCCGAGATCAATGCAAACTGAGCATCGTTTCAATATCAAAGAAAACTTTACATCAGATTAATTTCCCCACTGTGTTTTCTGTAGGTGTTCTGCCTCATCATGGGAAGAATGAGCTTTCATTCTCTTCTGGAAGATCATTAGAGCAAACATTCAAAAGCTGAGAATTTTAGTCTGTACATCCCCTTACTGACTCAGGTATCATCTTAAATATAGAGTAGAACAAAAATCAGAGCACTTCTTGAAGACTCAGTTGGATCCTACATCTGATGGAGTTTGATGTGTTAAGAAGTGTATTTCAGGTGTGTAAATCACTTTAATCAGTAATTATGTAATCTGTAATACTCTAAATAATACGTACTTTTGAAATCCTAGAATGTAAATCTATTCTCTCATCCAGGTTTCTTTTACTTGTCACAAGATCTTTTGTTCACCAGGCATGTTGCTTTGCACAGGCTCACATGTGATCCATTCCTCCAGACCAAATGCCAAGTACTTGAGGAACTGTGTGGAACAGAGTTAACTTCAATTTAGTGTGAGCCTCTGTTAGAGTATTCAGAGAAACAAGATGACATACTGATGACTTGGAGCATTGTCCCCACATTTTTCAGGATGAGAAACAATAGAAGCAATAGCAGAAACTAGTTGTTAAACACCTTTTTCCAAATATATCCTCCTGTTCCTCAATCTAAGGAAGCAGGAGGCTGGAATCCAAGCAGAAGGCTGGAAAAGTAAGATCTTGGGGACTCACAATAAAGGGCACAAAAGGATAGGTGAAATGTAGCAGGTTTGTACCTCCAGGTGTTTGAGTTAGACTGTGCAAGACATAGATCAGGAAAACAAGAAGCAGGATCCCTGAGCATTTATCTTCCAAAGGACTATCCCCCAAGTCAGATCTATAAAGTTATCAATATGTCTCTTTACTTACTTGTTCATTTCTAGGAATTTAATGGTCTAGTTTGGAAGAATGGGTGTTTCAGCCACCATGCCCTGTGGTCAGTAATGATGTAGGCTGAAAACCTCTCAAAAATAGACCTGCACTCTCTGAATGAAGTATCCAGCATCTACTCTGGTGATGTCTTAACTGGTCAGATTAAATGGTTATCTGTTCAAAACTATATCTATCATCAAGAGGTATGTAACTGTTTTTCCAGAGCAAGCTGTTCTGAACATGTTGCTGTATTCTGAGCTTGGACAGTCTTGGAAAAGCAAGCAGAGTACACTGCCGGCTCTCTGGAAAGAGGCGGGTCCTAGGCACCTGTGGATATGGTGTAGGATTGAGTGTAAGTGAGCCTTAGGAGGACTCTGTATCTGTTAACAGCTATGTTTTCTTGAGGTATGGTGTAACTCTTAATCTCACCACTAATAGAAAAGGAGAAGCAGCATCTGTGTTTTGGGACTATTGTTTGGCTTCACATTAATTTGATGTAGCTGCCTCATCTTGCAAGTTTTCCTCAGCTTTTAACCACTTCTCACAAACATCAGCAGGAGGCATAACTAACCCTTTTAGGGAATCTGTTTCTGGAAATAATAACTTCTGTGACATTAAATACCATACTTCTTTTAAAAAAATAAATTGTTCTTATGCAGAGCATAATTAAATTTATGGTTTCACTGAAGTTCCCAGATGAACTTCCAATATAGATTTTTTTCCTTTAGGTTATGGCAATTTGACGGAGGGAATGGACACAAGTGGAGATTGCAAGAAAAACACTAAGATGAGGAAGCGTCAGAAGATGAGAAACATTTAACCCTTCTCAGGCAGTCTTGCTTTCATCTATACACTTGTCTCAATAAGTGTTAGGTTTGAAGGAACTGAACAGGTGCCTAGCAGCATATTTTCCTGTGTGAACTCTTCCAACATAACTGTGCTTTTTCATTTATTATTTTTCTACCCAATAATTTCTGGTGTTCTGTATTCTGGGTCATGCATACATGGACAGAATGATGCAGTCTGTATTTCAGGTATCTCATGATAAAGTTGGATGTGGCTCTGAGCTATCTGTTCTTGTTTGAGATCACAGAATCACTTTGGTTGGAAAAGACTCCCGGGATCATCGAGTCCAACCATCTACCCTACCTTGTAAGGTCACCCCTGAACTGTATCCTTCAACACCTCATCCAAACCATCTTTAAACAACCACCTCCCTGGGAAGCCTACTTCAGTACTTGACCACGCTTTCTGTGAAAAAGTTTTTCCTAATATCAAGTCTAAACCTACCCTGTTGTAACTTGAACCCCTTCCCTCTTTCTCCATCACTACTTGCTTGTGAGAAGAGACCAGCACTAACCTCTCCACAATGTCCTCTCAGGGTCTGAAGAATAAATCTTATGAAGAAAGACTGAAAAAGTTGGGTGTCTTCAATCTGAAGAAGAGGAGGCTGAAAGGAGATCTCACCACTCTCTACAACTACCTCATCACTCTCTACAATGGCCTCCAGCTCCTCTTGTTTATTGCCCATGCTATGTACATTGGTGTGTAAACATTTCAACGATGGGGCTGAGTACACAGTTTTAAATATTGAGGGGTGATAGCCCTTCTAGTTATCTGTCATGCCACATCGCCTCATTGGTGCTGGGCTACTATGCCCAGTGTTTTCACTAGCTAGTCCTGTTGTCCCTCCTTCCCCCTTCATAATTAGTTTAAAGCTGTCAATGATCCTTGCTGACTCCTGCCCCAAAATTCTTTTCCCCGTCTGGGACAGGTGCATCCCACCTCCTGCCTGCAAGCCAGGTGTCTCATATAACAGCCCATGGTTGAAGAACCCAAAACATTGTATGTAACACCAGTCATGGAGCCAGGAGTTCACTTGATGGCTCTTTCTGTTCATGTCCTCATACTTGATGGCCACTGAAGGGATAGAGGAGAAAATAACTTGTGCTTCCGATCCCTTAAGCAGCCTCCCCAGGGATCTAAAATCTCTTTTAATTGATTTTGGGCTGCTCTTGGTAACTTCATCCCTTCCCACCTGAAAAATTAACAGAGAATAATAATCAGAGGGATTCATTAGAGTGGATGTTTGTCTGCTACATCCTTAACTCGTGCCCCAGGGAGGCAGCAAACCTCTCTGTGATGTGGGTCAGGATGGCATTTGGGCCCTCTGCCTCTCTAAGGAGAAAGTCTCCCATCACAATTACCTGTCTACATTTCTTTATAGAGCCAGTAGTGATGGTGGGTCTAGAGTGACCCAGCACTTCTGGCATTTCTGGCTTGGATGAGTCAATCTCCTCTCCAGCAGCTAGATCCTCCTGCAAAACCCCACACCTGTTCTGCAATACCAAATGGGATGTTGAGAGAGGCTGGAAGGGGATCCGCCTGCTTTTTGGAGCACCGACTTATTTCCATTCCACTCCTTCACTGAAGTCCTCTTCCAAAGCCGGTCTGTAAGTGGGGACAGAATCCTCTGATTTATGTGATTTGCTTGGAGCCTCAACCTACTGACTTACTCTCAGGGAGCTGCTCCACCAATTTGTCTTGTTCTCTCCCTGATGCTCCTCAGCCTGTCCATTTCAGCTTTTAGCTCCTCCACCATCGTAAGCAGATCATTCACCTGGTCACATGTTACAGAGGTGCTATCTGTGCCATTTCTGCTAAGAGTGACAGGCTGAGGCACACCTTGTAGCTGGGCGTCTGCACAAAGTCATGGTGATAGGTGGGTGCTGTCTGCTTTCTCTGCTGGCCCTAGTTCCAACCATTTTTAAGTCAACAGAGATTGCTAAAAAGAAAAAAGCCGTGCAGCACACACTCAACACATGGTACCTGTCTAGGGAGCCTTTGAAATCTGCGCTGCTGCGTCAGCTTTACCCACTCCTATTGTTCCTCTCTGGTGGTATTGGACAGGGAGGAGAGGGAAGGGACTGTTCACTCTGCTTTTCACGTTTGTCTCTCTGCAGGGAGCAAAGCACCCATCGCTGAGTGCCAGGATGCTCTGGCTAAGAAAGCTGACCCGCTGTGTCTGGTGTCCCTGCTTGCTGGACTAGATGACCTTTACAGGTCCCTTCTCTATTCCATTCTGTGAGTCTAAAATGTTTACATCCACTGTCAGGTAAAGACTGTTTTATCTTGTGTCTGAAACCATTCCAGCTAACAACACAGACATCAGATGAGACAAATATAGACTTGATGTCTTCATCATAAAAATTTTGTTCCTGGGTGGAATGTTTTTTAAAGAAAAAAATGAGAGAGAAATTCTTAATTTTAATCACAATAGCAGTCAGAGGCAACTGGAAATGCAGAAATTGTGTTCTGAGTCACCCCTGTGCTCTGAGGTAGGAAACATATTGTAAACCTCAGAATTGAGATACACAGTCCAAACACAGTTAATTAAAGTGAGAAGTAAGAAAGTGCAGTCAAATTCATCTTACTCACAGTTTAAAGGATGAGGCCGTATTTACTTGGAATGACATTTATTACTGTTTCCTGAAAGAGGAGGAAAGTGCTAGACCTTCACCAATGGCAAAAGCCCAAACAATAAGGCCCTACTTTAGTTACCATGTTGTCAGTCTTTAAGGACTAGTGCTGTAACAGCTGGTTCCGATGTAAATTCTTTTGAGACCACTTGATTACAAACCACTTATTGCATTCCTCTCCCCAGACCACTCCCTGGATACAGGCAGGGAGTTAAGAGGTCAGAGGTCTGAAGCCAGGAGCTAAAGCATTTGTCATCATTTTACAGGTCACTTGTTGCTCTGTACTGTGTAAAGTGGACAGTGCAGCCTAGCAGGACGGTGTGTTGCCTTTTTCATGCCTCCTGAAGTGGATTTGTATAGAACCCACTGCAGAAGCAACCCTCTTACCTAGGATCATGTTTAGGCCTGAGGGTTTGTGGAAGGAAGACACACGGAGTCACAGGCAACAACAAAATATCCTCAATTAGCTCTGCAATTAAGGTAATCCAAACCTATAAAACGTAGAGAGGGATAGATGTGACATAAGCAAGTAGGATGGTTCAGTAGGTGCTGTGTGCCATTACAGCTGCACCTCGAATTCCATTAAATCACACAAGTGTTACTGAAAGATCAGGATCAATCTTAATTCCTGCAGTTTCTGTCCTCTGCTGCTTCCTATGGTAACGTTATGGTCTGTTTCTATGAAAAGAATTTGGCTCAAATTGTAGTACCATGAGGCACTAAATGGTTTAAATATGAAGCAATTAAAATTTCAGGGAGTTAGAGCTGCATTATCACTTTTTTCATTGCTGCCCAGCTAATTGGACTTTGGTGGGAGTCTGAGACTTTCACTCTAAGCCAAGACTTAATACAAGAGTATCCAAACACCAGGGATGCTGAGTATATGCTGTAGGGTGTCCTGCTTGATTTTAGGATCTAAAGCTATGCAGTGTCTGTTACCTTTATGGAAAGATGGTCTAGACATGGACATGGTAGATTTGGGTTAGTAGTTCATCTCAATGATATAGAAGGTCTTTTCCTACATAAATGTTTCTATGAAATTACTCACGGTTAGAGCCAATCAGATACTATCTGTAAGGAGCAGGTGAACATAAGAAGGCTGAATTACAAAGGGACTGAAAACACAGGTGAATTCAAAAATATAGGGACAGGATTACTCATCCCCAAAGCCAAAAAATTTTCCTATAATTACAGAGAAGAATTTGAAGTTCCAGCACTGCTGTAATTTGTGAAACTAGTTGTTGCAGAGAAACACATTTCTTTGAACTGAATTATACTCAGAACGTAAAGAAACAGAAATGTTCATATAATTTCCAGTTCTTTGTACAAATCATATCTTTTAGGCATCAGAAGGGATATTCGAGATATCTTGTTCTAATAATTGCAATTCTTTATGTGTACAACCCAAAAGACATTCACATTTGTCTTTTATAATACATCGACAGGACATACCCAGACAAAACAGGAAACAAGCATTCTGGTACCTTCTAAAGGCAGATAGCAAATCAACTAAGTTTGCCATTCCCTTTGTTCCTCTGTAGTCTCAGCATTGTGGACCCTGAAAGGTGGTGAAGCATAAGGTCAGGCACCTTCTGCAAGCTCATTTTTATTTGAGGAGTTTAACAAAGAGAAATTATTGAAACTTTCAGGAAGGGCGGTTTGAGAGCTCACGATGCATTGAGCTGGTTATGTAACTTTTTTTCTTGAATCTAGACTCTCTTGGTATCAGATAACTTTGTCTTTCTGATTTAGATAAATTGTCTGTCCAAATGCAAGTGGGGAATTCTTAGCTATGGTGTGAAACTCCTTCCCAAGGTCCTGCCCCATGTACCAGATTCTTCAGGAGAAACAAGGAGATGCCCCTTTGTCAAGGGTTAAAAACCTTGAGACAAAATGAATCCATTAATGCTGATAATGTGCTAATTTTCCAAAACAAAAATAAAGCAAGGACAGTTCATTAACCACTCATCAGTTGCAGGCAAGAACAAAACTAACTTGATCTGGGGAAAAAAAGAAGACATTTAATTCATCCCAAATAAAAAGCTTACATAAAGAATTCAACTCACATAAAATACCGCACACAAAGACATACGGAGATTAATCACATGTCCTTATATAAATGAGAAAAAACTTCAATGTCCAAACTTCCAACAATTTCTTCTTCTTGTGGAAGCATGTCTATCAAGTTCATGCTCACATCCCTCAGTGTCAGTGGGCATTTTAAAGTAGTTCTCTGTTCCACGTGCTTCCACCCGAGTACTCCATTTCCAAGATGCCATCTACTATGGCCACAAACAAGGGATGAACTCGCTCCATTTCAGCAAACCACAGAAACCAGGTGAAACTTTCCCTCTGCTGAACCCTGAGATACCACCCTCTCTCTATTTACCATATTCCCAGGGCAAGATGTCTGCAATAGTCAGCAATCAGCGACCCGTGCCCTTGCCCCAAACTACAGACAAGAAATGAAGTCAAATGAGATGAAGCAGGAATAGGAAACCCGAATCCAAAACTCCAAACAGCTTCTGTTCACCAATCACTTTCTTTGTTCGCAGAGGGATAGAAACATGGCCTGTGATTTGGTTTGCAGTTTTCAAGAAAATCCACAAAAAATCCCAAACCATAACACCCTTGATGAGGAGTCTCTGCCACAAGAGACAGAAGAGCTAATGTGGGTAAAACTGGGCCAGCTGAATGATGTTCAGACCCTGCATCCCAGAGAACCTAAAAATTCTGCTTGGGTTTAAGGGTGAAAAGTGTAGGTAAGTCCATTGCACTTCTTGGGAGAGGACAGTGATGGCACACTGATGTCTTTACTGCTCTAAGAGCAGCTCCCAGATAAGGTCAGATCACAAACAAAGATGCACTGGGGATCTGTGTGGTCTCTGTTTCCCAAGCACTGTCCTCAGATACATTAATTGAAAGATTCCTACTATCTCTCCTGAAGGTACTAAAATTCTTGGGAGTATAGAAATACCTTGTCACACAATCATAGAATTACAGAGTGGTTTAGCGTGGAATGAATGTCAGACATCATCTAGTTCCGACCCCCTGCATGGGCAGCAACACCTCTCACCAGAACAGGTTGCCCAGGATCCCATCCAACATGACCTTGAACACTTCCAGGGGTGGAGCCGCCACAGCCTCCCTGGGCAACATGTTTCAGGGCCTCAGCACCTTCACAGGGAGCGATTTCTTCCTAAGGTCTAATTTTAATCTTCACTCTTTTAGCTAGAACCTATCCCCCCTGTCCTATCACTATAGTCCCTTATAAAAAGTTCCTCTCCATTTCCCTATTACATAATCCATGTTATTAGGAGGCAAGAGTGATCATAAGAGGTGCATTAAAAACTTTTGTCTGGATCATTTGTTACCACAGAATTGCAGGGAGTGATATTGAGGCTAAGAGTAATCATGTGAAGGCGCTTTTCCCTCCTCCTTACTCATTCTCCATTACTGAATCTAAGACAAAGAATAGCAAGTTGCCTATCGATGTGCAATCACTGCTCTTCCCCAGTGATCATGCCTCAAGTTTTCAAACCACAACAACCTCCAGAAAAAAAGCCACATTTTAAGGGGTTTGCATTGCCCAGCCATAAAATAATTGCTTTGAAATGAAATTTAATTTAAACCAAGCTATCTTTTTACACTTTACATACTTTGTGGCTATAGTGCCCTGTATATTGTCAACATGCTACTGAGATGTTTTATTTTGGGGATATTCAATTTTGATTTTGTTGATCAAAAGACTAGTGGCTACTTTACTTTAAACTTACCTTAATTTTGGGTTGTTTATAAACACTATTTTCCTTAAACTTGAAAAGATCCAATGGAAAAAGCTTCATCAAGAAATATTTTTGCCTTTCATTTTGAAAGTAAATCAATTCTCAGTACTGATATCTGAAAAGCCACCTCTTTTTTCTTTCCCCCAAGAAGTTCCACTGGTCATTTAAGCATACAGTCAGACCCTGCAAACAGAATTTTCCATTGTATTTCATGTCTCACTATGAATTATTTAATCTTCTATGGGACTTAAAGACATAACTGTAATATACTGGAAATCTTTTTCTTTTATGCAAAAAAATTAAGATAGTCCTAAATATGCTTTTTTTTGAGACATTTCTCTTTAAATAACTTAAATCACAGAATCATGGAACATTAGGGATTGGAAGGAATCTTAAAAGATCTTTTAGTCCAATCCCCCTACCACAGCAGAATCACCTAGACCAAGTGGCACAGGAACATATCCAGGCAGGTTTTAAATGTCTCTAGAGAAGGAGACTCCACAACGTCCCTGGGCAGCTCCTTCCAGTGCTCTGTCAATCTCATTGGGAAGAAGTTCCTTCTCATATTTATGTGGAACCTCTTCTGTTCCAGCTGACATCTGTGGCCCCCTGTCCTATCATTGGATGCCCCTGAGCAGACCCTGGTTCCATCCTCCTGACTTCTGCCCTTTCTGTATTTATAGCCATTAAGAGGTCATCATTAGGTCAGACAGTTAATTTCTTAACTGTATTTTTCACACAAAATTCTGATTTCTGAAAAAATAATGTGCTGGTGAAGAGATGTCCTTTTGCTGGGTGAACTGAGTTCATCCACTGAGTCTTCAACTTCTCAACACCTTGATCAAAATCACATCCATTTTACATGATATCATGGGAGATGGATACACTGTGTTACTGCTGCCTCCACTGCTTTTGAAGACACTTGCCACTGGTGCTTTCTAACTCGCCCTAGAATATCCTGAGCAGTTGTTTTCTAAACTCTAGTTCTCACTGCTGAGAAGAGAAAACACAACTTTCCCTTGAAGTGTATGAGAATTCAGCAAAAAAATCTTGACAGCTCAAGTCCTTCCAACATCTCTTTGTTAAAATTAATTAACAGGTTTTGGCAGAGAAGAACAGAAAAGAGAAAGAAAGGGACAAGAGAAAGGGAAAAGAGAAGGAAAAGTGGAAAGAAACCTTTACCTTTTACAGCTGACTGGCTGTTGGAATGATGAGTTCTGCATACTGAGATTGATATCTAAATCTAGCATTCAATAAAATGAACATAATAGAATCATTAGGGATTGGAAGATGTTGCAGAGTGGCTAAGAGAAAGGGGCATGGATCGATAGAGGCTCTGTACAATCCAGGCTTTGAAGAGGGCTATGGACATGAACAGTTAGCACTGAGTTAGGCCTGGGAATGAAGGCCATGGGAAGCAGCTGATGTGATGATTGAACACTGAAGATAGCATCGATGACGAGATTATGACCAAGGATGAAGCCAAGGACTCAGCAAAGGTCTTGCAACATTGTATTAAGCAAGGCCAAGGTGCTAAGACAGGATGCTTTTATGACTTGTAGTCAGATCAGAGTTTGATTGCTTGTATGGTATCAAGTCTTTTAACCAATAAGTGCTTGAAAAAGTTATGTCAATCATATAGCGATAGACTTAAGAACCAATAAGCTTAGAACACGCAGTTAAGCCTAATTCTATATAAACTAATGTTTAGGTATAATAAATTGGAACTTGCTTTATCACTCATATGGAGTCGATTGCATGCTTCTCTGCGCTGCCCCCAGCAGGAAGGGACCTCAAGAGATCATCTAGTCCAATACCCCTGCAATAGCTCCAAAACAAATTCACAAGTCAGTTAGATTTGAAGTACAGATGAGTGGTTATTTTATATAGACTGTGTCAGTCCGCAGACTTCAAAGGGACTTAATAGACAAGTTGTAAGATAATAAATAAGGAAGTTAAGTCCTCAAAACTTACAATAAAAAGTCAGTGCAGAGGAAAACTGGAAAACCCTCTAACTGTGGATCTGTATTTGATCAGTGTTACAATACCACCTTCGGGAAACTCACGGAATCTTTTGGGTTGAGAGATGTTTAAGATCATCAGATCCAACCAATGCTACATCACAGTTTCCAAACATGTATATTTTTAATAATTTAAATATGATTTAATTATTATGCCTGCTTTAAAAAAAAAAGAGGCATGTTTTGTAAAGTGAAAGAAGAATCACTTCCATTGGATACTACTGAGATAGTCACTGATTATAAAAAAGAACTATTATTTAAAAGAAAATATTAACTGGGATACTTCGTGTCTGCACTATCTGATTACAAAATGTAGCTATCATGTTCTTAAAAAATCCTTGTAAAATTGAGGAATTTGAGGATTTATCTAGAAAGCTCTATATTCTGTGATGCCTAGATGAGCAGTTGTCTGATTCAGATGGGTTAGTTGTTCTTTGTAATTAATTGCTCTGCTCACGTGTCTGTGAGGATGTTGATTTTATTCTTTATTTGTTGGCCTGCTGATGAGGTGATGTTTGAGTTTTAAATAAGTGCCAGTCAGCATTCAAAATGATGGTACCAACCCTTGTGCACTTTCCTCTCCTGGGACAACTAGTGACAGCAGCCAGACTGACACCTAAATCCACCTCAATAAAGGAAGTTGGTCCTCCCATTACCCGTCACTTAAAGTTGATCTATCCACCAGCGGCTTCAATCAATGTCCATCATATCTGGAGGAAACACCTTCCAGGAGAGAGCAAAAATTCATCCACTGCCAGCACACTGTATCTTCCATATGGGCAGAACGTGATTCCCTGAGATTAGTTAACAATTATGTGCTCTGAACTGATCAATTCAGTCAATTTTCTGTGCAAAGTAAATTGATCTTCCAGAACAAAGGGGTCTGCCAGCAGGAAGGTACCTGAGAAAACAGCATGCCTGTGTAAACAGTGCTGTCCTTGCCCCAGTGCAGAGTGGCCCAGCACCATATGGTGCCACTATGAACTTATTAACTGACGGATTAACTCATCTCTGCATTTGGGATCCCCAGTTTCCAGCTGTGAGCGTGATTGATGGGCTAACTACTTCTTCAGTCTTGGAAGTTATTTCCTCCATTTAACAGAGTCAAGAAGACAGAAAATTGCCCCCTTTGTAAATGCTAATCTCACCACTTCTTCCAACACCCAACATAGCAATTTATTCCAAGAAAAGTCTTAAAATTGGTATAGTACACATCAAATGCATACTAATTAGCAATTTCTTTTGAACACTCCATCACTTATTAAGGGTCTCCTTTTCCATATGTTCATCATGCCCCACTTCACCCTTTAATTATAAAACAGCGCTTTCTACTAATTGTGAGAAGGTACACTGTACCCACTATCTGTGTTAAAGACTAAGTACACCTTCTGAGGCCTGATTTAGGGTCAGAGAGAAAGACGACAGACAGGCTTAATGTCTTACAGGCACTGCCCTCATTTTAGGCACATTAATTTTCACTCCTGCTGGCCATGTTTCTTGAGAGAGCGCCCCATGAAAAGGGCATTTCTTCTGAAACATCAAACCTCATGTCCACACGCTTTGTGACAGCACTGGTAATGAGGCTGTGCCTTCCCTATTGCTGAATAAGATCACACTACTGGTTTGTTTCTTGGTACTCTCAAATGGTAAGATGTCAATAAATCTTAAGCCAGCAGATTTGCAGTGAATCAGAGGATTTGGTCTGTCGAGTTCGTTCTTTGTTGGCTCAGACCATGATTACTTTCTTTTTTAACTCTGTGTGGTTCTTTACTGATTGTGTAATGAGTCTTAAATTAAGCCTAGCACTCTGTTACTTGTGATTACCATCACTTGCAACAGAACTGCATCATGAAGGTGCAAAAATATAGCTCAGAAATAAAAAACACCCTAAACTAAGTCAGATCCATAAAAATAGTGACAACTTTTTCTTGCTGTAAATATTTCTTGTTGTAAACATTTCTTGTTGTAAAACGTTCTCCTTCCTTTACTTTCCCTACACCAGGCAGCTGCAATCATAACCTCAGTAAGTAATTTGTCTTTATGCCTATAATGGCATAAACATAACCACAGGTGGATAAATAAATAGCCAAATCCTACAGCCTTTTTCACTGCTGTGATACCTATTTTCATGTGATTCTTGCAGGCAATTTAGAGTTGCTTTAGTTCTTTATCTTTGCAAGAAATATGTCACCTAAAGCTTCATTCAAAGTGAATACATTTTTTATAAAAAAAAAAATAAACATCACTCACATTGGGATAAATGGAATCTCCAGATGCCTCTTGAAGTTTATGCTATAATTGAGTCTCTCAGAATGACAGAATTATTGAGGCTGAAAAGACCTCTAAGATCATACAGCCCGGCCCCTAACCTAACATCACCACATCTGCCAGACCAGGGCATTCAGTGCCACAGCCCATCTGTCCTTAAACACCTCCAGGAATGGAGACTCCACTACATCCTTGGGCAGTCCAGTTCAGTCTCTGATCACCCTTCCCATGAGGGAGGGTTTCCTAACATCCAGCCTAACCCTTCCTTGGCAGCTTGAGGCCCTGCCCTCTTGTCCTGGCACTACTTGCCTAGGGAAAAAGCCTGACCCTCCCCTGACTACAACCTCCCTTCAGGTAGTCATAGAGAGGGAAAGGGTCCCCTTTGAGTCTCCTCCAGGTTAAACACCCCCAGCTCCCTCAGCCTTTTCCCATCAGCCTTTCCTTCCAATCTCTTCCCCAGCCTCATTGCTCCTCTGGACTCACTGCAGCCCCTCAATCTGTTTCTTGAAGTGAGGGGCCCAGAACTGCCCCCAGTACTGGAGGGGAGGCTTCCCCTGTGTCCAATACAGGGCCCAGGAGAATTACATCCCTAGTCCTGCTGGCCACACTATTGCTGATCCAAGCCAGGATGCCACTGGCCTTCTGGGCCACCTAGGCACCCTTCAGGCTCCTATTCAATCAGTACTGCCAGGTCTCTCTCTGCCAGGCTGCTCTCCAGTGACTCATCCCCCAGTCTGCAACTGCAGGGGGTTCTTGTGGCCAGAAAGTAGGACCTTGCCCTTGGCCTTGTTAAACCTCATCCTGTTGGCCTCTGCCCATTGACCCAGCCTGTCCAGATCTGTCTGCAGCATCTTCCTCCCCTCCAACAGATCAACATTCCCCCCCCGTTTGGTGCCATCTGTGAATTTATTAAGGGTAGGTTCTATCCCCTCATCCAGGTCATCAGTAAAGATGTTGAATAGAGCTGGGCCCTGGACTGATCCTTCGGCAGTGGACACAAACTGGATGGGGCATCACTCACCACCACTCTTTGCCCTCTCACACAGCCGTTTTTAACCCAGCGAAGGGTGCACCCATCCAAGACATGGGCTTCCATCTTCTCTAGGAGGATGCTGTGGGAGGTTGTGTTGAAGGCTTTACTGAAGTCTAGGTGGAACACATCCACAGACTTCCCCATCTCTATCACTGTTTAAAATACAAATATGTCTATTTTTTATGTTGAATTAAATGAACATGATTTTTCAGAGCATTTTTAAGGATAATATGTTTAAAGGAAAAAGAAATTCAGATTCTCTTAATTCTGTGCGATGAATGTGGAGCTTCCCGTAATCAGGGAGAAAATATTCAGTCAAAGCTTTACTTGTCCTTAGGTTTTGCTGAAATTTAATTTCAAGATTTTCCCACTAGTTCTAATTAAAATAAAAATTACACATCCTTATCTTTTAAAGGGAACATTAAAGGAAACTCTGCCTCATTTCACTTTGTATTGCAGCATTTTAAATAAGTGCATCAAACATTGAACTGAGGCTAAGACATATGGTAGCCTGCATGAGTTGTGGCTTCTGGCAAGTTTCGTGTTTGGATTTGATACTGATAAAAATCCACTGAACAGCTGTAACCAAAACTGAGATTGCTCCAAGGGCCTTAACTCACTCGTACTTCACAAATTCTCTCATGTCCAACAAAGTACCAGAACAAGTAATAGGACATGGAATAATTGGGATAAACTTGAACACAGGAGGTTCCACCTCAATGTGAACAGGAACTTCTTTACTGTGAGGGTGACAGAGCCCTCTCAGAGAGTGGCCAAAGAACTTGTGGAGTCTCCTGTTCTGGAGCCTTTCAAAACCCACTTGGATGCAGCCCTATGTGACCTGTCCTGGGTGATTCTGCTCTGGCGGGGGGAGGTTGGACTAGATGTTCTCTAAAGGTCCCTTCCAGCCCCTAACATTCTGTGATTCTATGACTTTTAGCCTGGGGTAGTCTTTATCTGGATGTGAATGAGCAGCACCATCAGAAGAGGCTTGTCCTACACTCCAGAAGCTAAATTATTCTAACTTTGGTATAGACATGATGCACAAAAGAATCAACACCCCTTTAGCACTTACAAAGCATCACATTGCCTGTGTGTCCCAGTATCTATGTATCTGAGTAAAATGCAATACTTTTACCAGGTGTGTGTGACACATGGACAGGGTGACACCATGGATGGAGGTGTCCCATCCCAATTGCAGCCTACTTTGTCCTTGGTGTTTAAAGCAACAACTCTATTCATTCCAAGAGAGTAACACATTGATCATGGTCATGAAGTCAGAGTGTCAGAGCACTGAAACAGGTTACCCAGGGGGGTTGCAGAGTCTCCTTCAGTGGAGATGTTTAAAACCTCTCTGGCCATGTTCCTATGTCACTTGGTGTAGGTGATCTTGCTGTCGCAGGGGGATTTGATTAGATGATCTTTCAGGATCCCTTCCAATCCCTAATGGTCTGTGATTCTGTGATTCTGTGACGTAGATATCTTCTGGGCAATAGAGGTTTTCACTACAATAGAATAGCTACAATAGAAAGAAGGTGGAACATGATCTTGTTTTTAACCTTTTTTTAACTTCTCTTACTAGCATCTTCAGAATAAAGTGTTTTAATTTCAAAGTGTTCTTTAACATAAAAACTTGGAAATAATTGTGAAAAGTAATGAGATGCTTTCCCATCCCTCTGATCTGGTTATTTCTTTTTTAACTAAACCAATCAATAAATTAAGTCTATATAACTTTGCACTTGCATTTTCAGATTGCAGCTCCTTATGAAAGTGATGTCTTAACAATTGGCTGAGAGAACTGGGGTAGTTTAGTGTGAGGAAAAGAAGGCTGAGAGGGGATCTTATTAATATCTATTAAAATCTGATGGATGGGTGTCAAGAGGAAGGGGCCAGGCTCTTTTCAGTGTTGCCCAGGAATAGGACAGGTTAATGTGGATAAGTTAGAACATAGGAAGATCCATCTCAACATGAGGAGAAACTTCTTTACTGTGAAGGTGACAGAGTCCTGGCACAGGCTGCCCAGAGAGGTTGTGTATTCTCTTGCTCTAAGATTTTCAAAACCCACCCGAATGCAGCACTGTGTGGCCTGACCTAGAGGATCCTGCTCTGACGGGGTGGGGTTGGACTAGGTAATCTCTAAAGGTCAATTCCAACGCCTATTGTTCTGTGATTCTAATTTTTCAAAGTTAAAAATTTCAGACTCTATGTTGAAAAAAACCAACACAACAGTAAACAAGATAAAAAAAAACACAACTCCAAAACCAAAAGAGGGAGTCTGAGGTGAAACATCAAAAAAATAATGTCCCTGTATTCATGATTGAAGATAAAAATCCTTTGCTTGAGAAGCAGATACCTAAGATCTTACAAGTGAAGAGGAGAAATGAGAAGGTCCTTTTATGTGTGTGTATGTGTGTGTATACATATGCACTTCTGTGTTCACATGTATAGATTTATGTGTGTGTGCTTGTGGGTTTGCATGAACATTTATGATTATAATTAATGTTATGATTTAACAGCTTGAATTTTGGAGAGGAAAGCATGGCAAAAATATTTTTTTCGGGCAATGAAGACTAACAGTGCTGTGTTTTGATTGAAGTTCAACCATGTTTCAAAGCACTCAAGAATTTTTCTTTGGTTAAAACAATAAAAGACAGCTCGCATCTCTGGTCTGGCACTAGATGTGATGCATCTTGTCTGTGTCTATTGTGTTTTGGGATGGACCAGCATTTTCAGCTTCAGAAATCGTGATCTAAATTGGGAAATATCAGATACCTACAGTCAAGTGGGGATGTTATCATGAAGAAATGTAATTAAATTGTCTCTGTCAGGGAGAGATTTGCCAATCACTCTGAGCTTCTTACATGCAAGTACCTCTTTCATTAGCTGTTAGCTCTGTTGTCTCTGATGCTTTAGTTTCAGCTGGAGTATCATGCTGATCAAAATACGCCTCTTATTCCTTTTAATTAGGATTGCAGCATCCTCCTCCTCTCAGCTTAGACATCCCAAAAGGATTGCCAAAATATTGGGTCCTCTGCCAACTGAGTCGTGCAACATGATGATAATTGTGTTTTTCTGTCTAACATGAGATCAAAGCTTCAGAAGAAGAGATACACATCTTGGATAGTCAGGTTCAAGCAAAGAGATCAATTGAATCCACAGGTGTTGTGTTGCTGACTTTACAACATAAAAGCTGCTTTAAAAAGAAGAGTTCAACTACACTGCAGAACTGAACTTATGGCCTAAGTGTGTGCAAATTAAATACATGGTTAAGATGTGTGGGTTTCTTACCCTCCTGCACTGCCATTTGTTCTAACACAGAAATGAACATGGAGATAAGGCTCAGATCTGCAGGGGCATCAGGAAAATTGAAGCCCAGCCCTACCATACTTGAAGATTTACAGTGAGGAATTTATATTTTACTTCTTACCCTCCTCTAAATTTTAAGCATCCTGCATATATCTAGGAGAGGCTCTAACCTCAGCCCACTACCTGTCATTCAGTGATTTCCCCCTTTTCAACTCTCTTCTCACTCCACCAACACGTACATTTATTCTATTGTGGTGCAAAATTCCCAGACCCAATGCAGCTTTCTCCTAGGAAGCTCTTAGAATGGACCTAAACTCCCCAAATGCCATGTGGCTCTATCCCAGGAAGACGTGTGATGCCCCGATGGTCACTGTGAGAAGAGTTTTGCTCCAACCTGCATTTTGTCAATGTGCTGATCGCTTAACCTCATGAGTTGCGGGATGTCTGATAGCTGCATTGCTGCCTCCCAGAAGGGCTTTAAACAAAAGTACTTTGCATCCTTTTTCTTAACAAAATGTTTTTGGTACAACTAAGTTATGGTTGAAGCCTATGACCTGTTTGAATAGAATCTGTTTGAATAGAGTCATAGAATCATAGAATCATTAGGGATTGCAAGGGACCTCAAAAGATCATCTAGTCCAATCCCCCTGACACAGCAGGATCACCTTNTCTGATCCATCCCAGGATGCTTTTGGCCCTTTTGTCCACAAAAGCACATTGCCGGCTCATGGTCATCCTGCTGTGCACCTGGACCCCCACATCCCTTTCTCCTACACTGCTCTCTAACAGCTCAGTCCACAACCTATTCTGGTATCTGGGGTTATTCTTGTCCACATGCAAGACTCTACACTTACCCTTGTTATACTTCATTAAATTTCTCTCTGCCCAGCTCTCCAGACTGTCCAGGTCTCACTGAAAGTCAGCACAGTCTGCTGGGGTGTTGGCAACACCACCCATCTTTGTGTCATCAGCAAACTTGCTGATAGTGCACCCTAATCCCTCATCCAAGGGATTAGAATCACAGTGATTCTGTTTCTCATCTCTTTCCAACAGAGCAATTGCCAGAGAAGAAAAAACAATCACCCTCCCTCCAAGGATTTTATGACTCCAGAGACAATACTTGAGCCAGCACTAGTAGTTAGAACTGTTTTCATCACTGAAGAAGCAAGCAGAAGAAAAAGTGGTTATGACAGAAGAATCAGCCATACTTCCTGTGGTAAAATTCCCATTTGATAGAATGTGAAACTTTTCACTTGAATTAGTGCAACGGTCTAAAGAAATACAGTGTTTTTTAATTGGTGTGGCAGGAAGGAGAAAGGAACACTGCTCGCCATGCTAACTGAAAAAGCAAACTCACAGATTTTCTACACTGAGTTGGTCAGGAGTTTTCTTTCATACTTTGGTTTATTCAAACACGGCACATCAGTGCACTGCACACACATGGCATCCCTTTTTGTCAGAGCACTTGACAACAGCATTGCTTACTTGTCAGTCTGGATAACCTCAGACAACCTGAGAAAAGTGCCTAGGGAATCCTTAATGACAGTTTAATTCATTACACCCTTCCATATATTCCCTTCTGATGACTTCTGTTAAGAGTGCTAAAACTTCTCTCAAAGGAGTGCCCTGGGATTGGAAAAGCTGCCCTAGAGCAAGAGCACTTCACTTTTCTTTCCTCAGTGTGCGGCTCCCTGTGAAGGCTCCGGTGGTACACCAGGGACTGCTGCCTGAAAAATGGGATGAAGAAGCAGATGAGCAAGGAGGGCTGACAGAAGCCTGTGTACATGCCAAGTGATACTCATCATAGTGGGTCCCCAGTGAATATGGCCTCTACACCCGAATGAAAGGGCAGGTAATTAATGACAATATCCTCAGCAATGGCAAAGAAGCAACAAGTCATTTTTCCACAACATCTTTAACTTGTCTGCAAGGGTCACTGCATCATGCACAGTGCTGGGCATGATGCAGCCTTGCCCCAGCCCCTGCAGTGGGGTGTGTGTGTCATGGGTTAAAAATCTCGATAACAACATTAACCAATTAACTAAGCTAAGGTATTAATGGACAGGAATCAAAAGAATGCAGGGAGGGTTTGAAAAAAAAATCTACTTGTGAACTACAGTTGAAATTAACTAGATTTAGGGAAAAAAACCACGTTTAATTCACCCCACATAGAAAGACACACACAGAGACATATGGAGATTCGTCACAATGTTCTTACATACCTGAGCGAAAACTTCAATGTCCAGACCCTAAAAAAGAAACCATACTTCTAACAATTCCTGCTTCTGTGGAAATATGGTGCCCATCAAGTCCATGCACGTGTCCCTCAGTGTCATCAGGCATTTTGAAGTCCAGTTCTCTGTTCCATGTGCTTCCACTCCAGTCCTCCATTTCCAAAATGCTGATTACCATGGCTACAAACAAGGCGAGAACTCTTTCCATTTCAGCGAACCATGGAATTAAAGTGACCCTTTCCACTGATCTCTGTGATTCCATGCTGTCTAGAGACACACCACATTTCCAGAGCAAGATGGATGCCGAGTCCAGTACTCATCAACATGCATGTCCTTTCCACAACACAGATGAGAAGTGAAGTAAGGAAGATGGAGTCAAAGGAAGGTGGAGAAGGAGAGGAGTGGAATTTCAAAACTCAGGACTCCTTCTTGTGGGTCAAACCTGCTTCATTCACAAAAAACACATAAATGAAAATGCAGCTTTGTCCTGCATTTCTCAAGACAAGCAAAAACATTTCTAATCATAAGAGGATGCAATTAAGCTCAACACTGGACGTGACTACCCATGGGGAATGGTGGTACTAGCCAAGGCCAGGGCCTGCTCATAAGAAGAAGACTGGGTTTTAGACATGATACTTGAGTCTTAGCAGGGGCTGGAGGATCTTGCACATCACCCAGATATACAAATGACAGGGTGATACATACAGTCTACACTAGTTCACACAACCTGCTGATAGAGTAGATTGCAAGTAGCTCCTCCTCCCATCAAGCTCAAAGTTTAATTCTACTTTAATTTCTACCTGAAACTTCAGAATCACATTTATTCTGATTCTGCATGAGAATGTGCCTTTGATGAAGAAGCGATTGCTACCTCCCAGCACAGAGATGTGTGGGGAGAGCAGGAGAATGAGGGCTATTTTGTAGCTGGCCCTGGTGGATATCTAAGGGTGAATGCAGGCTGAGAAGGGTATTAATTCTAAAGAAAATAAATGGAAACGTAAATACAAAAATGAGCATAGACTTGTCTCTGAATCTTAATACCTTTATCCTTTGGGATTTTGTTTCCAATACAAATATTAGCAAAGATCAAGGGCATTTTATTTTAAGCGGCAAGTCTAATTGCAAATAAGTTAATTCTACAAAAGTGAAGTCAGCTAAAGAAATTAAAATTGATGTGAGGTCTGCAGTGGAGATGTCAGATCCTTTAGGACTCTTCCCACACGTGAGTCAAAGTTCAGTCTTCAAGAGTTTGTATGTTCTTGTGTCTTCCAACACCCAAATGTCTTGACCTCCTAAGACCTCCTCACCTTTCCTGTGCACATTTTGTCTTTAATATTCTTGTAGATCTTTCTCTCCCCTTCCCAGAATGCTCTTTTGGGGACACACCTAACTAGACACCGAGAAAAACAGAGGAGTGTCTTCTCCAATGGTTATTTTGGCTGCTCCCCCTCTGATTTCACTATTTTCAGTGCCTCTGAGTAAGGAAATGCACTGAAACAGGGGACAAATACTGACTTTTATACAAAAGACATGTGGGCATGGCAAACCAAACCTCAACTCTGATCCACATCAAAGAAGAAAAATAAGAAGGCTTTTCTCATCTTTTACTACTTCTCTTCATCAGGTGTTGAAAAGATGCATCTCAGGTGGGCAAAGCAACAAAAAGCCCAACATGGCCATGCAGGTGAAGTAGACAACATGCAAGAGAGAAACTTAAAGAGATTAGATTAGCTTAAGATTTCCTTCTTGCCTGGTTCCTTAAGGTGATAAAGCTCAATTCTCACAGCATGTGACTTGGACTCCTGTCTGCACATGGGTGTATTTAACTTCCTTCCTGACATCCTTTGGGCCAGTTTCAATGAAATTGGAAATAGGACATGGCCCTCAGTCACTGTATTTCTACAAGTCCTATGAGAAAACAAGGTATCATCACGAGCATGCCTGGCTGTGGCTGTTGATCCCCGTTGACCCCTGCTGAATCCCTCTGGCCACTCTGCTCAGATGTGCATAGATGTTCATGCTGAACATCTGGACAGATGAATGAATTCCTGCCAGCATCTCTGCCAAAGCATAGTTCAAACACAGCTCTGCTTCCTGAGACAAAACAGCAGCACTGTAATTAAGTTCAATAAAATAAAGAATAATAACCACTGCCATCAATAAAAAGCTCCATAAAACCATTCAGAGGTTGTTTGGGAATACAGAGATTTTACTGTTACATTAACAATTCCTGTCACTGTGATAGCAAGACACCAAAATGGCGTCATTTCTGCTCTATAAAAATGGAAAGGAATTACATCATAACTGATCAGTTGGAAAAGAAGCTAGGTAAAGGAATACACAAAATCTAAAGGTAAATATATACAGTATAATTCAAACCAAGGACCAACGTGTAGTTTAAACTATTATTGCCTGGGTAAAAGCAGGCTTCTTGTTTTATTTAAAAAAATAAGTGAAATAAGGCCACATTACCAAAAAAAAGAATGCATTAAGTAACAAAATAAAAATGACAAGTTATAAATTTAATTTGATCATCACATTTGAAAGTCAGAGTAAAATATTTCAAACAAGCTCTGCAATAGAATCATAGAATCATTACAGATTGGAAGGGA
>VXBP01000837.1:1154405-1423414 GCA_013400115.1 Rhinopomastus cyanomelas | reverse complement strand
TGGCTAGTGTCCTCCAGTGTACCTCAAGCATAAAATTCCCCTAACTTTGTCATGTCTCTGAACTGAGAGTGGAGTCTCCTTCTTGAAAGGTTTTTAAGACCCATTTGGTTGTGTTTCTGTGCAACCTGTTTTAGGTTTTATGATCCTGCTTGAGCAGGGGAGTAGGACTCAATGACTCATGGAGGTCCCTTTCAGCCCCTCATGATCTGTGTATCTTAGGAAAAAAAGAAAAAGAAAAAACCTGCCATTACATAACATAGAGAGAAACACCCCCCTCACTATTGAAACACTTCACGTGCAGCTTTGAATGGAGATTGGACATTAGACTTCTGTTATGGGGTTGCCCATGGAAGGCCCAGCCTGGGAGGGGGGCCCAGCCAAACAGCCTTAGGATTGTCTCCTGCTGCTCATAGGTTTTGGCTCCAGCTGCTCATAGGTTTTGGCTCCAGCTCCATTTCTAAAAGGTTTGACACCATATTTCTGATGAAGCTGATGAGTATCAACAATAAAAACCAACACAGTGGCTGCTCCAAGAATAATTATGATTTATTGACAGAAAAATTACAGACACATTTGCAATTTAGTCAGAATTTCAGAGCCCAAACTCTAATCAGTGCTTTCAGCAAAATAGGCAGAGAGATGAAGGTTGGCCACAGGCTGTCCCTGCTGCAGGAGGTGAGGGCTGACCTCTAGGCACTGAGGAAGGTGGCAGGGCTGGGAATGGTCACAGATTCAGCCAGGACATTAAGAGCAGAGGCAGGACTTCTAGGGAGGAAGGTGGTGGGAGCTGCAGCTGTTCCCAGGCCAGTCCTCAGAGCAGGACAGGGGGGACATGCAGTGAAGAGGCATGGCCATGCCTGCTGCTCTGAGCTTGTGGAGCAGATGGCAGTGGGTCTGTGTGTTGCCATCTCAGATACCCATGCCCAGGCAGAAAAGAGCTATCAGCTGGAGGAAGAAGCAGAGAAGTGAGCAATTCTTATTCTCCAAATCCTGCCCTGCACTTGGCCTGAGAGAAACGTTGTCCAGTCATCTGCTTGGTTCCTTCCTCTGCTTGAGGCAGAGTATATTTTCCGGCATCAGTGGATTTTCTTTAGATACAGGTGAATCCCAGTTTTGGAGTGAAGGAAGACCTGAGGAACTTTGCAGGGAGGCCTGGCAGGGTCCGGCGAGACCTCGAAGCGGAGCAGGGTCAGAGCCAGTGCCACCTTAATCTCATTCATGGCAAACTGCTGCCCAATGCAGTTCCTGGGGAAAAACAGCAGCTCAGCCTCCTCATCTCAGTTCTGGACAGACCATATGCCACTGACCAGATGCCAGCCCCCTTACACCAGCAAACAACCCTTCCCTTTGCAGCTCTGCAGCGCTAGGGTAGCATTTTGGGTGACCAGAAACAGGGGCAAGGACTCAGTAGGGGTGTCTGGGTAGGGTTTCTGCATCAAGGATAGATGAGGGCAGATGAGCACAGGGTGCTGCATGCTCCCCACGCAATGCCAGCAGGATACTTCAGATGACTGGACCCAGATCCCTGTCCCAGGAGGGCCCCAGTGATCTCTGAATCTTAGAATGGTTTAGGTGTAGGAAACCTCAGCAGTCCTCTAGTTCCCAACTTCCTTCAGGTACTGGAAGAATGCTCTAAGAACCTGCTGAAGCCTTCTCCAGGCTAAACAGCCCAAATTGTCTCATCCTTTACAGAAGAGGTGCTCTAATCTCTGTCGCCTCCTCTGTTCCTTCCAGTATTTTTCTCTACCACTGAAGGGACTGATGTTACTTCCCAGTTTGCCTGCTGGTGTCAGAAGTCCTCTGCAGCATAAACACTTGTAACAAGCTCATGAACTGCAGGCCAAGCTTTCTGAAAGCACTCCAGGAGTGCTTCCCCAAGAGCAGTTCTAACAGCAGTGCACCCTTCTTGGGCTGAATAACTTCCAGGGATGCCTGTTTTCTCTGCCCACTGCTCCTTCACTGTTCAATAGACATTACCTCGATCCAGCAGAGAAGGGCACAAAGGCATGAGAGTGTCTGTCAGAGGAGTTCTCTGGGGAGAACCGCATCGGGTCAAACACCTGGAAAAGCAGGATATGCAGTAGGAAAAACGATTCTTTAAGGACCTCAGTTCCAACCCCACCAGTCATGGCAATGGACATCTCTCACTAGTCGACATTGCTCAGATCTATATCAAGCCTTGCCCTGAATATTTGCAAGGATGTGTCATCCACCGCTTCTCTGGGCCACCTGTACCTCAGCACTGTCATAGTAAGGAATGTGAGAGAGAGAACTCACCAAAGGATTTTTCCATACTGCAGGGTTTCTGTGAATCAGATAAATGTTTATTACTGTGATGCTGCCTGTAAAGAAATTGAGGAGAAAAGGGCTCCGTGACAAACAAACCAAATGGAAGCCTGCAGAGTACCCAAAGTTCTGTCCAAGTTATCATTGTCTTAACTATCTACTGGAAACTAAAGAGGGTTTTGTTACTGGCTTCAGCAAAAAGTAAACATTTTCCGTTTGCTTAGTTGTAGGCACAGGCACAGCTGCCCTATAGGGTGTTGGCCAGAATGATATCAGCGGGTGCTGCTGTCCAGCCTAGACCTCACTCAATCAAGAGGAAGCCAACATCTACACGAGGGGTCCTCAAACCCTGGCCCGCAAGCCAGATATGGCCCCCCAGGGTCTCCAGTGTGGCCCAGCAGTATTTACAGCGGGGGTTGGCGGGGGGGGAAACCCAGCAGCCACAGATGACTTCCTGCCGACTGCGACTGTTTGGCTGGGCTGAGGAGGGGGCCGGTGGCATCAGCGAGGTGGGTGGCTCCCCTGTCCCTCCTTCCCTCTCTCCAGCTCCCAGGCAGGACAAGCCAGGCAGCACAAACTATAGCCTGGCCCCCGACACTGTCTGAGGGGCAGTGAACCGGCCCCCTGTTTAAAAAGTTTGAGGACCCCTGATCTACACTGTCCTCTCTGAGTGTCTGTGCCAGCAAGCAGCAGGTTGCAGGGGTAGGGATGTCAGTTTTGCTCTGCAGCAGGCAGGCAGCTAGATGTCTAAGGGCACAATGCTGAGAAGCAGCAATGGGATTTACAGACCTTCTGGCAAGGTGCGACCATCAGGGAAGGTGATGGGTTTGCTGAGCTGCCGGGACACAAAAGGCACTGGTGGGTAAAGGCGAAGGCTCTCCTTGATGCACATGGTGCTGTAAGTCATCTTGCCCAGGTCCTCCCTGCCCAGACAGAGACATGCTGAGAACCATGGTACCCACATTGCTCTGAGTCAGGGAATTCATTGCTAACTTAGAAATACCAATGTTGGGAAAAAGAGTTAACATCTGAAGAAATGTGTGAGCTTACCACTGAATTGTCTTCCGGTCTCCTAGGATCTCCTGAATCTCCTCCCGGCATCGTGCCTGGTGCTCAGGATGTGATGCCAGGCAGTACAGGAGCCAGGAGAACCCGCTGGCTGCCGTGTCATGGCCCTCAAACATGAACGTGTCCACCTCAGCACGCACATCCTCATCGGATAGTCCAGCACCGTTCTCATCCTGACAGCCCAGAGACACATTCCATAGTGAGTGCAGAGAAACAAAACAGAGTATAGAGAAACAAAGTCGGTCTCTGTTTAGACTTAATTTGGGGCCCCTTTTCCTTGGCTTATGAATCCCTTTATCCTTCCCAGCAAGACTATGAAATCCCCCCTGCAAGTTGTATTCCTCACCGAAGGCTACCAACATCATTCCTTGCCACTCACTTTGGCACACAGCAGAATGTCCAGGAGGTCCAAGTGTCTCTTCTTCTGGATCTTTTCCAATTCCCTTTCATCTTTCAGAGACTCCTTTCTCTCACGGATCACCTTGTCTGGGGAAGGAAGAATTTAGGGTTCAGCAGGGGCAGGGCAGGAGCTGCTTAGCTGCACAACTGTCCTGCCAGTGCAAAGCTCCCTGTCATGGGGTGGCCACCTCTCAGCCAATGCATTTGTTGTGTGCTCCTGCATTGCAGGCAGTTTGGGTTTGTCAGCAGCACAGGAACAAATGCTGTGCACACTGCCATCCTTTTCTGCAAACTTCTTTGTCTAGCAGTCTTCAGCCTGTTTTGTCCTCTCCTCCCACACAGAAATCCTGCCAGGACTGACAAGGAAATTAATCCCTTCTGCTGCTCTTGTTGTCTGCAGCACACATCCCTTGTCTCACCAGCCT
The DNA here is from genome assembly GCA_013400115.1 of Rhinopomastus cyanomelas. Classification (NCBI taxonomy): domain Eukaryota; kingdom Metazoa; phylum Chordata; class Aves; order Bucerotiformes; family Rhinopomastidae; genus Rhinopomastus; species Rhinopomastus cyanomelas. Next base: position 1,419,236 of record VXBP01000837.1, on the reverse strand, counting down.
CTGATCATTTAACAGGAGGATGCCCAGAGAGGAATTCCTCTGGAGGTGCAGTTTAACAGTCTAGGAGCTGTGAGACCCCCTTGCCTCATGCCTGCATGAGACCCCCGCTGCAGGCTGGTGCTCTGCTTGGATTCTGGCTGTGGGCAGGATGACTGCCCGGGCGACTCTTTGTGCTCAGCCATCACCAACGTGCTTGGAAGCTTGAGGAAAGGATGAAGGTAGAGTATACCTGTGTGGTTATGAGCAATCTGGCAGGTCTTCCTGAACTGATACCCCTGGGGACTGAGCCAGTAAATGAAGTCATTGTGGTAGGGGAAGGTCAAGAGGCGCTGGCGCAACATGTTGCAGAGCTCATAAACAGCCTGGATGTAGGATTTTTTGCTGGGGAGAGGGGAGTGGTTAGAAGTTAGTTAATGGACAGTGTGTTCTCACAGGAATTTTACAGAGACACTGAGCTGAGTGAGTGTTTTGGTGTGCTGGAGGATAGAGAGGCTCTGGAGAGGGATCGAGACAGGTTGGATTGGTGGGTTGAGTTTAACTGTGTGAAGTTCAACAAGTCCAAGTGCTGGTACTGCACTTGGGTCATATCAATGCTACTGTAGGTTACAATCTGTGAAAGTGTACTTGCAAAGCTGCACATCAGCTTTCAATAAGGGCTACTCTCAATAAGGGGTACTTATGGACAGTCACTTGAATATTAGCCCTGGTGGCCATGAAGGCCAGTGGAAATTATGTGGCCGGTGTTAGTGAGGCCACACCTTTCCTGAATGCCATTTTCAGTTCTGAGAACTTCACTACACAGAGGACATTGAAGTGCTGGAGTGTGTTCAAAGAAAGGTAGCGGGGTTTGTGAAGAGTCCAGTGAGGAGTAGTTGAGGGAACTGGGGTTGTTTAGCCTAGAGAAAAGCACTGAGGGGAGAGCTTAGCACTCTACAACTACCTAAAAAGAGGTTGGAGTAAGGAGGGGGACAGCCTTGGTGGCAAGTTATAGGAGCAGAGGAAATAATTTCAAGCACCCATGGCAGTGTTGAAGTCACCATCCTTGTATGTATTAAAAAGGCAGATAGGTGTATTACTGAGGGACATGGTTTTGGGTTCACCTGGCAGTGCTGGGTAGACAGCTGGATCTCATGATCTTGTAAGTCTCTACCAACAAAAATATTCTGTGATTCAGAGATTCTGTGAAGGCTGCCATGTAGGAGCATTCCAACAAGCTATTAGCCACTTCCCTTTCAAACTCTAAATTTTCTGCCAGGGCTTGGGGCAGCCAGCACTGACCTGTCGGTCTGGCGGTTGGTTTGACAACCGAAGGCACATTTCATGATGCTCTCAAGAGTCATCCAGCTGACATGCTCGAAGAGCTCCACTGGTTTCCCGTCTGTCATCTGCTGCTCCCATTTGTCCTAGGATGCAAAGGGAGACAGAAATGAGAAGTCAAGGGACAGTTCTGCATGATCTGCTTTCACCTTCTGGTTCACTGGTGCTCAGCCAGGGATATGTTGCAGAGAAATGGAAAAAAGAACAACATGTCTTAGTTGCCATCAGAGTGCTGGAGGAGGGAAGACAAGAACAGGATGGTTAGGACAAGATTTGCCTTAAGCAGCTGCTACTTTTGAATCCTGGCAGCACCTGGAGCCCCTCACCTGTGATTCTCACTGCTTTCCATTGTGCCAGGTGGACAGAAGAAGGGTGCAGTTTCACTGTGTCTTAGGCAAGGCAGGGAATGCAATCCACTCACGGGTATGCTGGCAGCAGTGCCACAGGAATGTTGGCTGTATGGTGGCCTTAGGTCACAGCGGCGCTCTGCTCCAGCCACAGTGTTGTCAGGATTCTTTATGAACCTGGATTTTGTTCAGTTCTTCATTTACAAAACCACCATGTAAGCAGCAGCTGTTGTGACTGAGATTCTGTACAGTCTGAGGACAGCAGTAATATTAATCCTAAACTCTTAGCCACTGAGCCCAAAGCAGTAGCAGAGACATAGTTCCTGCAGGGAGGCTCTGCCTGCTTGTTCCTTCCAGCAGGGATTTGTGGTGCCTTAGAAATCTCAACCATCACAGCCTGTCTTTACAATTGCCAAGTTGTGAGTGAGGGCCCTGCAAGAAAGCCCTGCTCCAGCTTTGGAATGGGCTGCCCATGGCTGTGGTGGAGTCCCACTGCCTGGCTGTACTGATGAGTTGTGCAGAACTAGTGCTTGGATATGTGTTTCAGTTGTGGACTTGTCAATGCTGCAATAATGGTTGGACTGGATGATTCTGAAGGACTTTTGCAACACAAATGACTCTGTGGTTCTGTACTAAACAGGCAGGATCAAGGACAAGGAAACAGGGCAAAGAAAGAAATATCAGATATGAGTCCTACCAGCATCGCATTAGCAGACTCTGCCATCAGGGCCACGTATGGTTTCAAGACGTCGTAATGAAAGCCTGGAGTCAGGAGTTTTCGATGTTGGTGCCATTTTGGCCCATGCAAGACCAGCAAGCCATTCCCTGGGGAAACACAGGCAAGGCACATTTTGCTGGCCATAGACAGAGATTCACATCAGCAGATACATTTTTTACTGGTCCTCCATTTAATCTGATCTTCTACCGTCACTGCTCTTTAGTATTTAGAGACGTGGAAGTGTTTCTCCCTGGTACATATGATGGTGTCTGAACTTTCTGTCCTCAAGTCACAAAAAAGATGTTTATTTAGCATCTTTTTCCGAAGACCTTCATAAATTCAGGTAGTTTATAACTGTAAGTGTATTAAAGAACAAGCACAAGGCTGTTTGATACAGCATGTTCTGTCTATAGCATATTCTTGACCAACTTGACTGACAGAATAGAATGCAAAGCCCTGGGAATACATACCGATCCATGGGACAAGGTGCTTGTAGCTCATGTTATCCTTGGGATCTGTAAAAAAATCATCCACAAAGATAAAATCAAATAGTAAATTTTTCACAGGTTTGCAAACCAACTGGTTTGCACCTAAGGGTTCTCATTCTCGTTTGGGTGTGAAGCCAAACTGGTGGCATTTCTGCAGAATTCATACATATTCCTTGGAAAGATAAAATAAAGTAAAAAAGGGAAGATGATGTCATTTTCCATAGCATCAACCCACTGGTTTGCACCTGGAAGCTCCCTATAGCCTCTCACTCTTAGTTGGGTGTGATGAAAAACCTGTTGCAACTGTCTCTGACATCTTTCTCTCCAGATGCACTAAAATATTTTGCTGCAGGAGGAGACAGAGGTTTCAACTGAGTGATTAAAATGCTGCCAGCTTTCTTCTCCTTGCTGGGGTCAGCACCAAGAAAATCACAGCCCAGGGACCTTCCTCCTTTTCCTTTGGAGGAAGTTTGATTTTTCAGCAGCTGATTTGGAGAGGCCTCTTAACGCCCCACAGTCCTGTGCCTGAAGCACCAGGTACCTGGCAAGAAAGACAGGTCTCTCTCCACGCCCTCAGATGATTTCTGCAAGAAAACCTCTCTGTGAAAACCTGCCTTGCTGTCAGTTTTTAGGCTGATATGGGAAATTTGCAGGCTGTGGCTGCTGCTCCACAGCTGAAGGCATCATCTCCTCACCTCCTCTGGACAACACAACCTTGGCATAGTCGGGATCGGTGACAACCAGGTATGCCGAGAAACTTCCAAACCAGACCGGAAAAGCGCATTGGTACTTTTGTGCCCAGATCTCCAACTTGTCCAGCGACTGACCCATGTTGAGAAACTAGTTGTTGTAGAGGAGGGAACACTAGTTAGTGACATTGGATTAAGATTTCATTGATTTCAATTAATTTAATTTAATTGAATGTAATTCATTAATTTCAATAAATTTTAAGTCAATGAAAGAGGACCCAGAAAGGTTCATCTCTAGTCTCTGGAAGCTGCACACTGCACACCAGCATTGTCTCCGTCTAGATGTTGCAACCCTTGCTTGGTGACCTGAGGTATAATGGGCTCATAAAGGCATCATAAAGCCCTTCATAATTCCCCCTTGTGTAGCCAGTCCAAATGCACCTGAGCCACTTCACTCTTAGCAGTCTGCTCCACCTGCTGTTTGGTTTGCTGCTGTTCAGTGGCCTGACTCTGGGGAGCATGAGCATCCATCCACGTGGGCTACTTTCACAACCAGGTTCTCTACCCAAGCAGCAATAGCCCAGCATGGGTTTACATCTATGCAGCCATTTGCTCTGCTTGCACTGCTCCAACCACCCCCACAGGCCATTTGCCACCCTCCATGAATGAGTGCAGAGACAGGGCACTGGCCACCTTCCTTGCTCAGCAACAGCTAAGGCCACTTGGATGTCTCTCAGCTACTAGCAGACTAACTCAATTCACCTTTTCCTTTAGCAGCTTCTCCAGCTCATCTTCTGCAATGTGCTAAAAAGTCTTTGGGCATTTATCAGCTCCCCAGAGCTTTCTCTTCTCCAGACTCTGCCTTTCTTCACAGTAGGGGGTGTTTCATCCTCGTGATCATTTGCTTGGCCCTTTTCTGGACCCAGACCAACAGCTCCATGGCTTTTTGTCTACAGTATTAAAAGCCTTCTGCTTACTTTGTTCAGAGACTTGGTGTTCAAGGCCTCATTTACAAGTGTTCTTTGTCCAGGTCACTTGGTAGAGAGGGCTCACAAACAGACTGTAATCTGCAATATGTGCCCTCCAAAACTCCACAGTGCCTAAGAGAGCCCATGTTTCTTTTTACTTAGTCAGTGGAGACAGCCCTGCAATCTGTTTGAGCTGATGCTCAAAGTGCAGTCCAAGCTGGTCTTGAGAGAAGGTTCCTTTGGATGCTGGGATCAGTGTGCATCTGCTCTGAGTTGCAGAGAAAGCAACAGTGGCTGTGCTCTGACTTTCACAGCAGTAGACAGGGAACAGCAGAGCCTGTCCCAGGGCACAGCAGTATGGCTTTGCTGCCTCCAGCACCAGTGCTGGGTTACAGCCCAGCAGGACCCAGGACCCTTTACATTATCTCTGCTTTTTACCTCTGAGCCACTTGCTGCCTCTTTCCACTGTTCATATTGCTGTGCTTGATGTGCTGTTCCCTGGGCATCACAAGAACCATAGCATGTTTTGTGTTGGAAGGAATCTTTGAATGGCATCTATTCCAACTCCCTGCAGTGAGCAGAGACATCTTCAACCATCTATCAGAAACCCAGGCAACCTGACCTGAAATGTCTACAGGGATGAAGATTCTACCACCTCTCTGGGCAACCTGGGTCTGTGTATCACCTACTTCATTGTGAAAAATTCCCTTCTTACAGCTGCTTTATATCTCCATCATTTTGATTTAAAACCATTACTCCATGTCCCGTGGCAAGAAGACTTGCTAAAAAGTCTGTGCCCATCTTGTTCAGCTCCTCAGACGTCGACCCGCATCACCTCCCCTGTTGTGGGACAGCTGTCTTCCCTCGGCCTTCTCCCCTTCCCCCCGACTCCCGCTGTACCTCGTGTACGTGTCCCAAGAGCCAGTGTGTGGGGTGGCCGGGGAAGGCGGCCAGCGCCCGGCGCAGCTCCCGCCGCCGCTGGTACAGCTGGATGGCCTTCAGCAGCACGCACGTCAGGCAGAAAACGGCCACCAAGTGCGGCACCCGGGACATATCGACCCCCAGCCAGGAGAGCTCCATCGCGCCGCGCCCAGCCAGTGCAGAGCCGAGAGGCAGCTGGAGAGGCCGAGCGACGGCTATAAATCCCGTCGGCGTCTGTTGGGAAAGATCCGAGGGAACCGTTCCGCAAAGTGGCACCAGCGCCGGTGCCCGCCCTGCTCACACCCCCCATCGCTGCTGGGATGGAATGGGGTGGTGTGGGATGGGGTGTTGTGGGATGGGGGAGGGCACCCGGGACCCGTTGCCAGCTCCGACAATGCCCTTGAGCAGATTTAGATCGGGTCTTTTTACGAGGGCACCCGGGGATAGGACAAGGCGGAACGGCTTCAAGCCGAAAGAGAGCAGATTTAGAGCAGATCTTAGGNCCGTAATGATGACCCTGCAGAGGCAGAGGACAGCTGGCTAGTGTCCTCCAGTGTACCTCAAGCATAAAACTCTCTTAACTTTGTCATCTCTCTGATGTTCATTTTTTTTGGCTCCATTTCTAAAAGGTTTGACACCATATTTCTGATGAAGCTGATGAGTATCTGCAATAAAAAACCAGCAGCTGCTCCAAAAATAATTAACAGAAAACTTACAGACCCTTTTGCAGTTTAGGCAAATTTTCAGAGCCCAAACTCTAATCAGTGCTTTCAGCAAAACTGGCAGACAGATGAAGGTTGGCCACAGGTTGTCCCTGCTGCCCTGCTGCAGGAGGTGAGGGCTGACCTCTAGGCACTGAGGAAGGTGGCAGGGCTGGGAATGGTCACAGATTCAGCCAGGACATTAAGAGCAGAGGCAGGACTTCTAGGGAGGAAGGTGGTGGGAGCTGCAGCTGTTCCCAGGCCAGTCCTCAGAGCAGGACAGGGGGGACATGCAGTGAAGAGGCATGGCCATGCCTGCTGCTCTGAGCTTGTGGAGCAGATGGCAGTGGGTCTGTGTGTTGCCATCCCTGCTACTGATGCCCAGGCAGAAAAGAGCTATCAGCTGGAGGAAGAAGCAGAGAAGTGAGCAATTCTTATTCTCCAAATCCTGCCCTGCACTTGGCCTGAGAGAAACGTTGTCCAGTCATCTGCTTGGTTCCTTCCTCTGCTTGAGGCAGAGTATATTTTCTGGCATCAGTGGATTTTCTTTAGATACAGGTGAATCCCAGTTTTGGAGTGAAGGAAGACCTGAGGAACTTTGCAGGGAGGCCTGTCGCTGCTCTCTGGCCTCCTCGGGCTGCAGCAGGGTGAGACTAAGACAGGCTGTTGCTTTTCAGCAGGATTGCCATGGACCAAGATGTTTGGAAGCAAGTGGTGGGGTCTGCTCTCCTGGTAACAGGCAAAGGGGACGGCAGAAGAAGCACTGCAGAAAAGGGTAATTTGGAAGAGACCTGAGTCTGAAATCCCCAGTCACTGGGAGGCACACCTCCGGCTGGATAACATTGCTCATATCCACAGCCAACCCAGCCTCAAACACTTCCTGGGGATGGGTTATCCACAACTTCTCTAGGCAACATGTTCCAGTACTTTTCCACTCTCATAGTAAGGAATTTTTTCCTAATACCTAAAAAAACCCAACTATCTTTCATCTTGAAACCGTTCTCCCTTGTCCTATCACTAGATGATCTTGTAAAAAGTCCATCTCCAGCATTCTTGTAGGCCTGCTTCATGTACTAGAAGGCTGTTAGAAGGTCCTCTATGACCATCTTCATGGCCATCCTCTGGACTTGCACCACAGGTGTGTGGCCCAATAATCTTTTTAACTTTTTTTCTTTCATCAGAGTATTATCTTCTCACTGATATGACATTACATCACGCTCTGAAACCCCTGCACTAAGAGACCATCCTGGACAGCAGAGCTTGTGTCCACAGTTGCCTGAAGCTGCTGCTACTCTGAAATCTTGCAGCAGTAAGCCCTTTTACACCCTATCCTGGGGCAAATGTACCCTGTGAAGCCCAGATCAAGGGACAGGTCGCTGCAGGATTTCGTTAGGTTACAATATGTTTCCCACACAGAGCAATGTAGCTTGGCATTAGCCTTCACAAACTCTGTGTTTTCTTTCTCTCACAAGGACATGGTTTTGGTTCCTTTGTGCAAGCCTCCATATCAGACCATCTCTCCCACTGTGTTTTTCCTGCATGCAATACAGCAGCTTTTACTTGGCTCTTACAATAGGGAATCCATAGAGAGCCCATACACAGTGCCTCTCTTGTCTGGAATATATCAAATGATATTGTATTCTCTGTCTTTTTGTGGCTCTGAGGAACCAGTGAACTCCAAAGCTGAGTAAGGGAGGAGCTGAAGGAGCACTGTCACATCTAAACTCCCACAGCAAGAACACAGGCTGGGGAACAGAACTTAGACAGGCTTATCACTAGCACATGCACCAATTGCCATGTGGTGGCACAGGATGACACCACAGACACTTTGCATTGTCTGCAAAGGATTACAAACTGCCAGAAAGGACTGAGCATCATCAAATTTCCCCTGGCCATCCAATACCCAGGTCCAAACTTCTGAAATCTGTGTGGAGCTGCTGGGAAGTTTGGAGCAAAGGAGCAGTAGCAGATTCAGCACCCAGATATCTGCCAGTCCATGTGCACAAACCCTGGAGCCCCTCACCTGTGATTCTCACTGCTTTCCATTGTGCCAGGTGGACAGAAGAAGGGTGCAGTTTCACTGTGTCTTAGGCAAGGCAGGGAATGCAATCCACTCACGGGTATGCTGGCAGCAGTGCCACAGGAATGTTGGCTGTATGGTGGCCTTAGGTCACAGCGGCGCTCTGCTCCAGCTACAGTGTTGTCAGGATTCTTTATGAACCTGGATTTTGTTCAGTTCTTCATTTACAAAACCACCATGTAAGCAGCAGCTGTTGTGACTGAGATTCTGTACAGTCTGAGGACAGCAGTAGTATTAATCCTAAACTCTTAGCCACTGAGCCCAAAGCAGTAGCAGAGACATAGTTCCTGCAGGGAGGCTCTGCCTGCTTCCAGCAGGGATTTGTGGTGACTTAGAAAACTCAACTATCACAGCCTGTCTTTACAATTACCAAGCTGTGAGTGAGGGCACTGGTGAAGTCCTACGGCCTGACTCTGTTCAAGAGTCATGTAGAAGTAGTGCCTGGATATGTCTTTCAGTTGTGGACTTGTCAATGCTGGGATAATGGTTGGACTGGATGATTCTGAAGGTCTTTTGCAACACAAATGATTCTGTGGTTCTGTACTTGAACAGGCAGGATCTGAGAAAAGAAAACAGAGCGGAGAGAGAAGTATCAGATACGAGTCCTACCAGCATCACGTTAGTAGACTCTGCCATCAGGGCCACGTATGGTTTCAAGACGTCGTAATGAAAGCCTGGAGTCAGGAGTTTTCGATGTTGGTGCCATTTTGGCCCATGCAAGACCAGCAAGCCATTCCCTGGGGAAACACAGGCAAGGCACATTTTGCTGGCCATAGCAGTTAGAGATTCACCTGCCTGCAGACACTGCCTCTGCCTGCAAAGAGGATGCAGAATGGTTTGCTGGTCTTAAATGAAATCTAATGCGCAAGCTGCTTGAAGAGTGTTTTCTATTTGTTTTCTACTGTTGCCAGCACTGCAGAGCTCAGGGCTGAGCAGAGCCCTGTTTCTCAAAGCCACACAATGCTGCCTCCAAAAAACACCAGCAACACTTCTTGGGCCAAGGGGTTCACATCAGCATATGTGAACTGTTCTTCCACTGAACCTGAGCTTCTCCCATCACCACTCCTGGCTATCTAGGGACATGGAAGTGGTGATGATTAAACCTCTAGACAACTTTCTCTCTGGATGCACAAAAGATGCTTCTCTGCAGTAAGAGCCAGAGGTCTATGCTGCATGAGCAAAAAGCTGCCAGCTGTCTTCTCCTTGCTGGGGTCAATATCAAGAAAATAACTTCCCAAGGGGTGCCTTGCTGTGACTTTCTGGATTGGCATGGGAAATTTGCAGGCTGTGGCTGCTGCTCCATAGCTAAAGGCACCATCTCCTCACCTCCTCTGGCCAACAGAGCCAGCGGGATCATTGGCAACCAGGGCTAATGAGAAACTTCCAAAGCAGAAAATGTACATGTGTAGGTATTTCTGTGCCCAGATCTCCAACTTATCCAGCACCTGTTGCTCCTTGAGACATTGTAATTGTGGTGAAGTCAAAGGAGAAAGAATACTTGGAATGAGAAGAAAAATAAAAAATGCCCTAAACCACTTGCTTAGAAAGCTCAAGGAGTTTCTGTATGTCTCAGTGATGGAAAGGCTTCTTGTCTCAGAGACAGACAATAATTAACATCATAGAACTTCGTTCACTGTCTGGTCTCAACCAAAAATAAACCTCACAAACGGGTTTACCTTTGCCTGAAGTGGGACTAGCCCAGACTGCCTTCCCCAACACATTCTTCATGCACACTACAGGGACTTCATCCTTGTCTACACTGTGAGGAAGATTTCACTGCGCAGGGCCAGCTTGATTGGCAAAGGGGCTAGCGTTGACTAACCAGGTGGCTTTTGCTAGTGTTCATCCCCGCTGTTGCAAGGTCCCAGCTCTTACAGCTCTCCGTGTGGTTTTCGACAGCCCAGTGCATCATTTTCCCAGAGGCTGTTGCATGACAGGGGATGTCATTTAGTCTCTCCATTATGTGCTTTTTGGCCCTGCTGTCTATAAGGCTGGTTTGGAAATGGGTCCCGTTGCCTGGCTCACTTCTTTGTGGGGTGTTGTGTCACCATAGGACTTGCTTTTCAAGGCCCAGGAGAGTGTCCCAGGCAGTGGCATGGGGCGCTGGATATACTTCCTGCCAACCAGTGGTTGCTTCCAATGTTTTCAGCACACGCCACTTGCCTTGGTGGGTAAAGGGAGTGTGATATAATCAGTGTGCCTGTCCTCCCCGGATTTATTTTAGCCAGCGTCCTCCATTCCACAGAAGCTTTATCAGCTTGGCTTGCTTGCCTGCAGCACACGCTCAACATTCATGAAGAACCTATGCAACAGCGTCCATGGTCAATCGCAGCCCTCAGTCACAAGCCCATCTAGATGTTGCAAGCCTTGCTTGGCGACCTGGGGTATAATGGGCACGTAAAGGCATCATAAAGCCATAATTCCCCCTTGTGTAGCCAGTCCAAATGCACCTGAGCCACTTCACTCTTAGCAGTCTGCTCCACCTGCTGTTTGGTTTGCTGCTGTTCAGTGGCCTGACTCTGGGGAGCATGAGCATCCATCCACGTGGGCTACTTTCACAACCAGGTTCTCTACCCAAGCAGCAATAGCCCAGCATGGGTTTACATCTATGCAGCCATTTGCTCTGCTTGCGCTGCTCCAACCACCCCCACAGGCCATTTGCCACCCTCCATGAATGAGTGCAGAGACAGGGCACTGGCCACCTTCCTTGCTCAGCAACAGCTAAGGCCACTTGGATGTCTCTCAGCTACTAGCAGACTAACTCAATTCACCTTTTCCTTTAGCAGCTTCTCCAGCTCATCTTCTGCAATGTGCTAAAAAGTCTTTGGGCATTTATCAGCTCCCCAGAGCTTTCTCTTCTCCAGACTCTGCCTTTCTTCACAGTAGGGGGTGTTTCATCCTCGTGATCATTTGCTTGGCCCTTTTCTGGACCCAGACCAACAGCTCCATGGCTTTTTGTCTACAGTATTAAAAGCCTTCTGCTTACTTTGTTCAGAGACTTGGTGTTCAAGGCCTCATTTACAAGTGTTCTTTGTCCAGGTCACTTGGTAGAGAGGGCTCACAATCAGAGTCTGTGATATTTATCCTCCAAATCCCCACAGTAATTCCTAAGAGAATCTGTGTTTGCTTTTAATTAGTTGTTGGAGACAAAGCTGCAGTGTTGTTGATCACATTCATAGGGATCTGACTACACCCATCTTGCCACTTTATTTCTAAAATTTGGATCTCCCATGCAGGTCCCTGTCTTTATATCTTCTCATGTCGAAACTGTCCTTCGGCTGGATTTGAATTATTTTCTCTCTACACCCAAAATTCTGCTGTATTCCCACTCTCAATGTTGTCACCTATACCCTGTAAATGTTCTGGAGCTTTCTCCTTTGGTAGTATATACTTAATCTGTCCATGGCAGATTGTGGAACCACATATCTAACACTTGGGCATTTGGTTCCAGGTGCAGAGATGCCTCTCCAAGTGAAAGAGAATTGTGGCCTGCACTGTGGTAGACCAATGCTGCTTGCAAAATCATCATCATGGTTTTGAGTATGGAATTGGCTCCTGTGCCTGGCTGCACTATCATCTGAGATGTGAAGAATCAAGTCACTATGGGAGTAACTGATTGGGTCACGTGGTTAAAGCCCATTTCAGGATAAATAGTCAAAAGTGACAAACTGAACAGACTTTATGCTATTTTACTGCAATTTTAAAGTCTAACTGGCAGTGCTACAAAGTCTTGAACTGGCCCATCTTCAAGCTTATATTGCCCAAAGAGTGTCGCTACCAACCAGCAGAGCAGGGGGCCACTATGGCACAGAGACAAATCCTAGGTCATCTCCAGATTTCCTAGCTACTTGCCAGGAAGTACGCAGACTTGGCCAGAGCAGGGCATCAGCAGAACCCAGGAGAAGTTGAGACTTTAGCATGTATGGAGAGATCTCTCCCATCAGACAGCTCATTTACTCCTTGTAAAGCTGCCAATGAGTGAGACAAATCAGTTTGCCACGGCAGCCACACTGATCTATGCACACAAGCTCACATGCCAGGGAATCGTCATCTGTGATGTCAGATGGCACAGACTCCTCTTTCAGGGTAAAAGAAAAGATGTTCAGTGCATAGATCCTTTTTGTACCATCCCACACCTGCAAGGTGAGTTAGCTACCAAGTCACATTTACGTATTTCAGACCCCTTTCCCACCCCTCTGCATCCCAGGTATCAGCAGTTCCCATGTTCTGTTTTTCATTCCTTCCTGACTTGTTATCTTCTCCCCCTTCTTCTTCTTCTTCATCTTCTTCTTCTTCTTCATCTTCTTCTTCCTATTCCTCTTCTTCTTCCTCTTCCTCTTCCTCTTCTTCTTCCTCCTCTTCTTCTTCTTCTTCTTCTTCCTCTTCCTCTTCTTCTTCCTCCTCTTCTTCTTCTTCTTCTTCTTCCTCTTCCTCTTCTTCTTCCTCCTCTTCTTCTTCTTCTTCTTCTTCCTCTTCCTCTTCTTCTTCCTCCTCTTCTTCTTCTTCTTCTTCTTCTTCTTCTTCATCTTGTTTCCATGACACTGCATTCCTTAGCTGAGATGTTTAACCCTGCGTTTACTTTTTCCCATGGTTTGAACTGGCCAGCTGCAGCATATCCTTCAACTCCTTATCAGCAGCTTCTTCTATATTTTTGTCTGCCACAATTCCCTCTTCTGTATTAACAACAAGTATGGCTTCCACAGCTGCCAATGAAACACTGAACACATTGTATGAAGCACGGTATACATGCAATAATGCATAGGAATATGCCCACACAAGCCAGTCTTGTCTTAATTACGGATTTTATCCATCCCATTAAACCTCATCCATTCAGTAACTTATCTAACCAGTCCCTGCTATCCTCAACTTACAATTTCTTAACTCTGTCTGTTAATAACCGAATGCTTTTATGGATAGATTCTGAATGGTCTGACAAATTCATGCAACACATTCCATCAAAACCTTCACAATCATGACCATGGGCTAAAAGCAAAAAATCACTCCCAGGAACTGCATGGCAAATGTGCTGGCAATCAGAGCATGCAGCAACACTGTCCCTGGCCTAATCCCACTTGAGAGAAAACACCTTGATTAAGGTCTGAGCATTCTGGTGAAAAAAGGAGTGCGATATACAAGCTTGTTGGAACAAATCAGGGCCATCTGCACCATCAGCATTGACTGCTCTGCATGGTGATTTCCTTCTACAAGAGGACTTGGAAGAGTGTTATGACAGCGAATATGCATAATAAAATACGGAGCTTGTTGACTATTCAACAGTAGAGGGTGCTTTAGATCTTTTAGAAAGGAGCCTCCAGGTGAGCAACCAAGCCTGCAGTGTAGGCTGAATCTGTCACTACAGTTATGGGGCAAGACCACCATTGAAAGACATGAACCATTGCAGTCAGTTCCACAGCTGTGGAGAACATATGTGAGTGGTGATGGCTTAGAACTGGGTTCCTGACAAATGAGAACACATTCCCTTCACAAAGGGAAAGTCGTGCTTGGCCAATCTCCTTTTATGAGGGCATAACCAGGAGGATAGATGATGGCAGAGCGGTGGATGTGGTCTATCTTGACTTGAGTAAAGCATTTGACAGCATCACATAGCATTGGTGGATTGGACTAGATGATCTTTTGAGGTGCCTTCCAATCCCTAATTCTATGATTCCATGATCCTTGCAGCCAAACTGAGGCAGTGTGGTCTAGATGATCGGGTAGTGAGGTAGGTCATGAACTGGCTGCAGGATAGAAGCCAGAGAGTAGTGGTCAATGGGACAGAGTCTGGTTGGAGGCCTGTATGTAGTGGAGTGCCCCAGGGGTCGGTGCTGGGACCAGTCCAGTTCAATCTATTCATTGATGACTTGTATGAGGAATTAGGGTGCACTGTCAGCAAGTTTGCTGATGACACAAAGCTGGGTGGTGTCACCGATACCCCAGCAGACTGTGCTGCCATTCAGCAAGACCTGGACAGGCTGAAGAGTTGGGCAGAGAGAAATTTCATGAAGTATAACAAGCGTAAGTGTTGAGTCTTGCATCTGGGCAAGAACAACCCCAGTATAGGTTGGGGACTGACCTTTTGGAGAGTAGTGTAAGAGAAAGGGACCTGGGGGTCCTGGTGGACAGCAGGATGACCATGTGCCAGCAGTGTGCGCTTGTGGCCAAAAGGGCCATGGACATGTTCCTGTGTGACTTGATCTAGGTGATCCTGCTCAGGCAGGAGGGTTCAGCTAGATGGTGTTTTGAGGTTGTTCCTAATCCCTAGTGTTTTGTGATTCTGTGTGATTCTGTGATTGGTAAGAAGAAAACAATATTTGGTAAAACGGAAGGCCAGGAAGGTCTTAGAGCCCTTGATTAACACCAGTTTAGAATCTGATGAAAAAACCTAAGTAACATGTAGTTCAAGATATGTGGACAATGAATCAGATTACACTCACTGTGGACAAATGCTTATACTGTGTTGACTACACTTTCAGAGACTAACATATACTTTACTGTACCAGATTTAAAGGGTGCCTTATTCTGCATTTTGATGAGCATCCATAGGCAGATGCTGTTGGCCTTTAAGTGCCAAACGTGCTTTTGGAGTGGTACATGCTCTTGGAGCCATCTGGTAGGAGAGTGGATTATTAAATATCCAGAAAACACTGGTTAAAGATGGACATGAAAAGGTCTAGCTTTTGCACTCAGTATCATAGAATGGCTTAGGTGGGAAGGGACCTCAAAGATCATCTACTTCTGACTCCCTTGCCAGGGGCAGGAACATCTCCCACTAAACCAGGTTGCCCTGAGCCCCATCCCACCTGGCTTTGTACACCTCCAGAGAGTGGGAGTCCACAGCTTCTCTTGGACAACCTGTTCCAGTGCCTCATCACCCTTGTAGGAGGGATTTCTTCAGAGCCAATCTAAATCTGCCCTCTTTCAGTTTGAAATCATTCCCTCTTTGTCCTATCACTAAGTGCCACTATAAAAAGTCCCTCTACAGCTTTCCTGTAGCCTCCTTCAGGTACTGGACAGATGCTATAAGGTCCCCCTGGAGCCTTCTCTTCTGCAGGCTGAAAAGCCCCTCTTCCCTCAGCCCTCTGATCATCCTTGTGGCCCTCCTGTTCTGTGGCCTTTTTTTGCTGAGGAGTCTAGAACTGGACACTACTGCAAGTGAGGTCTCAACAGGGCAGAGAAGAAAGGAAGAACCACCTCCCTGCTAGCGACATGTCATTTGATAGAGCCAGAATCATTGATGAGAGAGCTGGCTATAATCTATTTTAAGGCTGACCAGCAAGATCAAGAAAATATAATTCAAGGCATTGACAAGGTGGACTTGCAAACAAAGAAGGCAGCATTAGAAGAAATTTGAAGAGCACTAAAACCCGAGAGAAATAAGGGTGTGGAACGTCCCCCGTATTCAGAAAAGGAGAATAAACTCTCTGAAAGGCTACTTTACACCAAAACCAGAGAGGAGTGTTGGATGATACCTATCAGACAAGTCGTGGTCAGTTCCCAGCTGAAGAAACTCACTGGGGACAGAAGAAATTGTTAGAAAATATCTCCTTTGCTGCAAAAACAATCTGGTAAGAAGCGGAGTAACCCCAGAGAGCACTGGCAGGTGGGATTTTCAGAACTGGTTAATTACAATAGAATACATATAGAACCATAGAGGTATTGGGTTGGAAGAGACCTCCAAAGGTCATCTAGTCCAGCCCTTCTACAAGAAGCAGTTAACTACAAGATTCATTAACTAGAACAGAATGCTCTGGTTCATGCCTTCTCAGGGTGGTCAGAAGGTTTCCCACGCCACGCCAGTGAGACAGAGGAGGTGTTAAGGCTATTGTTAAAAGAAATAATGATTTTGGATACCGAAAGCGCTGTCACTAGCGAAGAAAGACCCCTTACAGAACCAGTGGATCTCCAGACCTAAGGGCAAGCTGAAACTGGAACTTTCAAAGAAAAAGGTGTAATTCAGGGACTGTAGCTCTGAAACTGTATATATGCAACTGGACTGTCCTGAAGGGCTGTTTTGAACACCGACAGTGTTTTGTGTGTGGTTATATTTGTTTAGGAGCCATGGGCATCCTGGCAAGGGGGTAAATAGTGACACTGTGTGGCTTTAGATGTGCTTCTAGCCTCAGAACGCGGTGTGTGCAAGGTGGTTCATACGAGCTGCTTGCACACGTGGATTAGACTGGAACGGAATCAACAAATTGAAATGACATTTGCCTACAAACTCCCAGCCGGCACCTTCCGCGCTCCTGCCGCTCGCCGGCCGCGGGACTCGAACCATCAGTACCCCTATGCGTTTCCCGCCTCTCGGCGGAGCCTTTAAGCCGCGAGGGGGCGGTCCTGCGCCACCCAATAGGGACGCGGCTTGCTGGCATGTGGGGCGGGCGGTGCGCGGCGCTGGGGCTCCGAGCAGCCATGGCGCGGGCGGGGTGGGAGGAGGTGGCGGGGCCGGGTGAGCCGCCGCGGGGCCGGCTGGGGAGCGGCAGCCGCGACCCGGCCGAGCACCTGTAGCCGCGAACTGGCGAGTTGCGGCGCGCTGGCTGCGGCGGCAGAGGAAGAGGAGGAGGACGGGGGAGGCGGGAGCCAGCCGCCCGCCGCACCACCGGCCCACAAGAGGATGAAGAAGCGCAAGGAGCTGAATGCCCTAATCGGGCTGGCCGCCGACGGCCGCAGGAAAAAGCTTGCCAAGAAGGGCTCAGGCCACCGGCTGCTGCGCACCGAGCCGCCCGCCTCCGACTCCGAGACCAGCTCCGAGGAGGACGAGTTCGCGGTGGCGCGGAGCCGCTGCGGCAAGTGAGTCCCCCGGCCCGGCCCTGTCCGTCTGGGGCCTCTCGCCTCATCCCCGGCCCCGGGGCTGCGTTGCCTTCAGCACGTCAGCTTCGTGATTGGGGGTGTAGTGGGGCAGGAAGGACCCGGAGCTGCTCTTGGAGTGTTTGGCCCAACAGATCTGTTAGTTGGGGTAGGAGCAGATCAGGACCACCCTCTGGCGCTTTCCTCCGTGCTCTACACTGTCCGTGTCTGAAGCCCTTGGAGCAGCTCTGAGCCGGTTGCTTTTAAGTGTTGGGCACGGTTATCGGTGTGTGAGGCACGACTCTGAATCCACAAGCCGATGCAGTGCTGGTTTCCTAGTGGACAAAATGTGCTTTTGCCAATAAACTTTTAAGAGTGTTATTAATGGACCTCCAAGAATAGCTGGAAGTAGAGAAACTTACGCTTTCGGGGCTTAGGATCACGTAGTGTTACGACAGCAACTTCTACAATAATACTTTTTCCTGAAGTCTGCTTTCCAAATGGTCCACCAGGTGTTCCAAGCAAATGTTTACATAGGCAGAGCTGGAAATTTTAGGAAGGAAACCTGACAGCTGCTGTTAAGTATGTGAGATGTGCCTCCTGAGGATACACTGAACAGAGAGTGATACCCCGGTCTCACTCTGTAGCCTTATTTGTTCTTGGAGAAGCTATGTGCTAGCTGTTGTTGCCAAAAACCTGTGCTGTTCCAGCACAGTCCCTTATTTTGACAGAGCAGCATTTAAAATAAAACTTTTGTAGGTGTCATTGAACATTCACAGTTTGTTATTTTTGTTTTCAACAGGGGAGATGACTATCTGCGATGCTGCAAGTTCTGTTACCCATTGTGTGCGTTTGTGATTCTTGCTGCTTGTGTGGTAGCTTGCGTTGGCTTAGTCTGGATGCAGGTGGCTCTCAAGGAGGATCTGGATGCAATAAAGGAGAAATTTCGCACCAGTAAGTACAACTGTAACTGCACTATTTCCTGCCTGGTTTGGGTTGTATGAAGAGCTTTCCTTGCCTGCCTGCTATGCAAAGCCAGAAGGTAAATAAACAAAGGGCTCCTCAGCTGAGGTCTCCTGAGCAAAAACCACCATGAGGCTGGGCAGATCCAAGGCAAATATTATATTTTCTTGCCTGCTCTGTATCTTAGGAGCAGGGTGGCTGAACTAGGTGGGCCTGTAGTTTCTTGATAGACATTTCTAAAATTCCTGTCTTGAGTGTTGGAAGTGCTCTCTTCAAAGAAATTCTCTATTTTAAAATGAAAGAAGTTCGTCTTCATTAAAGGAGTCCAGGGGATTTTGATGCCTCCCTTAAAAAAGGCGTTAATGGAAAACAGTGGAAAAAAAAGCCTTGAGCTCTTTTCTAAACCTCTGACCAGTGCTGTGGTGTTACTGCAATTTGAACACTCCCTCGGTATTATGTTTCTTGTGTCCTCTGAATGTTCATCTTGCTTGCAGTTACCTGTTCTTTTTGAACATTTGCGTGGTGTTGCATGTGGTGTGGAGTTCCATCATGTCTAAGACTTTGAAGTACGGAGTGAATGCAAAGCATTTGACTTGTAGGTGTCAGGTTTTTCCTGTCCGTGTAACAGTCCAATACAATAACTTCTGCAGTGCTGAGATGTAACAAAAGGGGAGATGTGCATGCGCTGTAGGGTTTTGGTTCTCTACACCTCACCTCTGGACATGGGATATGGCTAAATGCATCACTGTAGTAGTATTTAAATCTCTAGATATTGAAGAAGTCAGTGATGAAGAGAGTGAAGCTCAAGCAGTCAGGTAGTCTCTTGCTGCTTCAGGAAAGGTACATAGGTCTGTTGTGCCCAAGAAGCACCACTGTTGACTTTGACTTGTATCCCATAGCTTCGTTCTTAATCTTAGAATTTTTGTGCTTGGGACATGAGCATAACCTTAAAAATAAGGCAGGTGAAATCAATTAAAAATGAAGAGGCTGCCTAGTGAGAGGTAGGCAGAGGACTTGATTTGCTCTTGGTAAAAGAGGTGTTGAAGAAATTTGTGCAGAAATTTTTTGCTGTTGGTGTTCAGGTGTGGCACTCTGACCTGGGGAGTTGTCTTCCAGGGTGGAACCTTCTGGCTGAGAGGGAGTGAGAGAAAGCCTTTCTGACAGATGTGCTTTTATATTATCTGATAATGAGCTCTGTCAGTCAGCCTCAACTGTTGCCCACCAGTTAGGGAGGATGCCTTCAGAGACAGGCACCGCTTTGTGGCTGAGAGTGTACCAGCCAGCTCTGGAGTAGCCAAGCTGGTGTTCTGGGTAAGCAGACTGCTCCTCCGCGTGGACTGGTCTGCTTTGAATATGTTCTGGCAATAGAGGTTTTGAGCAATGACATCATCTGTTGGCTCTGATGTGATTAAGTTTCATCATCCCTGTTCTACGTGGACCTCTGTAAAAGCAGTTGTTTTCTGAGTTTACCGTCTGGTCTGTTCAGATGTGTTTGTTTTCTCCGTAATAGCTCTGATGAAAAAGCTGTGCATGTAGTACTTCATCTAGTGGCAAAATAGTCTGATTTCTTGGCCTCTGTAATAGCAATCCTAGAAATGGATTGAAAACAACAACAAAAAGGCAGGTAGCAAGAATACCCTGGTTCCAAATGGTGACATAGTGTTTTGGTTAGATATGTGGGTAGGTGGAGAAACTAAGGCATGAGATCTGTGTGTCCTACAGCAAGTCTGGAAAAAGAACCTTCCTTCTGTGAATCTGTATCCAGACTTTGTCACCATAAGAACAGGTTTCTGTGGCAGTGGTAATATTCTGTCATCCTTTGAACAAACAGTGTGGTACCAATGCTTTTTAAAAATAAGACATTTTTTCATCTAGAGTGCTCAGAATAGAGGGGAAGTAATTGTGACGTTTCCTTCCAGTTGTTAGTAATGATGCTAAAAATGGATGTAGTACTAAACTTTCCTAGCACTGCAGAGTACTCTGGAGTGGAGTGTCACTGCACACGGAGAGTGGCTGGTCACGGTTTAACAACACAGCTGGCTGCTGACCCTCACACAGTCACTTGCTCACTCCCTCTGGTGAGATGTGGGAGAGAATGGTAAGGGGAAAAGTGAGAAAACTTGGGGGTTGAGATAAAGGCAGTTTAGCAGGTAGAGCAAAAGCTATGTGCACAAGCACAGCAAGGAATTAATTCACTCCTTCAGGTGTTCAGCTGTCTCCAGCAGAGCAGGATCATGGATAGGGGTTACTTGGGAAGACAAATGCCATCACTGTAAATGTGTCCCACTCTTTCTGCTAGCTTTTATTGTGGATCATGGTGTCATACAGTGTGGGGTCAGCCCTCCCAACTTCTTGTGCACCCCTAAGCCTGCTCATTGGTGGAGTGAGAAGCAAAGGCCTTGCCTCTGTGTAAGCACCACTCAGCAGTAACTAAAACATCC
This sequence comes from Rhinopomastus cyanomelas, assembly GCA_013400115.1. Classification (NCBI taxonomy): domain Eukaryota; kingdom Metazoa; phylum Chordata; class Aves; order Bucerotiformes; family Rhinopomastidae; genus Rhinopomastus; species Rhinopomastus cyanomelas. The sequence goes on along the minus strand of VXBP01000837.1, from coordinate 1,398,819 downwards.
CTGTGCCACCAACACTGTTTTCAGCACAAATTCAACGCATAACTTCAGGGGCAAAACAGAAACTAACTTGTCTACAAGAGCCTCTGGAACATCGGTGTGAACTCCTGTTAAACACATAGTTTGCTCCCATTCTGTTTTGGCTAGAATAGACCATGCAAGGTCATACTTAATTGAAAGTGTTATCTGGATCTTGGGTGATCAATGCAGGTTATGCCATACCTAGAAATGGCTTTTAGGACTGACCTCTGGATAAGTGGGGTTTTGAGGGTGCACAGCTCTCTAGGTGTGTGTGCTTGGGCATGAAGTACTTCCAAAGGTTTCTTTCCCCTTTTGACCAAATGGGTCGCACATGGAAATTTGTTCTGGGGATTGCCAGCTACATGGCACATAGATTCCACTGTTTCTAGCAGTTTGATCTGAGTGTGGCAGTTTGTTGTGGATCATTCCAGTTACAGGATGTAGGTGCAGGTTTTAGAGACATGTCATCTCCATCTCAAATCCTTTGCTTATTTGTTTCTCAGACATAGGGATTTAGGATTGCTTAAAAGCGCTTGCAGCTAAACAGCTTAGTCACTGCAGACCTGAAGAGCTGCATTTCTGAGGCTCACTTGGTTTGGTTTGAGATGCATGTTTCCCCTTCCTGTAGTATTAGCTGCAGTAATAAGTAACTTTATTTGCAAGGGCCTTGTTCATTGGTTTGTTTACCAACAGATGTTATTATGACAGCTTATACAATTTTTTTGTCTCTGTCACAGTGAGCAGCTGTAATCAGGTTAATCTCTTTGGAATTCACTTTACAGTCAGCGGCCGCTTTTTCAGGTTCGTTCCAGGTGTCTCCTTTGCCCTGGAACTGTTGGCAGTTGTTATTCACAGTGCTGTTACTATTTTACCTTCTCCTGAAAGTAGCGCAAAATAACTGCACTAAATAAAGACCTGCTGAGGCTTGCCAAATGACAGTACTATTGCAAAGTGTTAAATTTAGTACAGGCTCTCTGGGTTCTCTCTGCAGTCATTATTTAGCTTAAAACAAGAAAGAGCTGTCATTCTTAACAAACACTTAATTCTAAATTGGCAATAAACCCACATCTGGGAACTGTTACTGCCTTCGTTCACTACTGTAGGTGTAACTGCTTGTAATTTGTCTGCCTTTCAACGTTCTTCTGTGGGCTGCTTGTTTGGATTTTTTTCCCCGCAAATTGAGTTATTTTCAATTTTTTTTTAGTGGAATCTAATCAAAAGACATCATTCCAAGAAATACCTAAGCTGAATGAAGATTTGGTGCAAAATCAAAAGCAGCTAGAACAAATAGAGACCGGAGAACTGGGGCTAAATAAAATTTGGATAAATATCACAGAGATCAGTAAACAGGTGAGAGCGGATTTGTACTTGGTTTTGAAAAACAATAGAATATTCAGTTCTAATTTACTTTTACAGAAGTTAATTTTGAGTGCAGTGCTGAGCCTTTATCTAAGGATTTCTGTGACTGTATGCTAAATCTATATTTTTAAATTTGAAATGGATTATAATCCTCATTATTAAACAAGCAAAAAAAGTTTGAGCATCCAGTTGGGACAGACCTTGTTTGCAAAGAGGAGAAATGCAACTGGTGGAAAGACTTCAGCTAGAACTTAACCTGAGAGTAGTGTACTTCTCTTGGCAAATAATAGTGATGGTTGTGATGAGTAATTTGACATTTCAGATTTATGAGTGTGTCTGCAGATGTTTTGTAAGCATGGAAATGAGTTGTCTGAACCAGTGCAGGTTCATGTTGCTACAAATGAAATACTGGTGTCATGTGAGTACCAAATCAACTAATACTTGGAATCTGAGGTGGTGTAAATCTTATTGCTGCTTGGCTAGAACTAAGCCAATTAACAGAAAGCGGTTTCCTCAGCTGCTGTATTAATTCATGCTTTAAACAAAGCCTCCACCAAGACTCTTATAGAAAGTCTTGCCTCAGAAGGTAAAGGTTCAGAGCTGCTCACAGTGGTATCAAGATGTGTGTGTGGGGGAACGCTCACTGACACTGGTGTGTGGGGTTTAATTTTTAAGAGTGCTGAGTTGCCAGCACAGATTGGTTTTTCCTCAATGAGTGCTTAATGGGGCACATAAATCTGTTTAAAAATGTGATTGTCTTTCTCTGGCATCTGTCAGTATGCATTATCCACAGATATTTAGGTGCTTCACTGCACTTTTAAAATGCTTTTGTGTGTACCTGGACGTTACAGTTACTTGTACGTGGCTCTTGAAAGTGCTCAAGTTACTTCAGGATCTGGTTACAGTCTAAGCCAGCTCTTCTGGGGATCAAAATTTAGTCTTTTTTTTTTTTCCCCATGAACTATTGGGACGTTCTGCTGGGAGGGACTTCAGCCAGTATTCACAACTATGGGACCAAACACTGCACACCAGCTGACCAGTGTTGGCTTGATGTCAAATTAGGATCTTGCTGATTTCCTCAGCTTGCAAAACAACCTTTTGGTTTTAAACCAGAAGAAAGTGGGTTTTATCTGCTCTATTTTTTGTGTTGTCAGCCATGAGAAGTTACTTTTCTTTGTTTTGACTACTGATGGCTGCAAATTAATCCTAATGTGATAGTGTTACCGATTAATGACCAGCGAGTAGTTGTATCTGACAGCCTTTCAATTGGAATGAACAAATAATCTTGAAGACCCGTTGAATAACTTGCTGTGTGGGTCAGACAGCTGACAGAAATTGAGCTAACATGCTGTGCCTAGGTTGTTACTGTTGCATTGCAATAGCAGAAGTTTGGGTGGTATGCGCAGCTTCTCTGCCCATCGCTCAGCTAGAGAAGCCGCATGGCTTTGCTGGGTTTTGCTGGGCAGGTTTGATTGCTAAATACAGGAGTGGGTGACTCTTTCCTTCATGTAAGGGCTTCTTGCACAATATAAGTCTTTCTTTGCAGCAGAATTGTTTGAATTCTCATTGCACCTCATTGAAAAGTAGGGGCTTTTATGGCTTCTGTTGAGTTTTGGAAAAAAAGTTACAATCTTGCTTCTGTTGCAAGAGGCAGAATATTTTTAATGTAGTCCAGGCAGGACTTCTAGAGACAGGTGTGTTTTGTGTGTGTGCATATATAATTTTGTCTTGCCTTATGATTAGCGTTCTAAATTAATGCATTAGTATTGGGGAAATTCAGAATCAGTATTATGTTGACTAATTCTAAATATTCCTGTGTTTTTAGATATCACTACTGACCTCAACAGTAAATCATCTCAAAAACAACATAAAGTCTGCTTCAGATCTGATTTCTCTTCCTCTCACAGTAGAAAAGCTTCAGAAGGCAAGTACTGTAAATGTGGTTATCACTAAAAGCTTTTGGTACTGGTGAGATGCACCTGGGCTCTTGGGATCAGCAGTGACAACACAAGTTACCTGAACTGCATGTGAGGAAAACTTGCTCTTCTCATTTTTTAATTGGACTTCATATGCTTGATAGTGTATGGTCCTATGATAACATACGCCAGGTAAAAAAATTTCAAGTCTTTGTTTGTCCCCATCCAGAGATGCGTTAGTTCATATTACGTTGTCACTTTATCTTGGAGCTGGTGTTTTACAAGTTTCTTTCCTTCAGGTTGTTAATCTTGGTATAATTGAAGACACTTGCAAAAAGTCTGTCTGCATGTTTACAGCTCTGTTTGCAACCAAGTGCTTTATTTAGGTTTTTGACTTGGAAGAGAAGGTGGGTTGTTTCCTGGAAAACTTCCTCATCTTGAGCAGTACAGAGGCGTACGTCTGGCTCTGCCTCTCCCATTTTGAGGCGGGTAGGGGTGTAAATAGGCCTGGAATGTTAACATGGGAGTTTTCTTGATGTTCAGTACATGCTCAGCAAAGCTTGCTGAAACTTCCCCAGCTCTTCCCTGGCAGTTCTGTTTATTTAGCAATAAACATTTCTATTGGACTAACACCAAATGTCAGTCCCTGTATAAGTGGCTTGTATGGATTTCCGCTTGTCATTTCCTAATCCCTACAGAGTTAATGTATAATGCAATCTAGTCATATGCAAAGCCATTAGGGTGGTTTGGCTGATCAGGCTGCTCAAATTTCTTTTTCTGGGAGGAGTAGAGAGGTGTTTCCTGAGTTTCTAATTTGGTGTTATCAGCATAGTGGATTTTCACTGTCACATCAGAAGTAAGTGTTAAGGCAGTAAATCTGGAACCTGCATTTTATATTTGGAGCTACATGCATATAACACAAAAAAACTTAGTCATCTTGCTACTTTCAGTACTGTCTGAATAAAGCCTTAGGGTCAACAGGCTTCAAGTTGTAGTTATCTGCTGAGCAACAAAGCCTTTTCATGTTGAAATAACATTAGATGTAAGAAAGCAAAATATCTTGAACTTCTGAGTTCTTTCCAGTTTCTGCTGTTGAATGTAAGAAAGGTGTTAAATGTGGTATCTTTTTCCACTGCTCTCTTGATACCATCTTGCTTGCATTTATATTTTGGAAGGTTGATGTAATGAAAACAGATAAACTATGTAGATGTTTAAATACAATCTTTAAAACATTTGTAACTGTGATGTTAATGAAAAATGCCTTTCAAGAAAGAAGTCATCTTTCAGTAGTCTTGGCTAATGAAGGTGGTCCTGGTTGACTGAAGGTGAACAGAAGTGACACCCTTGTCCCAGAAGGGCCATAAAGGAGGATCTGGGGAACTACAGGGGTCAGTCTGACCCCTGTACCAGGGAAGGTTATGAAGCAGATCATTGTGGGTGCCATCACATGGCACCTATGGGCCAGCCAGGTCATCAGGCCCAGCAGCATGAGTTTATGAAAGGAGGTCTTGCTTAAGTGACATGATCTCCTTTGACAAGATGGCCTGCCTAGCAGTTGAGGGAAAGGCAGTGAACATTGTCTGTCTGGATTCTAGTAAAGTTTTTTACACCGTTTTCTACAACGTTCACCTGGAACTACAACGTTCATGAGAAACTGGCTGCTCATGGCTTAGATGGCTGTACTTTTTGCTGTGTAAAAAACTGGCTGGATGGCTCAGCCCAGAAGGTGGTGCTGAACGGGGTTAAATCCAGTTGGTATCCACTCACAAGTGTTGTTCACCAGAGTTTGGTATCAGGGCCTGTTCTCTTTAACATCTTTATCAACTATGTGGACAAGAGGATCGGGTGTACTCTGAGTAAGTTTGCATGCAGTACCAAGTTATGCAGATGTGTTGATCTGCTTAAAGGTAGAGAGCCTCTACAGAGGAACCTGAACCGATGGGCCAGTTGTATGAAGTTGAACGAGGCCAGTTGTCAGGTCCTACACCTCAGTCATAACAACCCCGCACAATTCAACGGGTTTGTGAATGAGTGTCTGGATGCTGACCGTACCTGTGGAGTTCACAGGGGTTTTCCTTTCATTATAAAAAAGGTAATATCTGCTTGAAAATCTAGTCTGCAGCCCTTGACAGACTAGTTTTGCAGATGGGTAGCCCTGAAATTTCAGGCAATTAAGATAAATTGACATACAGCATCCTTGTATTCAATACAAACACAATGTGTAGGATTGGGTTAAAGAGATACACAACTGGAAAACTTGATAGGAATATTTTTTTAAATTAATGCCAGATTGTATTGTTTGGGGACTGGGAGCATCAAAACCATAATTTTGATTGTCTTAGGTTACTGGCCTGGAGTTGCAATGGTTATAATTTACAGGTTTGTGAATAAAGTTGCAGGTACTTCAAATCCACCTGTGTATTTTTGTGTCAGTTTGCCTGTGGTTTCACTGACAGAAGAACATAGTGTTTATCCGGTTGAAACTTTGGGACAGTGCAGTTTGAGGAGGGCTGAGATTTTTGTCATCTTCTTTATCGCAGACTGTAGCAACCATAGGGAGCACGCTTACCAGTGTCTCTCATGATGTTGAAAATATACAGACAGCTATTGAAGAGTACAAGAAATCCATAGAAGTACTCCAGAATGATGTGGTAAGGAAATGTACTGATTTAACACTGCATTTGAATAGGCACCTGCTGAATCTGAAGCAAGTTTAAGAACTCTGGAGTTCAAAGTACATCTGAAGTTTCAGGAGGTGCTGCGTGGCATGTTAATAAGCTGGTCTTGTAATCCCTGTGTGGCATCGCCTGTACGGTACCCAAGATACGTTTCTCTGGGGTCAGAATTGTATCACAGTGTTACCAAGGTCAGAAGAGACCTCATAGATCATCAAGTCCAACCTGTTACCACAGAGCTCAAGGCTAGACCATGGCACCAAGTGCCACGTCCAATCCTGCCTTGAACAGCTCCAGAGTTGGCGACTCCACCACCTCCCTGGGCAGGCCATTCCAGTGGCCAATGACACTCTCGGTGAAGAACTTTCTCCTCACCTCAAGCCTAAATTTCCCCTGGCGCAGCTTGAGGCTGTGTCCTCTTGTTCTGGTGCTGGCTGCCTGAGAGAAGAGAGCAACCTCCTCCTGGCCACAACCACCCCTCGGGTAGTTGTAGACAGCAGTAAGTCCTACTACACTTTTTACCCTGCAGATTTTTGCTTCATACTACACAGATGTGGAGCCTTGGGAATCTGCTTCTGTGTGATGCAGGATACTGCTTATGATAGCTGTCTGCACTGTTTAGGGTTAGGTGTGGTAGAAGAGTTTGTGGATTGAATTAAGGGTGACCAGGAACTGTTCCCTGTATTTGTGCTGACCTTTCATTTGGAATTAACAAATGAGACCAAAAATGAGAAGTTTTTCAGCTAAATTGCAATACAGCATTATTTGAATGAGAATATTTGCAGATAAAATATGAATTAGACACATTATAAAACTTGATTCAGTCAGTGGGTGCTGCAGAAACATTTGCCCATGTGACAGTTTGTATGACAGCAGTGAAATGTGTATCATAGTACTTCATTAAAAGGAGAAGAGCTAATTAGGAGTACTTAATTGAAATAAATTTGGACCTTGTGTTTGAAGGAGAAACTCTATTAGCATTGTTAAAATACAGCATGCACAGCAGACGTGGGGGACTCTCTAACTGTAGCAAAACATCCTTAGCTGCTACCTGCCAGTTCTTGAAAGCTTAGTATTTGTTTTACAGGCGTTTGGTTACATTTTCTACTTCTTTTTCTACTTCTTTCTTTAGAAGGAGTTAAAAGAGGGACCTTCATTTCCCTCCACTGTTGTGCCCAGGACTGAGAGAAATTGGACAGAAGATTGCAAAAAGGTATTTTTCTCCCTTTTAGGAGAAATACTTGTATCAATGTCACTGATATGTAACTTCTCTGTGTGTTTTGCAGTGCTGTAGTAGAGAAAAAAATTGTCAAGACTGTACAGGTAGCATACTTCAAAACAAAATACAAGATACTTGTACTGTGTTTTATTCTGGTGTATGTGCAAACAGAAAAGTTCCCTAAGTCTGAGAATTGGCTTTTTTGCTGTTGATTTTTAACTGTGTGAAAAATAAAGCCATTAAAACAAATATCCAACAGATTACAGGTGTATTTTGCTCATGTAAATGGAAGTGAAAGGCTTTTTATGGGCTGGATTTTATGGCAGCTACTTGCCAATCTGAGCAAACTTGGGAGTGGCACACACTGAGTCACCCTCCAGGTAATGAGATGTGGAAAGTGGGGATAAAAAAAAAAGACAAGGTGTGTATGTGTAGCTGAATGGGTTGGAATGGGATGACTGCACTTACTTACATTTAATGCAGTCATTGTCTTCCTCAAAAGTGAATCCGATGTCCTAATATGCCTAGTACATGCTTTCTTGGGAAAAGTAGTATGGTTACTAAGCTTGCCCTAGAAAATGAGATGAATAGGCTTTCTGTGTTTGCTGGCAGAGCTGAAGTGATTGCATTAGCAACAAAAACATTAGTCCTGAGGAATACACTCAGTTTCAAACTTTGCAAGCTGGAATAACTATGTGGAAGTTTCCAGCTGAGTATTTTCAGTGGTGTTAGTGGAGAGCTAGTCTGAGTCTGCCCGGGTAGATTGGGTCAGTCACCGTGTTGTTAATAGCAGTAGCACTGCAGAGGTTGCTAAACTGACATGTTCTGGGTTTGTATTTCAGGAAAGCCAGTCACTGCACATAGCATTGGAAGAACTAAATACTACTGTAGTGGCGTACCAAAAGTCAAATGACATCAAGCTTCTAAATGTGGATACAGCCATTGGTAACCTTAGCCAGAGGGTTATGCTGTTAGAAAACTCTCCCCTTGCTGTGAATAATCTGGACAAAAAAGAGAACTTGTCTACCAATGTGGTAAGTATTTGATGACTAAGAGTGCCTACTCTGATTAGTAGTTTCAGTACTTTCTACCCCCTAGGTACAGCTTTTCAAACTGAACTAAAGAAAATGTCAGAATGAAACTTGAGACACTTAGCCTTTTATTTTAAAAGGCTGGAATTTGTTTCATCTTTCTGAGCAGGTAACATTATTTCTGAAGTAGAAACTTCTTTCCTGCAGAATCTACAGAGAAATGTCCAAAATACTGTGACAGTTAAGACTTGAGTGGCTGCTTAATGGAATGGGATTCATGTTCCTCTTTAACTGTGTTTCAGGAAAGTACTCTGGCATGGGTCTGTTAAGACCACTGAGGAGCTAGGTGGACTTCTAGATTGCTCAGCAGTACTTAAATGCTAAAAAAACCAAAATAGAAACAACAAAACAAAACCCCCTAAAAATGTTCCTGGATCCTTCCAGTGCTTTCCATGTGCCATACTGGGGCCAGTCGCTGACAATATGTTCTGTATGTTTAGCAGTAAGAGATGTGCTGGTGTTGCTGTGGTAAATTGCATAACCCAATGTTTATTTTAGCATGTATTTGTTCTATGTTGTTCCTGCTTCATGCCTGCCAAATGTGAAGGAAAAAAGCTGTTGTAGGAAATAATAAGCAACATGGATAAAATAGGTTTTCCCCTATTTTTGTGTAGGGGAATAATGCAACTACCTCTCTAAAAGAGAAAATTGAAGATCAAGTAGATGATGAGACTCATTTAAATGAAGAACCGAAGGTAAAGTAAGTAAAACATGAATACATGGATGTACTGGATGAGCAGAGGATGCAGTTGTCTTTATAATAATGTTTTAGATGAGATTTAATTCATTAAAGACCATCAATAAGGATAATCTAATCAAGTTGCTTCTAAAAAGTCCAGAGCTGGACACTTTATGCTCCTGTTTTGAGGACAGGAATTCAGTTTGGATTGAAGTTGTAATAGTTTAATATCATTCTGACTGCATATGGGATAACCTGGCAGAGCTGCTGTCATGTCCTGTGCAGATGAAAGAAGCTTAGGAAGTTCAGACCACAGTCTAGTGGAATGGGGACCTCTGGCAGGCAGCTCATCTGAGTACCCGTTGCTGTGCTCTCAGCAGAGATAGCTCAGCTATTATGGGGCCACATTGTAAATGGGTACACATTTATTATTATTTATTAGTTTATTATTATCCAGGTGTAAAAGCTTTATTTGGTTTACTTGGAGAGACTTTGCACTAGTGGAGTGTAGGAGTTGATGAAAGCTATTGCTTGGCAATGATTTGATGACTGGCTGTGAGCAAGTTTAACAGCCTGAATGGCCAGATTGTGGGCTGGGGATAAGAGGCAGTGCTGCTGAAGTTAGTTTACATCTCCTGGAAAGAAGGCAGGGACGTGAACTGTCAGTTCTAGGGTTGTGAACTCAACCTGATGTGTGGCATCTACCCACAAAAAGAGCAAAGGGGCTCCTGATTTTAAAAAAAGGGTATCTGAGCAATTTATAGTGACTTTTTCAGAGCCAGAAATTAAATGTCAGATTCTTTTGAAATGAATGTCTGCAAGATAGTTGTCTGCTTCACAGGTTATGATTATGGTTCAGTGTTTTCTTACAGATCGTGTGAATTTATTCCATGCATCTTTATTTTTCTTTATTTTAATATTTTGTTTATCATTTTAAACTTGATCAACCCAGATACTTCCAAGTCACTCAAAAGTGCATATGTATTTTAACATACTATTTTTCCTGAATCTTCTGCATCTGCTGTAGGAATGCTCTTTAATTTTTTTCTACATATGCAGGAAGCAGTAACTAGAGATTCTCAGGTATCAAAACTAAGAGAGACACTTCAGTTCATCAATGCTCTCACAAGCAAGGCAGCCAACGACGGATCCATTGAGACATCAGAGAATGGTAAGAGTGTTGTATAATAGTAACCATAAACCTGAATGCTCCATGTGTAATTCAAGGAACAACTAAGGAAAGTGGATAGCTTAGGCTGTGCTTTAAGATTTTTTTGTTTGTTTTGGTTACAGTTGTTGGAAATGATGGCTCTAAACCAAAATAATACATACATGTGACTATAGACATTGGAAGGTGACTTTCCATGAGTACAGTAGGATCCGTGAACATCAGTCACTTGTGTTTGAAGGCATACAGGCAGGCACCTGTAAAAGTTTATATTCAGTAACATCAATTTCTAATTTTTCAAAAATCCAAGTGCAGTATAGAGGAAAGGCCTATGTCTCTGCTGACTTGTCGCAGTTGTGTACTTTTTCTCTTTGCACTTATGTGTTCAGGTGCTGCTGAAGGCAAGATTTGAAATACTTCATTGTAATAGAGCTGTGCATGTTAGTCTGCTAAGCAGCAGCTTGGAAGTTGGGGAACATGAGTACCTGCACTGATGAGGGGAAAACAGCCTGGGTGTGCAGATGTCATTTGCTTAATAAAGTTTTTCCAGCACTTTTAGACTGGAAAGTAGAAATCACTTCCACATTATTCTTTGTATGAGATTTACAAATACACGTCTAGTACAGTGTGAAAGATTAAAGCTGTAGAGCTGTTGAAAATAAAATTCCTTCTGTTCCTCTGGTTATTGGTGGAAAGAAGCAACACTACTGTGTTCTGAAATAATTTTGCAGTGTTCTTAGCCCGTACAGCATCTGCGATGCAGGGGGTAAAAAATACTGTTTTATTGGATTTTTGTTGTTTCTCCTGAAGTTCTGTGGAATTAGTGGGACTAATAGAAATTGTTTTCTAACAGTTGAAAGTAGCCTGAGTACTACAGCAAAGCCCACAGACTCTCCAAGGCTGGCTGTAAGGTCAGCAGATGACAACAGAGAGAGTAACGGACAGCTGAGGCATCTGTCCTTACCAGGAATTTCCAGCATCAAAGGTATGTCCTTTCTAGGCTGTCCCGATCTTTTTCTGTGACTGCATTTTGGTAGTGTCTGGGCATTCTGGAGGAAGTGAGCTGAGTTTTTAAAAGCTTGAGATCTACAGACTTTTTTTCTTCAAGTAATTTAAAAACCAAAGCAAAACAACTAGGAGGAAAGAACAGCTAACATATAAAATAGAAGAAGCTGGGATTTAAACAGGAGTGTGACTTACAAGTTTGAGTGCCACAGTATTATGCCATGTGGCCCAGAGGTTAGAAGGAAAGTCAAGGGCAGAATTAGGGTGCAGAAATAAGGAGGTAGGTGTGAATATGTATGTTTGGGTTGGTGTTTTTTTTCCTCCTTTAAGGGAACACTGCATGGTCAGATGAATGGTTTCTGGATCTTGCTGCTCAGTCTCTTCAGTTACTGAAAGGGCAAAGCTTTGTGTCAAAGTGAATAAACACCTCTCTTTTTATATCTGAGCTGTCGGTATACCAGCAGTTGTTCAGAGCTGGCTTTTGTGGAGAATAACTGCATCTGTGTGCAATTAGTGGTTATCGAATGGACCACTAGTTGTGTCCAGAAACAGGGATTCAGTTTTAATGTCATTTAATCAAAAAGTATTTGTGCTTTTTCCTCCTAAACTGTTACTGACACCTTGCAATGACACAGCAGGCAAACTGTATATTTGAGGATGCTTTATTTAATTACTGGGTAGTAAGGCATAGTGTAGTAAAACTGGATGAGCAGCTGTTAGGATATTAATGTGTAATTAAAGGAGCTGCTTTTCAATCCCTTTTTTCTTTGCAGATCTTCAGAATCTGTTTGAAAAAGCTGAAGATGGAAAACTATCATATGAAGATCTTCAGAAGCTCCTTGGCTCTACAGCCCAAGAGTCACAGACCTTTAAGGAATTTGATGCAGATGGAGATGAGAAGTACTCACTAGAAGAACTGAGCTTAGCCTTAGGCATCTAGGATAGGTGTTAGAAATGTTATATCGATGGATGATACTGTAGCTAAAAGAAACTACAGGACATGAAAAAATGACGTGCACTTTCCCATCATTTACTGATCTTTGGAGCTAAATTACTGTACGCATTGCCACCTCTTTTCTCCGCTTGCATTTATTCAAAAGAAATTTAAAATGTTATGTCGATAGGGCATAATATTGGGACTGTGCTAATATCCAGACAATTCCCAAACTTGGAAACATTTTCCTCTCGTTCTTCCCTATTGAAGGGAGTTCTTGTTTTTAATTTAAAATGTGTACATACTAAAATAAGACTATGATTTTATATTTCACTGAAATTTGCCTTAAATTAGAGAGCTGCACTTTATATAGAGCAAAAAGAAATCCATCTTGTAAAGATGGGCCTCTGCCTGTAAATATTTGAGAGAGAGTAAATTATGCTTATTTAAGGGGAAGTTTGCATCGGGGCCTGTGTTGGAGGTAAGCTGTTAAAAATGAAAGACTGAGCCTAAAAGAGGTGGTAAAGAGCTTCACCTAAATTGATAATTTTGATTGTGTATATCCGTGAATGAGTCTGGACTCGGAGGAAAATAGGAGTGGTAAATTACACCCATCTGTAGGAGGATTTGTTTTCAGAGAGAAGAGTTGAAGGTGTTTTTATATCATGAGCCTGCCTGCCAAGTGCTTGAGTTTTCACTTCAGCATTCTTTCAGCTTTGTTGTATTGCATCCAGATTACATTTTGCAAGGTGAGCCTATCTGGTTTAAAAAAAAATGAAATATTGAGTGACTTCAACAGATAACTTAAGAGGTAACAAGTCTGTGGTGCAGCTTGCTGAGTAGCACCTGAATAGTTCGTGCCTTGGGTATGATCAGTGGTAAGCTGATGGTCTTTCTTACAGGTTACTCTAGATCTTTTGAGCAGGGTTGCTGCTGATGCTGCTGTTTGGGTCATGCTGCTGAGGTGTCAGGAGTAAAGCCTCCTGGTCACTAGGAGTATGAGCAGGTGAGGAAAGCTCAGAGTAGACTTATGGCTGTTTCCTGACTAATGTGAACGCGGTCACTTCTTGGTATCTTCACCTTTTGCATTCTTGCCAACAGAAGGATGTAAAAAGCAGGATGGGTGTGTCCAGTTGCATTGGTATTCTTTCCTGACACAAACTCTTTAAGTGATGCTTCCTTGCTACAGAGGAACTTAAGGGTTTGTTTATCCTTGTGGGTGTAAACACAGAGTGTGTTTACTCTTGGAACACAGACAACGGTTTTTGCAAAAGGGATTCTCCTGCAGGCTAGATCAGGGCCAAGTTGGATGATTTTGTTCACAGATGCCACTGATCTTGTTGGGAGTTTTTTTGTGTGATTAGTGAATTGAAGTTGCCCACCTTGCTGAAACATCAGCTTATGTGTAAGTCAGTTCATAACTGTTGACTTCTATATAACTTCGGACTGGATGTTTTATCAATAACTGTATGCGGCAAGTATGACTGGGTGAAGGAATGTAAAAAATGGTGCCCTGTTACCCACTGCCTAGGCTTCTTTCACTGTTGCTCTTCTATCCTGTTTGGGTAATGCAGATGTGACCCAATGTGGAAACGCTTTTGATGCGATGTTTGAAAACAGAGTATTTAAAAACTAAACCAACCCACCTTGGCTTTTGAGAGGACAAGAAGCCAACACTTGCTTCTTGCCACTTCCCGCACCCTTTTATACACTACTGTATATTCCTTAACCAAATAAAAACTGAAAAAGAGCAATAAAATATAACTGTTCTGGTATTTTAGTTGTAACAAACTGTATCACAGCTCTGTGCCAGATTCTGAACAGTATTTTTGCAGGTTTGATTTGTATGGGACTTGCCTTAAATGTTAAGGGATTATTGTATCACCTTGTGAATCTGTCAGTGTTTTGTTTTGTTCCAGTCTGCTTTAACTTTCAGAAGCAGTGGTGAAACCAACAGATAGAGACAGCATGTGCTACACCAGCTGCCTATGCCCTCTGCCGGTGGCTAGTGAGCTCAGCTGGTGGCTATTAATGCAGGGCACAGCTGCCCAGCAGTACTGCTTAACTTGCATGGCAAAAGCATAGTGATTGCTAGTTGCTGTATTACTGGCATTGTAGGACGGACTTGTGCTATCGAGTTAACAAAAGCCTATAAGCCCTGAGTGAAGTGGTCACTTTTGGCCTAGGGTAGGTGGGAGCAACGTGTTTTGTGCTCTGCTGCTGGTCTCTTGTCCCATATGCTCGGCAAAGCCCCTGGAGATGGCTTTTGGCAGGTTCTTCCTGTGTTTTACTGACTGTAGCTGACAGAGGGAGCACAAGCTATAGGGGTGTTAAATTTGCTGGTCCAGACCTCCTGCCTGCTTGCAGTTCAGGGGTGCCCTGTGGGTGCTTGGTCTGGCCTTAAGTCGAACTGCTGCTGTGGGTGGCAAGTCCAGGGGGCAAGCGCGGTGTCTGAAACGAGTCGGTGCCAGCGATGCATCTGGGCTAGCGTGGGACAGAGCGCTCTGCTGCGGGGACCGGCTGTCCCTGCGATGCCTGGGTTGGCTTTCGGGCTGTATTTGCTCTTTTGGGGTGACTCCTGTGCAGACGCAGCTGTGTATTCGCTCAGCTGCCGCCTGCACAGGGCGCGGAACCGGGGAGCAGGAGCGCCCCGTGCGGTCGTGTAACGCAACCCTTCCTTTCTCCCAATAAAAGCCGATTCTCAGCGGGCGTGTCCGGCCCTGTCCGAGCGGGGCGGAGCGGGGCGGCCATGTCGGCGCCGCTGCTGCAGGTCTCGGGGCTGGGGTTGGCCCTGCGGAGCCGCTCCGCACTCCGTCCGCTCGGGCTGCTGCTCCCGCCGAGCCGGGGCTGGGCTGGACCGGGGTCGGGGCAGGGCTCGGAGGAGGCGGCGCTGGAGGAAAACCCCTTCTACGGGAAGTACCGGCACAAGATCCAGGAGCTGCGGAGGTGCGGCGGGACGGGCCTTCGCGGGAGGGAAGGCCTGGTGGGGTGGGCGGAAGCTGCTCTGTGGGGACAGGAGGGGAGGAGGGAGGTCCTTTTGCTGTTAAGAAGTGGGAAATTTTGAAACTTAAACCGGCATCGCAGTAAGCATCTTAAAGGGCCAAGTAATGTCAATGACCCAGTGCCTTCTCCCATTCAGATCCAGCCCAGATGTGTTTGAATCCCGCATGGAAAAAAGAAACGAAGTGAAAAAGCAGCCGGTGGGATATTCCAGGCAAGGAGAGTTTATCAAGTGCATGGAGGAAAAGGCAAGGCCCATTTTCTTTCTAATTAACAGATAGTAAGACAATAGTATCACTTACGTAGGGTCAGCATAACACTACAGTCATACAGCTCCCTGTAAGGAGCCAAAGAATGTCACTCTGGTGGCTGAAAGTGGTGTTCTGTGTTCCAGCCTGTCATTTTGCTGCCTTTGTGGACTGTGCTGGAGGCCTTGTTCAAGTTTACACACAGTTTATTAGGAGTTACACACAGTTAATGGAGGGGGCCTTCCAAGGCCATGGGGGTCAACCCTCCTGCTCAAGCAGGATACAAATAATCAACTGAAAAGCCTAAATTAATTACACAAAACTGCATCCAGATAGCTCTGAAAGATCTCCAGAGAAGGGGACCCACAACCTCCCTGGGCAACCCTTTAATAACCCTGACTGCAAAAAAATTTTTTCCTCAGATTGAGGTGAAGCTTCCTGTGTTCAAGCTTGCATCATTACCCCTTGTCCTGTCAGATGCCATTGAAAAGAGAGTTTTCCTTTCTTCTTGGCACCCAGCCCTTGTCTATTTATAGACAGTAATTAAATCCCCTTGTAGCCTTCTTTTGTTGAAACTAAAATGTCCCAATTTTCTCAATCTCTCTTCATAAGGCAGTGGTTCTAGACTCCCAGTCATCCTCGTAGCTCTACATTGAAGTCTCTCAATTAATTTTGTATTTGTCTGAAATTGTGGAGACTAGAACTGGACACAGTATTTCAGGTATGGCCTCACTAAAGCAGAATAAACAAGTAGAATAATCTCTCTTGATCTGCTAGACACACTCCTCTTGATCCATCCCAACACCTTACTGGCCTTCTTAACCACAAGGGCCCATTGCTGATCCATTTTTAGATTGTTATCCACAAAAGCTCCCAGAGAGCTGGGCAAAGGGGACCCTAATGAAGTTCAGCAAGGGTAAATTTAGAGTACTGCACATGGGGTGGAACACCACCAGGCAACAGTGCAGATTAGGGATGGTCCTGCTGAAAAGCAGCTCAATGGAAAAAGATGGAGTTCTAGTGGACAGTAAATTATCCATGGGGCAGCAATGTGCCTTTGTGGCCATGAATGCCAGTGGTATCCTGGGATACATCAAGAAAAGTGTCCAGCAGGTCAAGGGAGGTTTTGCTTCTACTCTGCCATGGTGCAACCACACCTGGAGTTCTGCATCCAGTTTTGGGGTCTCCAAGAGAGATAAGGAACTGCTGGATAGAGTCCAGCGAAGGACTATGAAGATAATTAATGGACTTGAACAGCTTTTCTGTAAGGAAAGGCTGAGAGACTTGGAGCTGTTTAGTCTGTAGATGAGAAGGCAGAGATGGGATCTCATTAATGTCTATAAATATCTGAGGTGTGAGTGTCACGAAGGGGCCAGTCTCTTTACAGTGGTGCCATGTGATAGGATGAGGGGCAACAGGTACAAGTTGGAGCACAGGAGGTTCCATTTTGATTTCAGGGAAAACTTCTTTACTTGGGTGATGGAGCACTGGAACAGGCTGCTCAGAGAGGTTGTGGAGTCTCCTTTGGAGACTTTCAAAATATACCTGGACGTGTTCCTGTGCGACCTGATCTAAGTGATCCTGCTTTAGATGGTGGGGAGTGGGGTGTGTGTCTGGAGGTCCCTTTCAAGCCCTGATGTTCTGTGATTGTGTGATACCATGTGCATAATAGTTTGCTTTTCATTAATCCTTTCTGGCCATGAAATTAATAATTCACATTAAGTTACGCATCTTATTTACTTCCACTGATCAGTAGTTTATTGGATTAAAAATGCACTGCAGCCATCTGAAAGTTTGTTGAGCTCCTACTCCAGTGTGCTCTTGCAGCCCAGAAAGCCAATCATGTCCTGGGCTGCATCAAAAGAAGCATTGACTGTCAGCTGGTCCCCATGTCCAGAGGAGAGCAACTCAAGTGATCAGAGAACTGGAGTACCTCCCCTATGAGGACATGCTGAGCAAGTTGGGGTTGTTCAGCGTGGAGTAAGAGGATGCTCCCAGATGACCATATAGCAGGTTTCCAATATCTGAAGATGCCTACAAGAAAGCTGGGGTAGGGCTTTTTACACGGGTGGTAGTGATAGGACGAGGGGAAAGGGTTACAGACTTGAAGAGGGGAGATTTAGGTTGGATGTTTAGGAACAAATTCTTGTGAGGGTGCTGAGATGTTGGAACAGGTTGCCCAAGGAAGTTGTGGCTGCCCCATCCCTGGAAGTGTTCAAGGCAAGGTTGGATGGGGCCTTGAGTAAACTGTTCTAGTGAAGGTGTCCTTGCCTCTGCAGGGGGTTTGGAACTAGATGATCTTTAAAGTCCCTTCCAATCCTGGTCATTTTGTGATTCTTTTTTTGTCAGCAAGTGTGTTGCTTAAGTCCAGGAGGAAAAATGGCATGAAAGTATCAGCTATAAAAATTAAAGAATGTTTTCTTCTAGGCAGAAGGCTTGAGCACAAAGACCTTGAAGGGCGGATTCACAAAGGATAAGGTAAGGGAAATAAACCCAAGTATTAACGGGGGAACATGCTGGCAAGGTAAGGATGTAGATTAACTTGTGTTGCTACCATCAGTGCTTCAGCCAAGAGGTACCACCTGGACACAAAGCTCGTGTTCCTTCGCTGCACTCGAGTTTAAGATTTTAATTTACTTCTGGTATGGTGTTCAGTCTTAAAACTCTGATCTCTCTGAGGCTTTATTATCCTCTCCTTTGTCTCTGATATCCCAGAAGTTTGTTTTCTTTTTTCCCTGAAGTCACTATAGGGCAGGGGTCCTCAAACCCCAGCCCGCAGGCCAGGTACGGCCTCCCAGGATCGCCAATGCAGTCCGCTGGTATTTGCCTCCCACCACCAGGGGTTAGGGGGTGGAAACTGAGCGGCTGCAGATGACTTCATGCCGACTGCACGGCCGGGTTGAGGCGGGCAGCTCCCCCATCTCTCCCTCCCTCCCTCCAGCTCCCAGGCAGGACAAGCCAGGTAGCACAAACTATAGCCTGGCCCCTGACACTGTCTGAGGAGCAGTGAACCGGCCCCCTGTTTAAAAAGTTTGAGGACCCCTGCTATAGGGGGTTAGGACAAGAGGAGAGAATCTCAAGTTGTGCTGGGGAGGTTTAAATTGGACACTAGGGAAAAATTTATTCACTGAAAGAGTGGTCAGGGATTGGAACAGGCTGCCCAGGAAAAGGGTAGAGTTGCCACCCCTGGAGGTGTGTGGCACTAGGGAACATGGTTTAGTGAGGCAATGGTGAGGTTGGGTTGATTTTTGGATGTGATGATCTTTTAGGTGTCTTCCAACCTTGATGATGCTGTGCTTCTAAGTTCCTACTAGGTAGGGGATCTACTGATTGCTCACAGTAATAAATAGGAAGGGTTAAGCTGTCTTTTCAGGACATAAATACATTTCAGAGATCAGCCAGCAGAGGGACAAGAAAATGATTTTATTCCCTTTTGTGTTCTTGTGTTTTGGCAAACTTTGAGTTAGTCTGCCAGCAGAGCATGGATTGAGGTGGCTGAAGGCAAAAGGCTGCAGCTCCTCTTGCAGCTTCAGTAGAGATCTGCAAAACTGGAGCAAGGTTTGTCTTGACAGCCTTGTACTGCCTCAGTCTATCAATCTGCTTCTCAGTGTTTTACTGCCTATGATTTACCAATTTCTTTGGCAATTAAGAAGATTAAGTCACACTGTAAATGGAATTAGATTCCTCTAGCTTGGTTTTATTCTTTGTAATTGCATCTGTTCCATCAGGATTCTGACTACAGTTGAAGTCCTTTCATCATTTCTTATGCTTTCTTGGCAGACGCTTGACTCGGTTCTTAACGTGGAGATGGTGAAAGAAAAATCACCAGAGGAAATAAAACAGGTGATGGATTTAAATTTGCTCTAGATCTGCGCTTAACTGTAATCTGCATTATCTGTTACTGCGAAGCCTGTGTGCTCACAGTTAAGGTTGGGGCAGGAAGGAGGAGGATGGATATGTTTGTTTAAAGAACAGTGTGAATCAAGTTGTTCTCCCTAGTATCTGCTTGGCTTTGCATAGTATTCCCTCTTACCTAGTTAAGAGTCACATCTGTTGTTCGTTTTTAATGCAGCTTGAGTTGGATCTTGATTTAATCTGCTATATTTTTGGATGCTTGATTTCAACTTGTCCCATCTCCTTTGTTTCCTGCAGATTTGGAACCAGTATTTTTCCGCAAAAGATACGGTTTATGCCGTTATTCCTGTAAGTAGTTCCCCTGTAGTAGCCAGAGTGCAAAAAGCACACTTTTAAAGTTGCTTTTAAAAGTAATTGTTGAAGGAAAATGAGGTTTCAAGAATAAACTTCTTTGTGGATTGAGTGATCTTGCTACCCAAACAGAAGATTGTTTCAAAAAACACGTATCCCTCTTTTTTCCCCTCACTCATGTCAGTCTCTCTAAAGCTAGGACGTTTTTCTGCACACCTGGCTTGGACATCCAGGCATTCATGAGCATTCTGTACTCTGTGCAGGTCCCCAGTTATCTATTAAGGCAGCACTGGTATTTTTCCATCATTTTTTCTCAGAGTTGCTCATTTCTTTCCCCTCTTCCTTGCAGCTCAGGCAGCTAACTCAAGGTTAATAAGGCAGTGTTAAAGCACGTGACTAATCACAACCTTCATACTTTTAAAAATGTTGGCAGCACAGTCTTTCAATGCAGTTGCATGGTGCTTCCTGTGATAAAATCATACTTCTTAAGCCTGATAACTTCTGCAGATGTTAATTGTTGCTAATCTGTGTTAGGGTGAAGGAGGTGGTTGGGGTTTTCTTGCTTTTGGGATTTTATTCTTTGTTTCGGAGTGTCTATGAGATTGTGATCTCTTAAATCAGTCTATTCACAACTGATTTAACTCAGTGCTTCTTGAGTTCTTGAAACCTCATTTAGATCTGGGGTCTGATATGCAGTTGTACTTGGCCCTTTGAGCTGCAGCTGAGGTCAGTGAGGGACTGCATTCTGAATGTATGAAGTGCTGTATGCTCTGAAAATGGCAACGTGGGATTTGAAGTCAAGCAGCTTCATGTGTCAGTTTGTCTACACGTGGATGTTGTGAAAGTACTTGGAGTTATGCGTTCACTGCAGTGGGGGGCCAAAGGCAGGGACTCCAGTTGAGATGGTGTAAGTCTTTCATTAGTGCGGCTGGCTCTGTTCTTGCTGGTCTTTGCACTCAAGAGAAACTTTGAAAGTTTTTAAGGCTTTAATGCAAACCAGATCCTAGGCACATTAGGAAGTAGTTCATGGTGTCATTGGAGGGGAAAAAAAATCCCTCATGTCTTTCGCCTGATGTTTTTTCTTGGCTGAAAAAAGACCTTGCATAATTGTCAAGTGCTCAGAAGCACACACAGAGGAATTCTGTGTTGACACAGGACATGTGTTTTCTTTCCCAAACACCTTAGAGCACATATTAATAAATGGTGCTGGGAAGAGAAGAGCAGGTGAGAGATGAGGGTGAACACAGCAGACATGTGAATGAGATTGCCAGGTTTCATCAGGGATGACCCAATACAGTTTTGGTTTTAATATAAACCTAAGCAATAACTGTTATTTGAGTACATATCTAGGCTACATTTTAATACTGAAGAATGAATGGCTGTGATGTAAAACCTACAGTTTAGGGCCAGGGATATGTTTTCTTGCTCAACCACTGACACTACATGATACAGTGGAGCTATTAGTGAAAGGTGACGTAAGCCTGAAGCATGGGCCCCCCATCTCCAAGGAAGTCCAAGCTCAGGGTTCAAGGAATTGTTGCTGCATCTGAAGGAGAGTTAAATTGGGATACTGGAGATGTTTTGGCAACTCGGAACCCAGTATAATTTTCCATGCTCTCATCATTAGCTGTTCCTGCAGTGAGACCTTTTATAGATGGAAGTTGTGCCCTGTCAAGGTTGATGAGGTGATTCTGAATAACTACATTCACATTTGTGTGATGAAAACTTAATTTCTTCCTCTTTCCCAAAGGCAGAGAAGTTTGATTTAATATGGAAGAGAGTGCAGAAGTGTCCGTCGGTACGTATGGCAGAGACTTGCAAGGCATGGAAGTATTGCTGTAACACGTTTCTCCTTTCAAAAACCTGATTGTAAACTTTTGACCCTCCAGCATTCAGAATCTTCTTACCAACTCAGTTTGTAAAATCTGGGTGTTCACATGCTTGTCTTAGCATTCAGATAAAAGCAGTGGCTGTTTGTGTGTACTGAACAGTTTGATCTAGCTGTCAAATACCTAGATGTGGGAGGTGTGGGGTTGAGAAATGAAAGCACAGAATCTCCCAGGGAATTGATTTAGCTTCACGCCTCTCGTTTCCATTCACTGATGTCTCGTGGCTAAGCCTTTTCTGTGTGGTGTTGTGAAGAGCCAAGCCTGTCAGGTCAGCTTCGTTTGTGTTCCTGCAGATCTTTAGTGCTTAAAGCACCTTTTGTCAGTTACAGCTGATTGTCACCAGGGCTTTATGTTGCACGTACATGGGGAAAGTGGGTTCTCATCTTAATGGTTGATGTGAGTTGCTCCCCTTTATTTTTATGTTTCTTTACTGACAGTGGAGATAGGCAGGAGGATTTGAAGGGGTAACAGACATTGCTATGATAACATATGGTCCTGCCCACAGAAAGAGCCAAACCTTGTCATCTGTTAGCCTGCCTTTCTTCAGCATTAATATGCATAGCTATGCTTTCTTCACCATGCTGGTGATATGCTGTGGTTAAATGGCTGGGAAGGATGGATGAGGGAAGTTGGGTGTAGTTGAACCCTGTATTACAGATGCAGAGTACAAGACTTAGTGGGCTGTGTCTCCAGTGTATGCCAGCTCTGAAATACTGTGAATGTGTGATGTGACTATTTCAGAAATTAGTGGGTTCCCAAGATTTAGGTTTCCTGTTTCCCAAGGGGGTCAGTGGGCATCTTCTAAGCTTCGATTAGACGATTTGTCTGTGAACAGGAGTGTTACTTTGAATAAGCTAAACTGCAAAAGAGCAGAACAGTGAACAAGCAAAGGGGAAGCTTTGTGCAGTTTTGTACTGCTGGATTAGGATTGTTTCCTGTTCGAAGTTGTGTGTCTTTAGGGTAATATGTGTGCTGAACACTGGACTTTGTGCAAGTTTCACTGTGCTGAGACAAATGAAATGCCTCACTGCTTTATGAGAAAGCAGCTAGACCTGGCTGCATTGGGAGGATCTGAGCAGAAGACTTTACTACACTAATGGGTTGGTTTCTGTATATTTCACTTGCCAAGAGCAAGATCAAGTATCTGCCTTTGCAAGCTACTTGGAGCTTGTGTAGTTATTTATAGCTGTAAGTGCATTTCTCTGCAGTGCTCTGGCATTTAGTTGGGTGTCCTGCATGTTTTTCTGTTCCCACGTTGTCCTTTCCCTTGGTGTGGGAAAAAAAGCAAGTCCCTAGCCTGTGGAGACAAAAGGGCTGTCAGTCTTTGGAGAGAAAATGCTCACTGCCTCTTTTGGAACCCTTGGTGAAAGCAGAGGTTTAAATACCCTGAATGCTTCTTATCTCGTATTTGGCTATTTCTGCTGTTCATTTTCTGGAAGTGAAGTAAAGGGTCAGAGCTGACTGTTCTCCTCTATCCTTTTCCTTTGTCTCATAAAATAGTGATAAAAATAAGCATCAGCATATTTGCTAATGAAATAACAGTGATAAGCTAGTGCTGGTTTAATGTCTGCTTTGAAGTCTGGTTCCTGCTGTCCTGTTGCTCCTGGTGGGTCAAATAAACCCTTTTATCTGTTTGGGCGCACTTGCTAAAGTGTTTATGCTCGAGGTCAGCGTGGCGTGGACATCGTTTTGTTCTATGAAAGGAAGAATTGTTTGGGTTGAGGTATTTTTTTCATAATTTCTCTGCAGTTTCTGTATGCTTTGCCAAGAAAAGAAGGCTATGAGTTCTTTGTGGGACAGTGGTCAGGAACAGAATTGCATTTCACCTCCTTAATAAATATTCAGGTGAGTGGTTGAATTAAGAAGTTAAAGAAATGGCTTAGGATCCAGAAATAGGTAACATCAGCATATTGCAGTGTATAGTATTTGCTGAATAGTGTAACAGAAGCTGTTTAGCTTAACTTGCAAAGACTTGCTGTGAAAACTACCATTAAGTATGGGTAGGTTTTCTAATTTACCCATCACTGATTGACTAAGGGTACTTTGCTCTGATGTAAAGGAGAATGAAATAGAAGTCAAACAGCCTGAAAATAGAATCAAGAGCCAAACTTAGAACAGTTTCTGCAAGCTAATTCAAATGCTGTTAGATGCTCTAAGATTAAATGGTTTTTTTTCTGGCTATTGTGGGTTCTTTTAAATGCAGAATGGTCTTTAGTCAAGGAAAAGCCCAACCTACCTGCAAGTCCCTTGTTTTCTGTAAATACTGGGAATAATGAACTTTTAATTAGAACTGATTCTTCACCCTGACAAATGACTGCAGTGGTAGCAGCAGTTAATCATAGTCATAGAATCATTAGGGATTGGAAGGGACCTCAAAAGGTCATCTGGTCCAATCCCCCTGCCACAGCAGGATCACCTAAACCAAGCCACACAGAAACAAATCCAGGTGGGTCTTAAACATCTCCAGTGAAGGAGGCTCCACAGCCCCCCTGGGCAGCCTGCTCCACTGCTCTGTCACCCTCACTGTGAAGAAGTTCCTTCTGATATTGATGTGGAACCTCCTGTGTTCCAACTTAACACCCATTGCTCCTCATCCTATCACTAGATGACATTGAGAAGCTGTGTCATCAAGCTTTCAGATCTGCAGCAGACCTGAAGTTCTTAAGATGCTGACTGGTTTCTTGATCTCCTTCAGACCCAGGGTGAAAATGCTCCTAGCCAGTTGGTCCTGTACCATTATCCTGAGCTGCAGAAAGACAAAGGGATAGTCCTAATGACATCAGAGATGGACTCAAAGTTCTTGGTAAGAGAAATCTGCTCATTGGCTTCCTTCATTTTATGTTCCAACTCCTACAACAGTCTTGGATTAAAACAAAGTTGAAGTCTTTAAAATACCCTTTTGAAAGAATGGTTGTGTTAGGTTTCTTTAGCCTGATCTACTTCATACTACTAGGGAAAGCTTGAAAGTAGTCATCAGTCTTTGTCTATCTTGTGATTTCAGCACATGCATTTTTATTTTTCATGCTTTTGGGTATTACGGTGTGTTGTTGTGAAGAAAAATGAATGCTTCTGTTTTCCTTTGTGGGAAGCAAATTTAAATGAAAGCTATTTCTACCAACAAGTTAAAATAGTGTTTTGAAGATTAATATTACTTGTTGAATCAGGAGACCTCCAGAGCTTTGTATTAGGTTCCTGTGCTCATTCTCAGTGTGTGAATGTATTTGTTATTTGAGGGTCTGTAGTAGTACAGTGCTAGGACTAGTGACACTGGGGGTTATACTGGTAGGTCGGGATACAAACCACCCAGCTCTAACTGACCTGCTTACACCAGTTCTGGAACGATGCCCAGAGGATTCCTTGGTAATGCAGTTGTCTGGTTGTATCTCAGAGTAAACAGCTTTTGCAAATAGGTCGACCGTAAGAAGGGAAAGATGAGACTGTGGTGCATCTCCAGTGCCTTGGAGTGGGCAGGGATCACAAAAGGAGTATTTCACCTCTGAGGTGTGTGCTCAGCACAAGAGAGGTTTGTAGGCACGGTGTGTAAGTAGGTCAGGAGCAAGAGCAAGGTGCTTTGTTATGGTTTGCAAAACTCAGGCGACTTGGAGTTGAGTCATTTGATGAAGAGTCTTTCAGCAGGATGGTCAGACACCTCAGAACTCACTGGTAATGTGTTCTTTGTTTTAACTTGCAGATGGTCCACGAGGCACAGTGCTTGGCAAACCAGGTGCAGCTTTTCTATGCAACTGATCGTTCTGAGACCTACAAATTAGTGGAGACCTTCAACCACAGATCTAATGAATTTAAATATATGTCAGTTATAGCAGAGCTAGAGCAAAGTGGACTTGGAAGAGAACTGCGACCTGGTCAGGTGTCTGACAAGTCCTAGGCACCTGGGCCCTGGGTGAAGTGAACCACAACTGTGTTCCCAGATTGACTGGCCCTGTCTCTTTGGTTTCACACCTTTGTTTTGGCTAAAGAAAGGATCCAGAAACATCCTAGGAGTGTGATGGTCAAACCTGTCTGGCACTGATGCAGAATGGGGACTTGGCCATCTGAAAGACAACAACTAATTGCCGAGTGGAGCCCTGTGACGCAGTGTAATTTCATTAGAACCAGTCATTTTCCATCCTGTGGCTTTCTGCTGCATCTCATGCTTCTGAAATCTGAAACAGAGTAATGGTAGGGGAGCTATGTGGTGGAGTGTACTGACATCAGGTGCTTCTGCTCAGGAAATGCATTTTAACTGCCCTCTACCATTGTAATTGCATGGTCCAGTGGTTTCTAATCTGTGTGGAATTTATGCAGGCTTGTCCATCAAGAAAAAGAAAGGGACTAATGGGCTAAAACAGACTTGTCTTTGTTATTTTGTGTGAGGTTCCTTACACTGATGTGTAATGTGGGCTGTCTTTTCTCAGGTTTTGAAAATAGAATTACTAAATTCATTCTGGGAATTCAGTGCTTTTTAACTGATCTTGTGATTAGGTTTTTTTTATCCTGTTCTGTCTTTCTGTCAGAGGGGTCTGCTGTGGCAGGGGGATTTGGCTTGATAATCTTTTGAGGTACCTTCCAGTCCCTAGTGTTCTGTGACTCTGTGACATGGTGAACGTAGTTTTACTTCAGCTTGTTTTTAATAGCTTGGAGGAATTGTGCCTGTTCTGTAGAATTAACTCTTCTCAGGATGGCATCTCGTCAGCCAACAAATGGGGACGTAGCTGCTGTGATTCTCGCTGTCAGTCCACATGTCCTCAGCCCATTCTTTGGACATGAGCAGGGCTCAGCTAAGCACTCATGGTGTCCAACAAGTTTTTGTTGGCGGTGTGTATTTTAGTGGGAGCTCTTACACGTTGGGTGTGAACATCTGTTCATTCAGGGAGCTGCAAGATGTTTGTAGAAGAGGCACATCTTCTCCTGGGGTTTGGCTGCAGGAGGATGGTCTTGTTCCGTATAATGTCTTTTTGTTTCTGGCTGTGTTGGGTCTGTGAGCTGTGCATAGCAGGGAAGTTACCAGAGGTGTGGGATAGGGCTGTGATAATTCAAGCACCTTTACTGAAAGAGCCTTTCTCTGTTAACAGCATTTGTGCTCTATTTATCATTTTCCCTTAGCTGAAATCAGGGCACTTCTGATTCATTATTCACCTCTGCTCTGAGGAAGTAAGAGTTGCTGTATTCATTTTTCAGTATTGCTCTAACACATCCCTGGGTGAGTAATGAACAACAGCAGGGAAGTTTAAGGCGTCAGAATGCACGTGAGGCTCTTTTGAGCTCAAAACAGACCAAAGAGTCCAGTAAAAGCTGTAGCTGTAGTCACTACCTATAATTTTGAGTGGTTTTTTTTTTTTTTGGCTTGTGCTACTGTGAGGACCTGAACTCGGAACTATCTGTGCAGACTCCTGCTGACCCCATACATCCATGCTGGGCATGAGGAATGGTGAGACTTCTCTCACAGAGACTGAGGATTCTATGCCTGCCACCGCTAGAGGGAAGGTTTGTCTCCTTATTCTGAGCCACTGGCACAGGCACAGCCTGCGTGACCCTGTCTGCTCAGTTTTGTGAGCTTGAGGTGAGTTTTGTGCTGAAAAACATTTAGATGCCCAGGCTGCTGCTGTATGGTTGATGACACAGGCTGCAGCAGTGAGTTCATAGGATCATAGGATGTTAGGGGTTGGAAGGGACCCAAGAGATCATCGAGTCCAACCCCGCTGCCGGAGCAGGACAAAACTATCTAACACAGATCACAGAGGAACACATCCAGGCAGCCTTGAAAGTCCCCAGAGAAGGAGACTCCACGACCTCCCTGGGGAGTCTGTTCCAGTGCTCTGTGACCCTCACAGTAAAGAAGTTCCCCCTTGTGTTGAGGCGGAACCTCCTCTGCTGCAACTTACACCCATTGCTCCTTGTCCTATCACAGGGAGCAAGTGAAAAGAGCCTGTCCCCCCCCTCCTGGCCAGCCTTCAGATACTTATAAACATTTATCAAATCTCCCCTAAGTCTTCTCTTCTCCAGACTAAAAAGCCCCAAGTCCCTCAGCCTCTCTTCATAAGCCTTGCCCTCCTGTCCCCTAATCATCCTTGTAGCCCTCCGCTGGACCCTCTCCAGTAAATCCTTGTCCCTCTTAAACTGGGGGGCCCAAAACTGAACACAGTACTCAAGATGAGGCCTCACCAGGGCAGAGTAGAGGGGGAGAAGAACTTCCCTCGATCAACACTTCCCCTAGGCTGGTGTCCTGGATCCTTCATGAGCTGCCCTGGGAAGCCAAACAACCTAAAATAGTTTTCTGGGTCATTCTGATGATTTTCAGGCATTTCTGGGCCAGGGGCTTCCTGAGCTGGGTGCATCTGTCTTTTTTGTTCCCCTCAAGTGAGCCTGGAGGAGGAGAAGCCCAGGTCTCCCTATGGCTCCATGCAGGTTTCAACACCTGCAGCAAGGGCTTCATGGCTGAACCAGGTGCTTCTGTAGGAGCCACCTCCTTCACCCCATGCTGTCTGTGGTCTGTCTGCCTCTGGCTGGAGGAGAGCAAGAGCCGGGGATATTGCAGCAGCTCGTACTCGGAGCAGTGGAGCAACTTTTGCAGCCAGAGGCTCTTCGTAATCGGTGTCTGAATTCCCCGGCTTGCCCACCCACCCGTGTTGCTGCAGGGGGATGTACCAACATATCAGCAGGAAAGCTGGAACCCATCCAGCTTGTGAGAGGTGGCTGTTGCAGCAATCAAGGAGGTGCAGACTGAAGGGTGATGTTCTTACCCTCACTTAAAATGCTGACTCCAGTGCTGTTTCGTCTGCAGCTGGGTTTTTTCCCTGTGCTGTAGAAAATGGCAAAAGCCCCTGTGCCCTCTGATCCATGGCTGAGGAAGTTCTTGTTCCTGTCCCTGAGCTTGGGCAGGACTTGGTGGAGCAGAGAGGGGGAACTGGCTATTCCTGACGCTGCATATCCAAGGCAGATGTTTCTTAGCAAGTCCTTTGCCTCTCTGGCAGTAACTGAAGCAAACCCACTGCTTCCTTTGCCATGTGCTGTGGTCTGCACAGGCGCGCAGAACCCTCAGTCCCTGCCTGGGAACAAGCATTGCCTGGCTCATGGGATACTGTGCTAGTGGAGTGTTGGTTGTGGCCAGGGAAAGCCCAGCCTGGGGGTGGGGACTCTCTACACCCCCTTGCTCCAGAGCACTGTTGTGTCCTGTCAGGCTGTGTGGAGCCTCATTGCAGTGTTTGGCACCTCTCCCCGAGGCTGCCCATGAGACCTGATGAAGATGTCCGGCGTTCTGGGCTTGCTTCCTTCCCCGCTTCCTTCCCCTTGATAAATCCAGCCATGCACCTGCCTTCAGGAGCGGGGCCAAACCCCTCCTTTTCCTTCCTCCAGCATGGACAATTGTCCTCTTCACTATAACACGTCCCTCCTGCCCCAAACCTGCCCCCAGGACCTCTTCCTTTCTGCCAAGCAACTCCTGTCCTCCCTCCCCTCAGCTGGGACCCCGGGGAGCAGTGGGACTGTGGGATCCCTGCTCTGAGAGGTTTTCAAAACCTCATGCGAGGGGGCAACTCCCTGCCTTAGAGGTGCTGCTCATCTTTGTGGACTTGTGGGGCTGTGGCTGATATAACCAGCCCTTGTGCTATTTTCCTGGGCCCTCCCCTTTGGCTCTGGGCCACTGAGGGTGGGAGGACCCCATCTTGTCTCTGAAGTATTTTGGCTTCATCTCACCTGGATGTAAATCCTAGCCCTGAGTTCCCTTTGGGATCATTGCTGTATGGCCAAGCCCCCTCAGTTTTGGATTCGTGCCCATTTTTTGGTGAGGTTTCAGTTGAAAATTTCCTCCTGGCTTGGCATCAGCTCTCAGGAGTTAAATCTGCTCTACAGACCTCCGCTCATGAGGTCTGAGGACATTCTGTGGTTTCCTACTTCCCTTAGGGAGGGGTGTGTGGGTACTGGTGCCCGCTGTGTGCCCTTGCTGGGACTTGGGGTGGCTGTGATGTGTAAACAGGGAGCACCAGCATTTGGGACACTCCCCTACCAACCAGAAGAAGACTGCTGTTGCAGTCTGAACCTGCTGGAGCCAAGTACGGGGCTGGTTTCCCAGGAGGGACAGGTTTTATTTGAGCTTGATCCTGATTTTAGGGCTGTTACTTTGACCTGAGATTAATGCAGGAGTGGGACAAAAAGCTTTGCCCCATTAACCAGCCCCCAGGTGCACGTACACACGGAGCCAAACTTTTGGGGTTACAGCTGTGGAGTGGAGCAGCTGGACAGATGAATTTGATAGCTTGTGCTTCCCTCCTGCCCCAAGAGCCAAGTGCATAGGGCACTTTGTCTGCGGCTAGACTGTGTGGAAAGATGCTGCAGGGGTGGGATGTCTTAACCTTCACATGCTGTAGTGGATCTTAAGCATGGGTGAATCCTGTGTCCTCATCACTGGGACCGTGACTTCAGCCATGTCCTAAGCGAGAACAAGCAGCAGAGGTAGAGGCTGTCAAGGTGCATGAGTCCCATTCCCTGCAGCTTTTTTTTCAAAGATGCTGTCTTTGCTCTTCATGAGGTGCTGCTGTGGGTGACCAACAGTTTCTATTGCACCTACACAAAGCCAGCACTGGGCTTTGCACCGGCACAGACAGAGGGAGGAAAGGAGAGCAGATGCCTTGTAGGGTCCAGACTGAACCCTTTCATGGCTGTTTGCTCTGGGAGGCAGAGTGTTTGCCATCACTGGGCCTGTACCTTTATTTTTAAAGACTGAAGGGCAAACCTTGCCATCTCTGGCAGATGCATCCTACAGCATGCACAGTCTGTGTGGATTCAGAAGGGAAATCCACAGGTGATGGGGTGGAGGTTGGCAAACTCTCATCCTAAACCCTCCTGCTTCATTCAGTCATACCCAGTGGATGGATCCTCCTGCTGTCTCAGCTGCTGGGATTGTAGTTTCCTTTATCACGCTCCTGCTGTTCCTTACCCCCACTTGCCCTGTGCCCCACTTCCCTGCTTGCCCCATCACCTACAAATGTTTGGCTAAAATGAAGTTTAATGGGCTTTTAGGCAGAGCCTGGAAACATTTCCCTCACTACAGCTGTCCCAGTGACAGACCATTTGCAGCCGTTTTCAGCGACACTTGCGGTGGCTGAGTTGAGCTGCTCTCAGGAGTGACAGGAAGGGAACCATGAGGACCAGGGCCATCCTGCTGCCTCCCACCCCGCTGCAACACCTGTACACCCCACGCCTGGGGTGCACCAACAGTCGTACACCACCACCCAGGAACCTGACTCCAAAGCAGAACCCCAAGCCATCCCACGCTGGCTGGGTGCTCCTCTTGGCACTGAGCGTGCCAGTGCAGGCTTGCCTTGGCCCAGCACCTCATAACCCACTCCACCACTGAGCCCCACAGAAAGTTAAGTCTGCTCCACGCAGCGAAAGCTCTTCTGGTTTTTCTCTTTCCCCTCTCTGGTTTCTCTGCTTTGTGAAGTTAAGCTCGGCCAGGCACCAAAACCCACTGCTGGGTGCCGGAGGGGGAATACGGCAGGATTGTGTCTCCCCACACGCTGTTGTCCCGTGGAAGCTCCGCACCGTGCCCCAAGACCCCAGTACCCAGGGGTGCTGGGTGTGTGCGGGTTCCTGCCTGTAAGCGAGGCGGGGCGGGAGGCGCGGGGTGCAGGCGGGGGCTGGGGGCCCGCTGGAGCTGCCGCCCGGGTCAGGATGTGACATCACCGGCTGCAGAAAAACCCCCGGCCACGGGCTTCTCTAGCGAAACCCGAGCGAGCGGCGAGCTGGGCGGCTGTCCCTGCGAACTGTCCCGGCGGGCAGTCGAGCCTGGACTTTTCTTCTTTTTGCCTTTTTTTTTTCTCTTTTTTTTTAAGTCTCTTTTTTTTAATTCTTCCTTCCTAAGAGCAGAAAGTACAGCGGAGGATTCTAGGGCTGGAGGACGGGGAAGGAAGTGAGTCCTGGGGGTGGGCAAAGCTGCAGCCCGGAGGATGCTCCTGGGGAGCGCAGGCTGGGCGAGGTGCGGCTGGAGTTAATTTGGGAAGGAAGGAGCAGTCTTTCACCCCGATGGACGCAAGGCTCTGCTCCTCCATCACTGGGCACCTACCTAAGGAAGCCTGTTTGGGGGATGCGAGGGGTCTGGGGGCCCGCAGGGGAAGGGAGAAGCTCCAGAAGAAGGGGGAACCCCCGGGGGAAGGAAGCTCTCAGTCTGGGCAGACCCCCGTAGCCCGGGTGGGACAAGTCGGAGGGAGGGCGGAACGTTGTGGGCGGGGGAGCAGTGTGAGAGCAGGCACTGGAGATGCTTTTCAGCAGCTGGTTTATCTCCTCTCCTCTTCCTCCATGAACTCGCAGGCCTGGAGCTCCTGGTGTTTGGGATTGTGGCTCTGACAGCAGTGATCGCCACTGGGATTGAGCCAGAGGGATCTGGTGCCATCGAGCCCATTGGACACCTCTTTGCAGGGCTCTCAGCAAGTCACGGGTGACAGCAGCAAGATCCAAGCCCTCGGGAATGAAGAATCCCCAGGAATGAGGTACACCCCCCCCCAAGAAGGTTCCAGCTTCGCTGGGTATCACCCTCAAAATGAATGAACTTCAACTTGCTGCCTGTAGCCAGCAGAGATGGGGCTTTGCTTTCCTGCTTTGAGCAGCCTTAGAGTGACTTAGGAAAACTTTCCCGGTGTCTTCGGCCCAGGCTGTTGTCCCCGTGGAGCTTCTGCTGTACTGGCGTCGTGGCAGGGAGGGGCAAGGAGAGAGATGGAGCGAGAGGCCAGCGGGGCCAGCCGAGGTGTGTGGTCCCTTTCCCGGGAAGCAGTGCTGGGTCCCTTTTGTACAGGGTGAGGGTTTCCGACTGCCAGTTGAGCCTCCTGCTGGCAGCCACCCCAGGTTCTGCTCCTCCAGTGACGGGGGCTGCCTTGGAGGGTACTCAAGACTTGTGCGGGTCTTGGTGGTGGTGGGGGGATTTGGTGGCAGGAAGGTGCTTCTGGGCATCTCCCCCAGCCCACATGCTGGGCCTTGATCCCCTTCCCGGCATCTTGTCTTGGCTCTTTTCCTGGAATTTTCTGTCGTTTGGGTTATATTTGGGATCGGCAGCCAATAACCCCATTTCTCACAGACAGCCCAGCTGGGGCTTGGCTCCTGCAGGAAGCAGAGGGAGCAGGGCCAGCACCCCAGACAATGTTCCCCAGCACCCTCCTGCAGCCCCTGGTCCTTAAGTTAGGCATTTTGAAACTAGACTTGTTTACCATACAGCCTGGAAATGGTGGTGTAGTACTTTCCGTGGGAGCACCCTGTGCCCATAGCCCCTGCCTGGAGTGGGACTGGGGTGGCCACAGTTCTAGGGTTGCTTGGCAGAAGCAGCCTTAGTCTTTGGGACCTAAGTCCATCAAGGAGTCCTGGTTGCAAAAATGCTCCAGAAGAAGCTGAAAACCAAACTTTGCAACAGGAATTCTCAGAGGCAGCTCAGACAGCGGGGTTTTGAGTCAGCGGCCAGACAGTAACACTTCGTACAGCAGCAAGAAATCAGTTGAGCCCCAGGACCGGCCTGTTTCTGGTCACATTGTCCAGTCTGGCTGCCCGTTGCAGGGCTCTGGCAGGAGCAGCTGAGCTGATGGCTGTCCTGCTCCTCAACTAGGATGAGACTTTTACATTGCCTGTGGTGA
The DNA here is from genome assembly GCA_013400115.1 of Rhinopomastus cyanomelas. NCBI lineage: Eukaryota > Metazoa > Chordata > Aves > Bucerotiformes > Rhinopomastidae > Rhinopomastus > Rhinopomastus cyanomelas. Next base: position 1,365,800 of record VXBP01000837.1, on the reverse strand, counting down.
CGAGCTGGGAATCCCCTAAAGCAGGGAAGCAGAAGTAGACATCTGGATGGCCAAAGGCAAGAGGTGCTGGGAAAGCCCAAGGGGGATGTTCAGAGCTGGTAGTTTTTAACCTGTGCTTTTCTCTGTGGTGCTTGAAGCCACATGGATTTGTGCTCTCTTTCTGCAGCCTCCTTCCGAAGCAGGAGCCTCCCTTCAAGTAGCCCATGGTGTTGGACCTCTCTGCTGCTGGAGGTGCCACCAGCACCGGTCATAGGGACGTGCTGGTGTTGGAACCTTCCTCTCTTCCTTACCCTCCAATAGTGCTTTAGTGCTTCCCACGGCCATTTGCAGAGAACTTTTTTGCCTGAGGCCTTTGCTTTTGCAGCCCTAAATATAAAGGAACCCCTGGCGGGGGGGCGAGAACTTTTGAAACTGAGGAAACTGAGGCAGGGAGCATGGGGTTTACCCTTGTGCCCATCCCACTGGAGATTGGTGGTGTGCCTGCCTGGTCCTTCCCACTGGCTTTCTGTCTGAAGCTTATTTGGGGTCAAAACTGAAAGTTTTTCTTTGGTGACCTTGCCTCATGCCTGCAAGACTGGGGTAGGAAGCTGCTCTGCTTGCTCTCGCCTTTTGTTTTGCCAGTTTCTAAACAGACGGTTCAGAGTTGTTTATAATTTACAGCAAAGCCTTCTCCTTGCCATGTTCCTCTGTCCTTTTCAAATGATAAAAAAGGAGAAAAAAAACCCACCTGAAGTAAAAAACGAAAACAACCTTCAAATCTGAAATTAGCAGCTTTTTTTGACCCTGAACTTGCATTTCCTTCCATCCAGTTCATTTCCTTTTGTCTCTGGACCTGCCAGCAATTGAGTTTTCCACGTCTCACTGCCTGTTGTATCCCCAGCAGTGGCCCTGCCTTGTTCTTGCAGGGCTTAACTCTGCGCTCACTTGGTTCTTGCTAAACCTGAGTTTTGCAGCTGCTGCTACAGACGGGGCAGGACTGAAGCCGGTGGCCTTTGCAGCTGCGGATGGGGTTTTGTGGCTGCTTGGCTGGGTTTGTTGCCAGCCCTCTGCAAACCAAGGCTATTTTGGGATCATAGGGTGGGGGATAGCACTGAGTGCACCACGGCATTGCTGCTCCACGGGAAGCAGCAGCTCCTTTGGATAGGGCAGCTTCGATCATCTTCCTGACCATCCTCCTCAGGGACACGAGGTCACAGTAGAGAAAGTGTCTGGCTCTGCTGCTGCTTGCTCCACTCCTTGTCTGCTTCTGACAGTGGCATGAGGTTGAATTTGAGGGTGTTTAGATGCTTCACAAAGGGATGTGTGAGCCCCCGGGGTGCCAGCACCACCTCGTGATGGGAACTGTGTCCAGGCTGAAGCCTTTGCCAGGACTTTTATTGAAGAAGCTTTGATTTTGCACGTGGGAACGGAAGGCGGAGAGCTGCAGGCTGGCAGTGGGATGTGTGCAGTCATGTCCCAGGAAGTTGCTGTGTAAGCTTGTTGAATGGCAGCTCAACCTTCGGATTTCCCAAAACAGGCAGTGCAAGCGGCAGTTAGGACTTGGATGTGTCTCCTGTCTTACCCCAACTGTGGTGGACCACTGCCTGATTTCCAGGAACATGACAGCCCTGACAGCCAGTCTCAGCTGGACTCCATCCTGTGGCTGAACCATGGAAGATCTGCCCTTTTCCATCTCTTGACATGGATCTATCCCAAATACTTGTCCAGTGATGGAACAGCAACAGCGGGGTCAGATACATAAAGGTGGGCACCAGGAAAATCTGGACTTGCATTTGCTGCTGATGTCCCTTTCCGCTATTTAGACTTGGAATGTGTTAGGATCCATTCCCAAAGGACATGCAGATGGGTGCTGGGTCTCTGCTCAAACGGAAAGTGAGGTGCCAGTGACTTTTCAGAGCCCATTTGCTCCAAGATAATAGGTCCCACCTGCAAGGGCCACAGCTGGCTTTTCAAACCCTGGTCCTGGCCTCTGTGCAGCTCCCTCGCTGTGCTGCTTGCATCCTTCCCTGCCATCGATCTCTCTGGGCAGTGAAAGCTTTGGAGATAGAGAATAAATCTCTTCTTTGGCCTGATGCCTCTCTCTGCTTCTTTGGGTCATAAATCCCAGGATGCCCTTTTGGCTTTGCGTTAAATTTAATTTCTGGAGATCGTTTTTCTCCACTAAAGACTGACAAGGCCTTTTACTGACTTGATAATTTGGTGGTGATGCTGGCGAGCATCCTGAAAACAAAACTACTTGTGTTGGTCCTGCCTGAGCTGCTGTTGGGGAGCAGAGAGGCTGCAATGCCCTGCTTGCATCCTGCAGGGTCAGGGACTGGTCTGCTCTGAGCACTTCTGCAGGAACTAGTTCTGATCCCCCATTCCCAGGAATCTCCAGTAGATCAAGGAACCACAGAATCATTTAGGTTGGAAAACACCTTCAAGATAATTAGGTACAACCATTACCTCAACTGTCCCAAGCCTGCTGCTACACTATGTCTCTGAGCTCCATATCTCCACAACTTTTAAACACATCCAGGGATGGCGATTCAACACCCTCCCTGAGCAACCTGTTCCAGTACCTGAAGATGCTTTAAATTAAGAAGCTTTTCCTAATGTCCAACCTGAACTTCCTCCAGTACAACTTGAGGCCATCACTTGAACCATCACTTCTTAATTGTGAGATCAACCCCCACCTCTCTACAACCTGCTTTCAGGTAGTTGTAGACAGCAGTAAGGTCTCCCCTCAGCCTCCCTCAGGCTGACCAGCTCCAGCTTCCTCGGCTGCTCCTCACAAGGTTTGTTCTCCAGAGCCTTCACCAACTGTGCTGCCCTTCTCTGGACACACTGCAGCATCTCAATGTCTTTCTCATATTGAGGTCCCCAAACTGGCACATGGTAGGAAGGTGCCTGGTAGATGTTTAGCTGGTTTGTGGCTCCTTTTTTTTAAAGTGTTGTTTTATCCAGATGGTACTGAAGCACAAAGGTCATTCATATCAGCCTGATGAGTGAGAGCAGCTTGCAGGGTAACAGAGAGATCCTAGAGATGCAGTTGTGGGATGAGTTAGGAGTCTGGCTTTGGGAGATGAGGTGCAGAGTTAGTAGGTCAGTATTCGCAGAGGACACAGGAACAAGGGTCAGCCCTGTATTCATGGTGATTTTGGTGCTGATGGTCCCTGCAAGTGATCATCTGATGGGATATCATCTACCCAGGTGGCTTCTCATAACTCCAGAACAACGCAGGCTCTGCATGGAAACAGCAGGAGCATCTGCAGCTGGCTTTGCGCGGATGCCAGTTATCTCTGTGCTGGCAGTGGTGTAAAAATCCCCACTGGGCAGATCCTGCCTGTGTCTGAGACAATCATTAGGTCCTGCTGCCTCCCATCTATGCCCCTGGGGTTGAGCTTTGAAGGGAATATGGGTTTTTTCTCACAAGCTGTTCAGCTGGTCTCTGCTGGGCAAAATAGAATCTGCCTGTGGCTCAGGATTCAGTTAAGAAGCAGAGTTTGCATAGCTCCTATAGGTCATGTAGCTCAGAGTTTAGCCAAGCTCTTGGCTAAAAGCTGTCTTTATGATGAATATGCCTCCAAGTTCTGCTTGAGCACATTGTTTCCTGCTCGTGACTTTGAGTAGGTCACTTCCCCTTTCGTTGAATCCCTTTCTTCCTTTTTTGAATCCTTTTCCATCTCCCATCAGCAGGAGGAGGCTGTTGGGGGACTTTCTCTTCCCTAAGTCCCAGCAAAGCATTTAGCACAAGGAGGAATCTGCTGGTGCCACCGCTGGGGAAGAGTGCAGATAGCAAAATGCACTGGTTCAGCCTGTCCAGGACAGCCTGGGGTGGAAGGAAAAAGACAAGGAAAATACCACAGCCCTTGTCCGGGCTGCTGCCTTCAGGCAGGAAAGGGTGAATTCAGTGCCCTCCCCAGCAGTGACTTCCAGAACAAGTGACCTGAATATCATCCCCCCCAGCTGCTGCAGCGTGCATTGTGTGTGAACCTGTGGGGCCGGCCGCATCCTGGCGCGTCACGCCGTTGTGCTGCGCTGCTGCTTCCCTTCTTTGGACGTGGGTTTTGTTCTTTTGGACAAACACTTGGGGCAGAACAAAACAAATAATCCCCCTTTTCCCACTGATGCTGGTGCCGGGGCTGTGTGAACCAGCAGTCAGCTGCAGTCACAGCGTGGTCTCCAGGGCATCACTCACCAGCCGCCACAGCAGGGTCGGGGGTTATTTGTACTGAGAAATCCTTGGGAAGGAGATGCTTCCTCTTTGCTGTGAGAGGAAAGGGCCACCAGGTTGGGATGGCCTGGGCTGGTGAACTCTGCCAATTTCATGGCTCTACCTTTAATGCAGCAGTTAGTGGTAAAAGCACCACCTGGTGCACTCAGGAGGGAGGGAGGGGGCTCTGTCTGCTACCAAGCCTTGCATAGGCATGTGTGGCCATGCTCATCCTTGCCAGTGCCAGGAGCTCCAGGCCACCCTGCTGGGTGTGGAGGGACCAGGACATCCATCCATTTCTCCATTCCTACATGCTGCCAGAGCAGGGGGGCCAGCTAGCATCTTGGTGCAAACTCATCCCTGCGAGGATGCCCATGTGTGCAGCTGGCCTCAGACATGACCCAAATTGTCTCTTTCTCCTTCCAGACACCTCCACTGCTGAAACCCCAGCCTTGGCTTCACACTGCACCAAGCCTCTGCCCTCACCCTGGCCAGCCCTGCCCGTGATGGCGTTGTGTCTGAAGCAAGTCTTCAACAAAGACAAAACGTTTCGGCCCCGAAAGAAGTTTGAGCCGGGCACCCAGCGCTTTGAGCTCTACAAGAAAGCCCAGGCGTCCCTCAAGTCCGGGCTGGACCTGAAAGCGGTGGTGCAGCTGCCTCCTGGCGAGAGCATCAACGACTGGATTGCTGTGCACGTGGTAGACTTCTTCAACCGCATCAACCTCATCTATGGCACCATGTCAGAGTACTGCACAGAAAAGAGCTGCCCCATCATGTCCGGTGGACTCAAGTACGAGTACAGGTGGCAGGACGATAGCAAATACAAGAAGCCGACCAAGCTCTCGGCTCCGCAGTACATGTGTATGCTGATGGACTGGATTGAGATGCTCATTAACAATGAGGACATCTTCCCCACCAGGATAGGTGAGTGTGGTTTGGTTCTCTGCCAGAAGTTTGGGGTTGTAGCTGGTGCAGGTTTCCAAGCCACTGGTGCTCCTCAGGGGTGGTGTTGCTGTTCTTTAGCATTCAAAGGATCATGGCCTTTCCTGTTCCAGGTGTTGCTCAGTGTCTATCTCGCGGTCCTTTGCTGCAAATTGAGCTTGAGATTCCTCATCCTGCTTCTGCAGGATCCGCTTCCTCACCCTTCCTCAAGATGGTATGGAGCTGGCTAGAGGTGGTCATTGCGTCCCTCCAGTGTGCTCTTCTCTCAACTAACCAGCTCAGTTTCTTTCTGGTTTTCCAGCTAGATTCATGGTCCCAAGTTCTCTTATCCCACCATGTGCTTCACTTACTAGCTACTTCCCATCTCTGCTAATTCACCTCAGCCCTGATTTTACATCACATCTCACTTTTTAGCTGAGGCATTTCCTGAGTGGATCTATCTCCAGGATCTGTCCTTTCCAATTGCACACCCACAGGGTGTGTGATGCAGCCCTTCAAAAGGTTTGCCCTTAGGAGTCTGCAGCAGCTGCCGAGGCAGCAGAGCCTGCAGTCTAACCCCTCTGCTGCTGACCTGCAGAGCTTGGCAGCTGCTGGGGCTGAGACTGGTCCTGCTCCTTCACTGCTTTCTTGTCCTTTGCGGGGTCGAGTTCAAGGGTTGGAGCTGATGTGTCAGCTCATGGAGCCTCAAGCTGAGCCTCGAGTGGTTGGTTTTCTAATGGAACACGAAGCTCCTAGAACATAAAAGAAAATATAAGGATGCAAAAGGCTTAAGAGGGGAAAGGTGAGGTTTTGCACATCTGCTTCGCCTTTTGTTCTCCCAAGCAGCGCAACTGGCAGGGCTAAGGAAACCAGTGCCATTTAGGCTCAGGCTTTTCATTAATGTGCTGGGAAACACTGGAGAAAATGGGCTTTGTGGGATTCCTGGCAGCCACCAGCTGTTGCAGCCCCATTTGGCTGTGCTCTACCATATAGCTGGAGGAAAGTCTTTGGCCCTTGGAGGAGTTGTGGCCTTCTGAAAGCAAGAGGGGAGGCAGTGCCTGCAGGCGGGTTGTGCCAACTGTTCATTTTGGCCAGTAGGTTGGGGTGATGCAGTATAGGAGGGATATCGTGGTGTTGGGGAGGGTGCAGAGAAAGGGCTGTTCAGTGCTCCCTCATGGGAAGCTCAGTGGGCTCCAGACATCCTAGAAGATGGAGGAGGCTGGGAGTGTGGCTGGCTGGCAGCAAAGGTGCAGGATGCTCTGAGTGGGGGGTGCTTAGTGCCAGCAGCCCCAGCTCTGCTGGGAAACAACAATGTCCCTGTTGATCCTGACTGCAGCTGGGCACAGGCTCGTTGCTGCCAAGGGGTGAAACAGCAGCCACAGGGTCAGGCTGAGTTTCCCAAGGTGACTAGTTCACAGGGAGAAGCTCTGTGTGCCATTAAAAGCTGGGGTGCAGACATGGACTTACTCCATTTTCCCTCTGGCCAGAGAGGAGGGTGTTCTGGTCCAGTTTCATGTCTTTCTGGTGGGATTTGGGGTGTGATGCTGCTTGACAGCTGCTTGGGGCGGGGATGGGGGGACAGGGTTGTGGGGGAGGCATTAAACTGCTCGAAGCAGCAGCTACAGAGGAGGGACCTGGGTATTGCATCACCCTCCACTCTCCCGTGTTCCACTCTGAGGGACAAAAGCCAAGGACAATTGTGTGCTGCTGCTTTTCTCACCATTTCTGGCCCTTCTCCCTCCAAGGTGTGACACATCCTGATGTGGGGAGAAGCAGCTGCTGCCTCTGGTTTCCATCTGACTTGGTGTGGGGTTAGCTGTGGGTGAGATCTAGGTGGCCATGGGGCAAACCCCTTTTTTTTCCTCTTCCAAAGCCATTCCCAGGATCCCTCTTCCAAACCCTTTTGTTGCAGGGACTACTTGTGTCCCTGCACCACTTCAGTCCCCTTGCTGGTGCATCTTGGCTCTTCTGGCCTCAGGAATGTGAAAGGGAAATTTCAAAACACACGAAAGGCTGTTGTGGGAGGAGGGGAACAGGGAGCTGGTGACAGCTTTCCAGTGGCCTGCCTTGTGTGCTGGGTGGTTGCTGGGCAGCTCAGACATCTCAGAAGATGGAAGTGTTTGGCTGAAGGGAAATGTCATGTCTGCCCATTCCTGACAGGCTGCTCCTCATCACTGCGTGGGATGAGGGAGGCTGGGGGCAGGCAGCCAGGGTGAGCAAATGGAGGTGCTCTGGCTCCCTCCTAAAGAGCCAGCCCTCTGGAAAAAGAGCCAGGGTGAGGAGAAGTCACTGAAAGAACACAGGGGACATGTGAGCTGCTCTAAGTAGAGAAAAGGTATCTGATGAGGTGATGGAGGAAGTAATGCACGGCACACTTCGAAGCCGTGGCAAGGCTCTTTGACATTAGCAGCAGAGATGGGATTTAGCATGGTCTGTTCCGCTCCTGCTTATCCCAGAGCAGTCCACCAGCACAGCTGACCACTGTCTCTGTTGGTTGCTCATGAGCTCTGTGTCTTAACTTTCTCTCCTGGCCCCTCTTTGCAATGTGCGATAAAACTGTCCCAGCACAAGGATTTCACTGGCTGAGTTCACCTGACCGCAGACAAAACAGATGGGTTTTTTCTTGCTTTAGAAGCAGCAAGTGTTCCTCAAACTTGCTGATGTTGCCTGAGGCTAACCTCAGCATCCTTCTCAATCCAAAAGCTGCAAAGCCCAAAGCAGCACATGATGCAGTGGGGCTTGCTCCTGGCTGTCCCGACATCTAAGGGAGAGGTCTCTCATGAGTCAAGGAGAGACCTTCACCCTGGGCTGAGAGGCTTATCTGGAAATGAGCAGAGACAGTTCACTGGCTTGTGGGCAAACAGTGTCCTTTGGCATCATGAGGAAGACCTTGGCAGGAGTGGGTGGGCACGACCCCAGTAACTGGAGCAGAGCTGGGACGATTTGTACCACTAAAGCATTTGGTCCTTCAGCATGTGTTAGTGGTGGGAGGGGACCAGAGTGACCTGGGTGATAAACACCTTTGGTTTAGCCAGGCTGTGTGATGCGGAGCTTTTGCTGGCCCAGCAGTGAGGCCACGGGGGCAGCTGACATCCGCAGCATCAGCAAGGGAGCTCGGTGCCAGCAGACAGCAGAGCTAACCAGCAGGACCACAGGCTCACACCTGCAGAAAATCCCTACGGTGGTTTAATGAGGCTGAGGGGGCTGCCAAGCCCTCTGTGCACCACTGAGAGGACTGGGAGAGATACTGCATCTTCCCTATCACCAGGGAAACCTGCCTGCAGGGCTTGGTCCCACTTGAAGGCTTTGCTGTATAATCCTTCCTCTGCAGCGGAAACCTCTGTCTGCCAGTGAAGACGAGACAAATTCCTGCATGGGGTGAGCTATGCCAGCCCCACTGCTATAAATCTACGGCAGCCACAGCTTTCCCAGGTGACCTGTATCAGTTTGCATGTGCTAGCCCTCTGTCTCCACTCTTCTAACCAATGTAGCTGTCCTGAAAAATAGATTAGAAATGGAGAACAAGGCTTGTTTCCAGGCAAGGAGAAGAATAAATTACTCCACTGGTGTATTTTTACCAGCTGGTAAAACTGTACGGGTAAATTTCTCTAGTGAGTAGCCCTATGAACCAATTACCACCTGGAAAGTATCTGCTCCTCCTTCTAATTCTTCTGCCCCATGGCGCTTGGTTTAGGGGGCTGCTCCTGAGTGGTAGCATGCGGGAGAGGAGGGTTGGGGGCACTGTAGGACCCATGGCAGTCAGCTGCATCGGTACTGGTCAGCCAAGACCAGGCTGCTGGCTGCACATGGCCAAGTGGCCCACACCAGCATCAGTGTGGCTGCTGAAACCTCTCAGTTATTAAATGAGCACAGCCGCAGGGTTTGGACCAGACCCAGTGCCGGAAACACCCTGCGCTCGCTGCCAAACATGCCTGGGGCTCCAGAGAGCATCGGTCACGGGAGATCTTGGAGCAGTTCTTGGAAAGCTTTTCAGAACTCACGCTCCACCATTCAAGTGTGATCCCCAAACAATCATACAAGACAGAGACAACCTGGTGTACAATTATCCAACACTTTCTGCTCATAGCAACAGGAGCAGAACGTTCAGCGTTCAGCTAATTATTGCCGTTCTCCCAGCTGGCTATCTTCATGCGATTGATCTCTTCTTTTTCCCCTCCTGTTTTCTTCCAGAATTAACATTGCACCAGCTTGCAGCTGCCTCCGTGCTGTTAGTTTTAAACAGGGCTTTAAAGACTTATTTTTAGGTAAAAATGAATCACCAAACGCCATGGTGGCCAAAAAGGAATTGAGAAATAATAACAACAGCAATAACTCGTCACGTAATCCACTGAATTAGTGCTTTTGCAGAAGGAAAAAATACAATTGCCAAGAAACAAAACAGCTTCCCAGTACTGATTCATCATGAAAACATCGAGTTGGCTGGAGCTCGATGGTCACAGACAGGGGAAGGATGGCAGGAGAGATCCAAGAGCCATCCCTTTCTGTTGCCTCTCGCTCTCATTTCCTTTTACACGTGGTCCCAGATGGTTTCCTTATGTTTTGGAGTGATCAGCACAGAGTGGGGAAAACTGACTTCTCAGAGCTTGGAGTTTTCAAGCAAAACTTCCAGGATAAACTAGAGGTGCTAATTGGTTTCAGGGCTCTGCGTCACGACACCCACCAGTGCCCTGGCTGCATGGCTGTGAGTGAAACTGTACCTGCTGTAGTTAGAGCTTGCCCTGGCTAGGAGCACGGCTCTCCCTTTTCTGCTGTGGTGGATGACTGCTCTGCTCCTCTGCTCCTGGGACTGGGCTGCTTTTCCAGCCCGGGACAGGCGATGCTCCGTCTGTGTGCAGCGTCTGGGTAGTGCATGCCTGTGACCACGGATGGAGGAGAAGAGCTGATCCTGTGCATGAGTCTTTTCTGGCACCTGAGCAAGCTCACACTGCATCCTGTGCTTCCCTCCTCATCAGAGGGGGCCACCACATGGCAGATTGTGGGTTTGCTGCTGCTTTCTCCAAGGCTGCTGGATGGTGAGCACCACTGAATTAAACGTAAAGGTAATTTCAATGTCTTTAAATCAGCCCACATGAGTTTTGTGATGTTCTCCCATCCCTTGGGGCAGCTGGGACCAGCATCCTATGACCCTATGATCAGTGGGATGCACTGGGATGGTATTGGTGGGTCCCACTATGTGTGAAGAGCTGGGGAGCGTGGAGCAAACCCGAGTAACGTCACCCTGCCAGAGTAGTTAGTAAAAATTTGGGGCTCCATCCCGACTCTGCCCTGGCCTGCCGTTCTTCTGCCAACAGCCATGCAGAGACAGTCCCACCAGCCTCACCCCTTCATCTCTCCAAGCTGATACTCCTGCTTGTATGTGTCACCATGCACCATCTCTGAGGGGAGAGGAGGTTCCCCAGGAAACCACTGATGGGGTCCCAGTCACAGGTCTAACGCTCATCTGCCTGGCCCAGAGGTGAGGCCTTGAAGGGAGCCACCCTCCGCGCTCGAGCAATAGCCTAATTGCTCCCCATTTTCTGTCACAGTGACCAGGCAGGACAGGTCTGGTGTGAACATATGGGGCCCTGGCTGCTCAGATTAGAGCTAAACATCTGGAAAGGCAGGATAAGTGCATGGCCAATGCTGAGATCCCTGTCCCAGGACTATCTCTTTACTGGGATTCATAGACGCACGGAATACCAGGTTGGAAATGACCTCAAGGATTGTCTAATCCAACCTACCAAACTAAAAATGTAGTTTAGATTGGATGTCCCAGCACCCTGTCAAGCTAGGACTTAAAGCTGTCCAGAGTAGGGCAATCAACCACTTCCCTTGGGAGATTATTCCAGTGTTTAGTTGTTCTAATGGTGAAGAATTTCCTTCTGGACTCCAACTGGAATGTTCTCAGGAGTAACTTATACTCATCACCCCTGGAGTTTTCCATAAGGCTCCTTGTAAAAAGGGAGTCACCATCTTCTTGATAGCTACCCTTTAGTTACTGGGAGATGGTGATGAGCTCCCCGCTAAGCCTTGTCTTCTCAAGGCTGAGTGTACCCTGGCTTTCTCAGTCTTCCTTCATATGGCAGGCTTTTCAGTCCTCTGATCATCCTCATGGCCCTTCTTTGGACCCGTTCCAGCCTGTCTACATCTTTCTTCTACAGTGGGCACCAAAACTGATGTGCTGGCTGCAGTGCCTGCCTGGCTGCAGGAAGCAGGACAGCCGTGGCCCCTCGTGTGCTGGAGAGGATGCCACGGGTGTTGTCTGAGGGACATCCGCTCTACCTGCTGCTGTGACCCAGGGCCAGCCTCACTTATGGCAGGTCTCTGCTGCTCTCTCTGGCTTGGTCAGACACAGACTGTTCTGGACACCCCTTTCAGCAACAAAGTGACATTAGTGAGGGCATGGGGAATTTCTCCAGCTCCTTGCCAACGTGGCCAGTGCCTGCTGGGGTCCTCGCCAATGTGGCCAGTGCCTGCTGGGGCTGCTGTGCTTTGCTTGCCAGAAAGGCACACAACCACTGCCAGCAGAGCCAACCTGCTTATCAGCTATCCACCTGACTTCCTTCCCGCAGGGAAGGGCTTTGATCAGTGGACACAGGTCCCTGTACCAGGCTCAGGGTCCAGTCCATCACCGTATTGAGGGTCCTGGCACAGGAGACACAGACATGGCTCCAAGCAGGGGAAAGAAAACAGGATCTGATGGCCCAGGGTTGTGCCCTGTGCTGCTGTGTGTGAGAGGAGTGATGTGGAATGAAAGAGCTAGAGCTGGACCCCAGTGATCCCTGGATCCAGAGGACCACAGTGGGTGATGGTGCCATGACATGGTGGTTTGCCTCTTCTCCCTAGTGACTAGTGATAGGGCAAGAGGAAATGGGGTCAGATTGTGCCAGGGGAGGTTCAGAGGGGATGTTAGGAAAATCTTTTTTGCAGAAAGAGTGATGAAGCCTTCAAACAGGCTGCCCAGGATGGAGGTGGAGGCACTGTCTCTGGAGAGGTTCAAAAAATGGGTAGACATGGTGTTTCAGGAGATGGTTTAGTGGTGAGAGGTTGTAGGGTGGATGGTTTGACTTGATCTTGGAGGTCTTTTCCAACCTTGATGATTCTATTCAGTGATTCCATGATATGGCAGGGTGAAGTGTGACCTATAGAAGTCCATTAGGACAACCATCCACCACTAGGATGGTCTGCAGGGTTCACCCAAATGGCATGTCCACAGCTGGGTAATCAGAGCTTTTATTTGCTCAGTGAACTCTCACTTCATGCAAAAAGCTCCCATGAAGCAGCCGATAAAGCACCGTGACCCTCCTGGCTGTAGGGGAACTTAGAGAACTCTGATCCCTGCCTTGATCAGACTGGCTGGTAAGGAAAGCTCCACGGTGAAGGGTTCAGGGCAGAAGCAGATCTCCAGTATGATCTTCAATCTGCTGGAATGGGGACATCAGAGATGCAAAGACCTTTCCCAGGAAGTCCCAACAGGGTCTGTTAAGAGCTGGCAGTGAAACAGGTCATGCTGAGGTCCCTGCTGTGGGAGCTGCAGCATGCTCCTGGTTATGCAGAGCAGCAGCTGTGAACCAGCCTCCAAACACCTCTCTGTTGTTGGTGTGACGCCACGCTAGCATCTGTGTCCTCTTCCACGTAGTGGCTGAGACGCCCACCTGTGGCACAAGTGCACCCACGCTGTGCGCCAGGCAGAGTGGGGCTGGGCTGAGCTGTGAGGGGTACTCTGCTTCAGACCAGAGATGCTTTTCTGTTACTGGAGCTGCGATACCGAGCCCAGCACCTGCCAAACACCAGCTGTTGAAGACAGAGGCTTCACGCGTGGTGTTGGAGGGGACAGGTCCTCTGCATCTGCTGCCCCCGCTGAGAGGGGCATGGCACTGCTGCTGGGAAACAGAACTGCCGGGAGCCTTCGGGCAAAACAGTTTAACTCCCAGTGAGGCTGATGAGACAGATTCAGACATAAAATTACCATTTTAAATTTACTTAGCTGAGAGATTTGCCGACGCTTTCCACAGCGAAGACTTTTAAGGGGTTATGTGCTGCATTAATAGTGAGCTGAGGGAGACGGCTGCTGCGACTGTGGGAAGGGAAGTTTTTGTTTTGTTCTTTGCAAATTTGCATTGAATTTCTCAGGGGAGAGGAAGAGACTTCAGGAGAACAAATTCCAATTGTTTAATTTTCTTCCTTGCGAACGATATGTTTGGGTTTTCAAAGCCACGCTTCCTTCAGATACTTACCCCCAGGCTTGCTGACACTGTGACAGACCAGGGTGTGGAGTATGAAATTGTGTCCTTTTGTGGGACAAAGCTAAAAGCACAGGGCACTGTGTGGTGGCTCCCGTTCTTGAATAACCTGTGAGGACATCTTGGTTAAGCATCAATTAAGGTGGGCAGTTTTCTTCCTGTTTTATTGAGATGTTTCTTTGGAAAAAAAGGTGGAACCCCCTGTGTTTCTGTTGATGCATCAGAAGTGATGGTTGAGGCTGTGCAGAGGAAGAAAACCAGTGTGAACCATGTTTTTGACCCAGAGGGCCAGAGAAAGTATCTTTTCTGCTGGAAGGCTTAGTTTTGTTCGTGGACCTGGGTCAGTACAGTTTGACTTATGCTGTGCTTGCACAGGCTTGTAGGGAAAAGGCAGGGAGAGAGGGCTGAAGGATCCTCTGCCAGATTGCACTGGATATAGATAGGTGTGGAGAGATGTGGCCTCCTCCACAGTTTGAGAAATCTCTCCTAGGGTAACTTTCCTCAGACCATGCCTGTGTGAAACTGCTGACTGGGCAATGGAGAGTATGTGGTGAAGAGCTGGATGGCACATTGCCCCACTGCAGCTGTCACTCCTGACATTAGCCAAGGGAGACCTTCCTCATCGTCCATGACAGCCTGTTAGGCATGGCAGTGACAGACAAATGCTAGCGGGGTTCTTTTGGAAATGGTCACATGGCTTCCAACTTGCTTCTGCTTCGCAGGTGTTCCCTTCCCCAAGCAGTTCCAGCAAGTTTGCACTAAGATCCTCACCCGCCTCTTCCGTGTCTTTGTCCATGTCTACATCCACCACTTTGACAGCATCATCAACATGGGTGCTGAGGCTCACGTCAACACCTGCTACAAGCACTTTTACTACTTCATCAGGGAGTTCAGCCTTGTTGACCACCGGGAGCTGGAGCCTCTGGTAAGGACGCCCTGGGGATGGGAGGTGGATGGGATGAGAGTGAAGTGGGCTGAACATAGCACTGGTAGGTGGGGGATGGTTCTTAGTAGTATGGTCACCCTCTCTGGACTCTTTCAGCTGCCCTACCTCAGCACACCCATGTTTTCTGCCCTCTAACCATCAACCTTAGTGCTCTGAGAAACAACTTCCCATCAATTCTGAGGAAACCCTTTACCCTTTGAAACTCATCCTTAAACTTTGCCTGCTGCCATGTCTATGAATGGCTCTTTGGTATCCTAAGGACCACCATAACATTGTGTCCCTCTATATTGTCTTGGTAGCCCTAATGCAATTAGCACATCAAAGTGTTTCCAGCCCGTTGTATCTGCGTGGCTTTCAGAGGTTAGATTTGAGCCCAAGTCTCTCCTATACAGTCTGGAGTTTTCCTATTAGTGGACCAAGGTTCCTGCTTAAGATCCTAGTGTGAATTACAGCGCAGGAAGACAAGCCCCAACAGGGACTCCAGACAGCAGCTATAGTGGCTGATCTGGAGAGGCCTCGCTGGAGCTCAGAGTTCCTTTGCAGCCTCCCTTGGGAAGCAATTAGCCAGGCAGAGAGTGAGAGTCCTTGAAAACAGCAGGACTGGTGGGAAGCAGAAACCAGACAGCCTGGACACATGAACTAGAAAATGCACGTGGTTTTATAAGAGAAGCAGGTGGGTCACTGGCAAGGCTGAGCGTGATCTGACCTAGAAAGAACGTGTTGCAACAGGGAGAATAATTCACAGGCACTTAGTAGTCAGCACGCTGTAATAAAGGCTGGTTGGAGAAAGGGTGGTATCCAGCAGCAGAGAGCCAGGGAAGAGCAAGATTTATCCCCAGAGAGAAAAAGAGCTGGGAAAAGTCCTTGCGTGAGTTGCGGCTCAATGGCAGGGGTGGTGTTGGGGGGTGCCCCTGCCCATGAGCACTAAGTGCTTCACTCTTTCTCTGCTTTCATTTGTCTAAGTCAATTTACTGCCTGTGGTTTGAAGGGGATGGAGAGATGATGAGCTAAGCAGGGGAGACTTGAATGACAACATCATCTACATAGAATTATTCTGTAGAGTTTGGCTGTGACCTCTAACATTGCAATGGCCCAGAAAATGGCAGCTCAATGTCATTATGTCCACTGCTACCTCTTCCTCACCACCACTCCTCATGCCAAACTTGCTTTGCATTGGTATATGACCCAAGATGGTGTCACCTTCTTTGACTGATGCTTGCTAATGTAACTAATTAGCACCTACAAGCCAAAGCAGAGGCTGACATTGCTGAAAAGTCTTTCAATGCCAGTGACTCACAGGCAACATAACATGATTTATGGGTCTGGATGAATCTGGGATGAGCACACTTTCCTGTGTGATGCAACCATAAACTACAAGGAAATGAACAACATTTGTCTCTGGTCTATCTGTATTTCACTTTGTGGTGTGCCTATTGCCTGGCATCTGAGCCCCAAGCAGACCCAACCACAGGGAGAGAGACCGACCTCCTTCCCTCAGACAATGACTTGCCGTAGCGTGTGTGACAGCATCCTGCAATGAGAGGATGCTCTCTCCTGGATGCAGTGTTGAAGTGAGGAAGATGGGGCAAATTGCTGTGCTGCAGCTTGTGAACCACTTTTGAAAACTGAAAGTGGTCCTTCTGGCTGTGCTGTTACCTCGGGGAGGCTGCAGGCTGACCATGCCATCAGTCCGCGTGGGTTAGCACTAACCCAGGAGCTTCCAACAGCGTTTCTTTCTGCCACAGGCAGCAATAATTTTCTTCATGCTTATCCTGGGGGCTTTCCAATGGGCACCAGTGAGCCTGGTGTGGCTCACTGGTGAAGCGGTCTTGTGCTTTGGGGCATGTGGGGAGCCTAGTGTCTGTGTTGTTCTAGCTTTGCTTCCCAGCAGTTGTGAAGATGCACAAATAGTAAGGCCCAACCTTTGCAGTGCTTCACGCTTGATCTCAGTTTACGTTCCTGTGGTGAATGACTCTTCCCAGCACTGGGCAAAGCACCAGTGACTTGCTTAGTTCATTCCCCTTCTACCTGGGCTTCACCATAGCTGCTGCCTTGCTCCTTCAAGTTCTGAAGGATTCCTCAGCTGGTTTGACACAAAGCCTTGCATCTGCCTTCATTTTTGGTGAAGACTGTAGGGTTTTGGTTTTGCAAATTCTCAAAGTTTATGAAAGGCCATAATTTCTTAGTAGGGACTCTGCTTGAGAGGTTCAGTCTCTCTTGACTGCTTCCTGAGCCCAGACAATGGCCCAAACCTGTTGTGAATCCCATGACAGAGGAGACTCCTAGTTATGCTCCGCGTGTGATTATGGGAGGCCACCAAGCATGTGAAGGAAGCACGTCTGGAGCAGCACAACAGCTCTAGTGCTGTATTATGGTCAGAGCTTGCCAGATGTGGGTTTTCTGCTGAGAAACCCAAATTTTCAGATTTAGGAGTAAGAGGTAAAAAACATAGCACCTCCCCAGCCAGAAGATGTCCTGTTAGGCTAGAACAGCTTAGAAAAAATAATGATTGAGGGATGAAGGACTTACAGGTTTCTTAGCCTGCCTCTGTCTGAATCTCCCTTTGCTACCTCAGTTTCCCTTTGGTCAAGCTTCTTTAGGGTGTTATTTCTTTTCACCACATGGAGGGAGGCGAGAATGAAGTAGATCCTCTTACAACTACTGAAAGGCAGTGATTCACTCTCTTACTAAATCAAGAATTGTAGGGGCAGGGAGAAGGCATGCACTTGCTTCCTTGACCAGGGCAAGTCATGGTACTGGGCAGCAGCACTGGCAGAGGTCCAGAGCCGAGGGAATATCCAGAGTTTGATGAGCGCCTTGGGTGTTTAGAGCCAGCCTGAAGAGCTCACTGGAGGCTTGGCAGTCTTCTGGTTGCCCCAGCCACCCTGATCAAAGGTTCTTTAATGCGTGGACTGACTCTATGACTTGGTCTAGGTGAACCTGCTGTGGCAGGGGGATTGGACTAGATGATCTTTCGAGGTCCCTTCCAATCCCTAATGATTCTATGATTCTATGGTGCTGTGCTGTTGGGGTGGGCTGGATGCAGTTATAGAATGATGTTCGCAGTCTAATGTGCAAACCTTTCCCTGGGGTGTGGGAAGGAGTCTGTGCACACAGGTAGATTCACAAGTCATGAACCTGATAAATGAGGGGGAATCGCAGATCTTCCTTGCTTTAGCAATGCACATGATTTCCAAGCTATCAGTTGAGCTCCTTAAGGCCAGCACAAATGCCCTCTTCCACCAGCTGAAAGCTGGGAACCTCCCTAATGTAGGTGGTGTGACACCATCCTGGCTAAAGAAAACAGCCCATTAGCCTAAACAGAGCTCACCCTCTCAGAGCCTTCCTGTGGTCCTCTATCAGTAGCACTCCTTTGTGCTGTGGGATTCCTTGTCAAAGTCCCTGGTCCTTTGGGTGACCTGTTGGCACCTCCCGGAGTTGTGCGTCCCATCTCCCCAGGCAGCTGCAGGCAGAGGCTCTGAGAGTGGCACTGCCTTGTCTGGCTGCTATGTGGCTGAGTCAGGAGCAGAACCTGCATCTTCCAACGTCTCAGCCAGTGCTCTTTCTTTGGACTGCTCTCAAAGCTAGAGCACAGCCAAAGCAACCTTGTGCCACAGACACCAAGTGGGATGCCAGGAAGGAGCTGCTGAGGCAGAGCAGTTCCCAGGGCTGGCATGGGAAAGAGAGAAACTCCCCGAGCCTCCCATGTTCTCTTGCCTGGGTTGTTTTTGGACACCAACCAACTGCCTGACACATCACTCCACTCAAACCTGCCTTTTGCACTTACTGTTTCTTCTCTCCCCTTCAATGCAGAAAGAAATGACAGAACGAATTTGCCACTGAAGCATCCTGGCAGGTGAACTCAGCTGGAGTCCAGTGGGACCAGACATCCTGTGGTAGGAAACCGCTTCCCAAGGACTTGCTCTGGGCGTTTCAACTCAATGAACTATGAGCACTGCAGAAGAGCCTCTTCAGGCCAGGGGAGAACCCTCAGCTTGCCCAGTATCTCTAGACAGATTGATTTGGTTTTTTTTTGACAGCTCCCAGTCTCTGTCATATGGCTCCTGTCTCAGACAGCCACTGACTTACTAGGGAATGAGGCAAGTTTGGATGACTTTTGCACACTCTGGTTTCTGAGACTCAATCCCACGTGTGATAACACTCTTTCAGCTACTTCTCTTGTTTAGTCTTCAGCTGTGCTGATCTCCAGATGTTTTATTAGTGACTTCTGCCCTGTGAGCAGGAGTGACCTTGGCTAGCGAGTAATGCCTGTTACATTTCCCACATGCTGTGGGTTGGTGATAACATCTCAGATCATCTCTGCAAAGCTGGTGACATCGGATCCCAGCTGTCTTCATGTGGGTAGTTGCTGTTGTACCATTTTGAGTGGGCTGCCCAGGGGGGTTGTGGAGTCTCCTTCTCTGGAGACGTTTAAAACCCACCTGGACATGTTCCTGTGTGACTTGGTCTAGGTGGTCCTGCTGTGGCAGGGGGATTGGACTAGATGACCTTTTGAGGTCCCTTCCAATCCCTGATATTCTGTGATTCTGTGAACTGTAGATGGTGAATGTCTCTCCTTCTGCCTTAATTCATGCAGTACCAGAGTGACCAGTTTTCCACCCCACTGCAGGAGATTTTTCATGCTTGGCTGAAGGGACTTCATGATGTTCTAAAGATGTGTCCAACACTGCTTGGACTCATGGCGAAGTGGCCCCATGACTGAGTAGGTGAACTAGAGCAGCACAGTCTATCTCAGAAAGGTTCAGAAAGTGCTGAAAAGAAACTACTGCCAGAAACCAACATTTTCAGTACCTCAGCATTTCCTGACATGGTGTCTTGGCCCAAGATCAACAGATGCTGGCTGAGGAATTGTTATTTTTCCATTACCAGTCCTGCAGCACAGCACAGCAGGACTTTCAGAAACAGAAAATCTACTCTGTCTTTCCAAAATAGCTTTAGAAACCCTTTTGACCTTTTCAAACCATCCTAATGCCGTTGCTCTCCAGAAGGTCTTCCCTTCCTGCTTACAATGTCTGATAACTAGTGCTGTGTCCCCGATGGCATTTTGCTTTTTGACACGAAGTTGTGGGTTTTGGTCTTCCTACTGTTTTGGGGCGGTGAAAATCAAGTCGTCTGAGCCGCATCGTTGCTGTGCTTGTGTTTCCTGCTCTTTTTCTGGGAAGGTTTTGTGTACCAGGCTGGTATTTATCTTCTGGGGTTTGCCCAGTTTTGGGGTAGGGAGGGGAAAATGTAAATATTTGGGCCAACATTAAAGTGCAGAAGGGAACTTCCAGTGCTCAAAGTGCTTGTTTTTGCTGTGAGAATCTATTTTTTTTTTAAATCTTGTGTACCAGATGTATATTTTTACATTGAAATAAAACAGATCAAAATGGACACAGAACCACTTGGCAACTCATTCCAATATTTTTGGCGTAAAAGAATGAGTAAAAGGCCAAATATTTTTGCTTTGCTACTGATTAAAGAAGTGTTAACCTCATTCTTCCTTCATTTGTTGGAGAGCAGCATAGAAGAGGGGGTCCTGGTGCACAGCAGGATGACCATGAGCCAGCAATGTGCCCTTGTGGGCAGGAAGGCTGATGGCATCCTGGGGCGGATCAGAGATCAAGAGAGGTTCTCCTCCCCGCTCTACTCTGCCTTGGTGAGACTACGTCTGCAGTGTTGCATCCAGCTCTTGGCCCCTCAGTTCCTGAAGGACACAGAACTGCTTGTGAGAGTCCAGCGCAGAGCCACAAAGATGATGGAGTGGAATGTTTCCCTGATGAGGAAAGGCTGAGGGAGCTGCGTCTCTAACTCGGAAAAAAGGAGACTGAGGGGTGACCTCATTAATTTTTATAAATATGGAAAAGGTAGGTGTGAGAAGGATGGAGCCAGGCTCTTCTCAGTGTCATCCAATGATAGGACAAGGGGCAATGGGTGTAAGCTGGAACAGGAGGTTTCACTTAGGAGGTTTTTCACAGTAACGGTGACTGAGTACTGGAACAGGCTGCCCAAGGAGGTTGTGAAGTCTCCTTCTCTGGAGGCATTTAAGACTCTCCTGAACATGTTTCTGTGCAACTGGATCTAGGGGATCCTGCTGTGGCAGGGGGATTGGACTTGATGATCTTACAGGGTCCCTTCCAATCCCAATTCTGTGTGATTCTCCTGAAGTCAGACAACATGCAACAGCATTCATGATAACTTGAAGAGTGGATTTCCCCTGTGATTTGCAGTATTGATGGATCTCAATGCCATCCATGGCTGAGAACTTCATCTTGCATCTCAGAAGGTGGCTGGGCATAGGCTAATGTTGCTGGTCTGCATCCTCCCCTTGCAGACTTTTCACCGGCATCTCCCTGAAGGTATTTTTCCATTGATATGTGGCGAGGAGTTCTGCTCACTACTTTTTGCATTGATGTTTCCTGGGATCTGGGTTCATACCTCTTTGTACAACCAGAACTGCAGGCACAAGTCACTGTATGGTGCAGAGGCAAGAGAGGACAACAGCTCTATCTGGTATCTTCTGCTTTCCTGTGGAGTGAGGTCTGGTTGGACTCAATGCACAAGACCCTCTGGAAACTGGTAAGTCTGGAACTTACAGAGAAACTTTCTCAGCAATAGGGTCTGAGAAATGAAGTGAGAGCAGCCTACAGCTGCTTCCAGGTGAGGTACAGAGATGAAAGAGTCAACCTCTTCTCAGCAGTGGAAGATGATAAGGTAGTGACCAACATTTGTGGCTTGAGATATTCAAATCAGACCACAGAGAATAAAAATCCAAGGGAATGGTGTGGTCAGGAAATAGATACCCAGAGAGGAAGGTTACCCATCCTCTGTTTAACAGGCTGCGGTGTAAATAATGCTTGAGCACTGAAGCCTGCTTATACTTCTGTCCTCCACGTTGTCCCGGAGCAGAGAGCTCCACCAGGTGATAACACACTGGGCCTTACAAAAGGAGAGCGTACTTGGTTTATTTTTCAACCCATGTCTGAGGAGTTCTGCCCTCCTGCCTTGGGGATGTTTCCTCTTTGCCCCCTCCACACCATGGATCAACTACAGATTCCTGTGGAACAGAAAGCACTGTTTCTGAAAGAGGCTGAGGGAGCTGGGTCTCTTTGGCTGGGAGAAGAGGGGGGTGACCTCATTAATGTTTATAGATATGTGAGGGGTGGTTGTCAGGAGGATGGAGCCAGGCTCTTCCCAGTGTCACCTAGTGATAGGACAAGGGGCAATGGGTGTGAGCTGAAACATAGGTTCCATAAGAATGTGAGAAGGAACTTATTCACAGTGAGGATGAGGGAGCACTGGAACGGGCTGCTCAGGGGGGTTGTGGAGTCTCCTTCTCTGGAGACGTTTAAAATCTGCCTGGATGTGTTCCTGTGCGACTTGGTCTAGGTGATCCTGCTGTGGCAGGGGGATTGGACTGGCTGATCTTTCGAGGTCCCTTCCAATCCCTGATGTTCTGTGATTAACCCGCAGGCTCATCTCAAGTAGCATTGAAGAAAATAATTTCAAAGGGGTTTTTGGTTTTGTTTTTTTTTTGTTTTGTTCCCCCCTTTTCTTTTTAATCTGCTTTATCCAGGGAAACAAAGCTCATGACTGTGCTGTGACAACTGCATTTTTAGTAACTCTGGAAGCAGAACAGGAGGGGGACACAGGGAGATAATTCACTGCCAGAAAGGCCTTTCTGTGTCTCTCCAAGACACTGAGCTGTTCCCCTGGTCCTCATCCATCTGAGTGCCTCCCAGCCTGAAGAGTTTAATGCCTCAGCACAACAGGGATGTTTATGAAGCAGCAAGACTTGAATCTAATTCAAACTTCTTCTTCCTTCAGGAGGCTGAATTGTGCCTGTGAGGCTTCAACATCCCCAGAGCTTCAGCAAACACCCCTTGCAATTTGAAGGCAGGCAGGAACCCTGGGATGTATTAAATACACATGTAGCTCCTGTCAGCCCCAGCTCCCCAAATTACTCATCTGCTGAGCTTGCTGACAGGTGCCTGGGACTCATTTGTCTCTTTGCAAAATCCCTGGGTTCTCATGATGAAGGTGAGATGTGCTACTGCCAAGATTGCATTTTCCTTTTCTGCAGCCACCATGCACTTTGTAACAAAACAAAACCAGGCTGTGGCTCCATCACTGGGTCAGAGAGAGGCTGGCGTGTGTGAGACACTGTGCGATGCAGTGTCTGCAGACATATGGGAATTGGAGATAGCTCTGGATTTTTCTGGCAGTGTGGGTTGCCAACAACACCTGAAAGGGCCTTCCCACTTGGATTCCAGAGGAGAATCTGAAAAAGACTTGACATATTAATAATCTTCCGGTACAATATTATGTATTGGCCCATCAGGTCCTCTGGTCCTAATTTCCAATACCAATTGCTCAACACTTTGTAGTTGTTTTTGAAGGGCCACTAGATCAAAATCTCATTGCCTATCTTATAATGTCTGAGCTCACTTAACCTTTCCCCCATCCAAGCTGGCTCCCTGCTGGTGCCAACCATAAGGGTACCTGGGATAGCAGCGTTCAGATGAAACTTACTGGGTCTGAAGTTAGTCTAGCAGCTCCATGACTGCTGCTGTGTCAAAATATTTCACACTGGTTTCACCAAATCATGTATTTTAGCAAAATACTTAGAGGAAGTTGGTGATTTTGAAGGAATCTTGCACAGCAGGGCTTTACTTGCAGAACACTCGGGTCCAGACGCAGGCTGCTGGGTTGCCCCATACTCAGCAAGTGATTACAATCGACATCCTCCTGCCAGGAACAATAACTGTGAGAGGGAGAAAGGAGATCCATACTTTCAGGATTCTTCAACTCGTATCACTCTTCAGCCTGTGTTAGAAGGAGCAGCTTCATTGCCATGCAGGTAAGCCTCCAGCAGTTATTTGATTATTAATTACTTTAATGAAGCTGCATCACCTGGGAGCTGCCATACTGGAACAGTCCTCTTCTTTGTCATCGAATATTTTGTGTCCACTGGGCCTGTTACCAACTGCTTTGGGCTATGCCGTAATGATGGGGTGAGGCAAGTGCTTTGCCATCCCTTCATGTGGCAGTCAGGTGAGCATAGGTAAGAGCTGGCAGTCTTCGGTCAACATGCTGTAGGTATCATGGGCTGGAGACCAAGACCATCACTGCACTTGTGGTCTTCTTCCCTTGGGTCTTACTCATCTTGCAGTTGTCCAGTAGTGCAGGATTCTCCACACTTACATGCACTCTGGGGAGGATAAGAACTGAGATGTACGAAAAGTCTCAGCTCCAGTCTAAACTAGCAGGGGAAGACGTGCTGGACTGGGTAGCTGCATATAGGTGCAGATGCTGTTACAGAAGCCCTTCATTTCTAATGCTGTGGCAAAATGTTCTGTTGGTTTGGTGCCTGTGCTCACCTCTGAGGACTTGTTTGCTTTCAATCCATGGATCGCTTTTGTAATCCATTACTGGCCTTGTTAGGAACCCAGCTAACATCTTCTCTGTGCTGGGAACAGCAATCCCAGCATCTTGTCTACATCCTTCTTGCTGGGCTTTGCAATCTGCTTGACCTTATTGCTCCCAGATGCAAAAATAAATACCCAAGTAGAACAGGAACACAATGAACTGGGATGTTGCCACTCAGAAGGAAAATCATCTTCCCACTTTGTGTCCCTAGTAGTCACGACTTTCCTCCCCAAGACACCCCTTTTGTGCTGTGACTTGCAAATTCATTAAAACTCTCAGACATTCTTATCTTACACTCTTGTTACCAGCCCACAGAAACACCAGGGTTAAAGAAGTCCCTTCTGCTGCACAAGCATGGATTAGAAGACTTCAAGATCCTCTCTCTTTGGTGCTGACCTCTGGTACTGCAGGATGTCTCATGTCTGAGGAACCCAGGTAGGTAGGACAGTGAAAGAATGATCAGCTGCACAGATCTTACTGAGAGTTTTGCTCATCGCTGACTCCACGGATTGTTTATCCATGTACAAACACTGTCGAAACCTCTAGAGAGCACGGACAAAGGTAGAAAGACTGACTCTATGACTTGGTCTAGGTGATCCTGCTGTGGCAGGGGGATTGGACTAGATGATCTTTCGAGGTCCCTTCCAATCCCTAATGATTCTAGGAGAATGCTCTGTCATAGGATGAGACCGTGGTGACCCAAGTTTTGGCTGTTATTCATGTTGGTAACATTCCAAGGAACCCCAGGGCATGAGACAGCTTAGCCCTGTTCATTCTAGTAGGGATGTATCACCGAAACATCACATGGAACATCACCAGATCTCACCCCTCTTGTCCGTGTTGCATTGACAATGATGGTACAGGCACCACCTAAACAACCAAACCAAGCTGTGACTCTTAATCAGACTCCTTGGACAGAGTCCTGTGTGTGTGTCCAGTGGCTGGAATTTGGGATAGCACATGGTCTGCTCTTCCCCTTGCTCTTCTGAGTCTGTAAGGACTGGACTGGAGGGATTTGTAATGGGTCTTGCTGAGCCCAGTGGTAGAGTCCTTGAAGAGGAAAAGCAAACTGGACTGGTGGAAGTCATTCTGCTCCTGCTGTGCAGCTGTTTGGGATATATGAGGGGAGTTCAGGGAGATGCAGTAAAAGAATGATCAGCTGCACAGCAGACACAGGCATTTTTCTGCAGGTTTCCAGCAGGTTATGGTTTGTTGGTCTCCAGCAGACCACATGTTTTCTGGGTTCCTATTACTTGGGCTTTCCATTAAATACAGTCAGTTCAGGATCTCTGTGCAGCGGGCAGTGGTGCTGTGTGAAGTGTGAGTACTCCTCACAAGTCAGACTACAGGAAAAGCAGGTTTCAGCCTGGCATTCACATCCATACAGACACTTTTAATGTCCATTTGAAGAACTCTTCTTTGTCCCCTGCTTTGCTACATGGGACACTGAAACCCAGTCTCTAGGGGTAGAGACATCTCATGCTACCTGTAACGCTACACTTGGATCATAAGTTTTCCTGAGAGGTACCTCACGTTCTCTCTTTTCTTGAGGAGAGGGATGCAATGAAGAAGGGACATTCTGTGTCATTCCTTTGTGGTGAAGCTTGATCCTGCCCTATGTGATTGCATAAGCCTGTCTCTGGGTTTAATTGCCTAAACAAGAAGTACAGTTTTCAGGGAAACTGAGCTTCAACAAATTCCTTGAACAGCAGAGGGAACAGTACCTGCTCTGTGTCCTGAAAAGCAGACTCGACTAGATTGCAAGTGCTTAAACACAGATTTAGGTGCTTGGCTGTGGGGAGATAAGAAAGGAGTAATTGTAGTCAATGCTCAGAGTCATTTCAGTAGTGAAACACAGGCCAAAGTAGTGTGATCCAACTGCAACCCAGCTAAATCAAAACTAGCTTTGGTAATTACGTCTTATTTGCCTAACAGCCAGCATAGATGGCTCCTTATCTTCTTTGTGGTGTGCTGCACGAGTAGAAGGCAGACATGTACTTGAAAAGCTTTTAAAAACAAAAGGAAAAAGCCATGTAGAAGGACCTCTTATTTTATTGTGGTTCATAAATTAATTATGCTGTTTGAGGAGGTGCTTTCTTCTTCACTTTCCACGGGGCTTAGCCCTGAAATATTAGCATAGCCATTTCCTAGAAATGCCCCTGCCTATTCTATTAAATACAACAAAATGAAATGCAAAACATCTTTTTTCTTCCCCACCCTGGTAAAGGATATTGCACAGCTGGTTACCTTGCAAACAACAAAAGGGGCAGGAAAACAAGGATTCAGGGACACACTTTCACAGGCAGAAGGTGTTGTGCTGTGTCAGAGCCCTTTAATCCAGTGGAGAAAGGTGTAACAAGAAGCAAGGGATGGGAATTAAAACCCATGCTGAATTCAGCTTGAAAACACGCCATGAAAGTCTGAGATGATCTCCAGCTGATACAGTTCTAGGTGTTGAGGGTCTGAATGTGCTTGTGTGGATGTGAGCTGCTCTCATAGACTACCAGTGGAGGTATACTTTGGAAGATGTTAACACCTAAGCCCTGAAACCTTCAAAGACTAAAAGTTCTGATGTGTTGTGGAAACAGGTGGGTAGTCATAGGAGAGTGGAGACACTAATGCTGTCCTTGAGGGAAGAGGGAAACAGCAGCATCCTCAGCCTGGATGGGGACCGAAGAGGCACACGGGAAATTGCTGCTGGGAGTGGCTTCACTGTGGGGGAATCTTTCACCTGGGGGAGCATCTCACTGGACATCAGAGCAGAATGTGCACACCAGTGCATCCCTAGGAAAGCAGGTTTTGGTGCTTCTGTGGTTTGTAGGACATGCTCTCCACACCAGCCGGGCAGATAGAAGGCGGCGAGCTTTCATCCTGGGTGAGGATATACCACTGATGTTCAGTAACCCCATTCTGTCCTGGGACCTGCTTCTGCTGTCTGAGGCACTGCTGTGCTTCTGAGCTGCATCCTTTGAACTCAGGTGAGGAATTGGCACTGCTCTCAAACCATGCCATATCTTCCTGGCCCCTTGGCACAGAAGGCAGCAAGTATCATTTGTCTTAACTTGCCTTAGATTTGCTGAGCTTGTGACTTTGCAAACTGTGGGTACCATGCTGCATGTCCAGACTGAAACCCCACGGTGCTGGGAAGCTCATGGAGTAAAGCTGCAATTCACTAAATCAGCCGAATTTAGTGTTACACCTGAGCCATTTTAAAACAGCCAGCACTAACAGAATTTGAAAAGCTCTGGGTCACCAATACAATCATTAACAACAAAGTATTGTTGTTAATGTACGTGCTGTCCCTGCTGTTTGTGGCAGCAGAGTTGAAAGTCACGGGCCAGCATAACTAAAAGGTTGTTCTCCCTCCAGAGCAACTAGCAGGTTGTTTCTGCTACTCTGGGGGTGGGAAGGGCTGTATTTTACACCATTCACAATCCTATAGGCATTTTGGCACGTGGCAGTTACCATCTGCCAGCTGAAATCCAGTAACATTGAGCGCAAATTCCCAGATCTTCACAAATGTGAAATAAAACGAGTTAGAACATCTATATGTGATGGTTAAAGTCCCGCTAACTTGGTACTCGCCTTGTTTTTTCCAGGCATATTCTGGTTCTGCTGCAAAGTTTCCCATTAACTGTGTGACGTCAGTGGCCACACAGTGCAGCAAAGTTCCCAGTCTCTAGGCATGGACATCTCCTGGGAAGCAGATCATAGAATCATAGAATCATTAGGGATTGGAAGGGACCTCAAAAGATCATCTAGTCCAATATTCCTGGCAGATGTCCACGCCTAGAGACTGAGAACTGTTCCCTCCACTGTGAGAGACTGGGAACAAAACTGTTCTCTTCACTGATGTTTGAAATCCTTGTGGAGAAGACATTATATCACAAATGAGGTGGGGATTAGTAGCTCTCATGAATTCTTGTGCTTTATATGAATCTATTTTTGTTAAATTATTTTTTGAAAATACGAACTCTATCAATTTTCCATCTTTCCATTTAGTCTACTGCAATGAATGGTGATCCGAAATGTCACCCAAACTGAGAATAACCTTCTAAAATGTCAATCTGAATTGATACAGAACAGGGCAGTTTCTTGCCAGGGGTACATCTCTGCAAATGAACCCACCTCCCTGATAACAATAGCCCTGGTAACAATCTCTTCCCGAGCCTTCTGACACCTCAGAAGTAGGTTAGAGCTTCTCATTGCAGAACTAAAATAAGGGATTCATGTGCAAGATTTATGTTATTAGTGAACTTTATTCCTCTTGGAGCTTTTGTGCAGAGCTGGTGCCTTGTCTGGCTGCTGAGAAGAAAACCTGTTTGTTTTTCCAGCCAAATACATTGCAGGCAATACAACCAATCCAAAAAGGGGTAAAGCAGGCAAAATTAAAAGCTTCTTCAGTAGCAAATATTTACAAAAATTAAAAAACCAATTTGAGTAGCATGTTTTGCTTTGCCCCACTGCTCCTGCAGTGCTGCCTCTCTCCCGTAGCTGTGTTGGCCACAAAGGAGCCACAGTTTTATCTTCCACTGTCAGATAAAAAAAGAGCAGCCTTTCCTCATAAGGGAGATGCTCCAATCCCCTAATCATTTTTGGACTCTATTAGTTCTTTGTCTCTCTTGGACTGGGGATCCCAGAACTGAACACAGTACTCCAGATGTGGTTTCACCAGTGCAGAGAGGGAAAAGAACGGCCCTTGACCTGCTGTCCACATTCGATGCACTCCAGGATGCCATTGGCTTTCTTGGCTACCAGAAACACCTCTTCTGTGGCTGCACTGCTCCAAAGGAAAAGGTGAGGGATGCTTTGCACTTGTCACCTAAGCAGCTGCTGAGGTACATCAGCACCAGGCTGCTCCTCTGGCCAGTGAAAAAACACTGCCTTGTGCACAACACCTGTGGGGAGCTCAGAGAGCAGAAAAAGCCATCAGGGAAACCAACTTTCTAAATTATCTTATGTTGCTGGCCTCACACAGTCAGGACGAAGTCAGCTTGTAAACCAAGACAAAAAGAAAGATGTTTTCCCTGAATAATGAGGCTTCTGTGCCCACTGAATGGTTTTGGTTGGAAGAGACTTTCAAGACCATCAAGCCCAGCCTTTGACCCAGCATTGCCAGGTCACCACTAAACCATGTCCTTAAGCACCAGGTCCACATGTTGCTAAAATACCTCCAGGGATGGTGATTCCACAGCTGCCCTAGGCAGCTCCAATACCCAACAACCCTTCTGGAGAAGAAATTCTTCCTAAAACCCACCTTAAACCTCCCCTGGTGCAACCTGCAGCTATTTCCTCTGATCCTATCGCTTGCCACCAGGGAGAAGAGGCTGCCCCCCTCCTCACTCCAACCTCCCTTCAGGTAGCTGTAGGCAGCAACAAGGTCTCCCTCCCTTCAGCCTCCTTTTCTCTAGGTTAAACGAGCCCGGTTCTCTCAGCCACCCCCCGCACTTGTGCCTCCCCACCCGCATTGCGCCTGCGCCCCCGCTGTGACCGCCAACAGGGCGGGGCCTCACCTCGCTGGCACGCGCATAGGGGCGGGCGTACTCACAGTGAGGCGTTGCCGCGCGCATGCGCCTCTTCCCCTCACTCCCGTTGGAGCGGGCCGTAGGTGGGGGGTGGTGAGCGGGTCCCCGTCGAGGGACGCTAGTGGCTGCCATGGAGGTGAGGGCAGGGGGCGGCAGGGAAAAGGGACACGATTTTTGTCACCGCCTCGCCTCGATCGGCGGAGGGGAGGTGTGGGAGGGGGCCCCGAGCACTGGCTGTCCCTGCTGCGGGGCTCCTCCGGGGCAGGGTGGGAGAATAAACCCTCGAAAGCTGGGAGAGGTGGTGGCCGTGGTCTGTGGGGAGGGATCCCGTCCTGTCTGTGGCGAGGGGCAGCTGAAGGCGATGGGACGTCCCCAGCTCAGCGGCCGCAGCTTGGGGCTGGTTGTTCCCCGAAGGGCTAAATCGCGCTATTTCGGATGCTCCTGGTAAGAGGAGTGAGCCGAAGTTCCCACCGCAGTTGGTTTCTGTGCCTACTGCTGAGGTGGAAGAAGTATGGGCAGAACCTGGGCCTCGATATGTCCCAAGTTCTTGTAGTTCTGATTTTCATCTGACATAGAACGGTGAGTCCTGGGAACCTCTCCAGGTTCCTCTGCAGTAGCTGTTAGCCTGACCAGAATGACCTTCTGAGGCAGTTCAGAGCAAACACAAGGCAGTGGGATGGCGCGGCTGCTGGCTTCAGCACTAGGTGTGTGACTGCCAAAAATGAACCCACCGTTGGCACATGTTTGCTGTGTCAGATTGCTTTAGAAAGAAACCATTTTTGTAAGGTTTTTTTTCAATTTTATGCTTCTAAAAAACTCTTTATTATATAAGATTATGCTCCATAATTAGCTTGGGAAGTTTGGTATGTGTTCTGGTAACTTTGAAGACCTACAGTTTTGGCATTTCTTTTCAGAGCAGAGCTCCTCTTCATGCCTTCCATGTGCTGGATGGAAGACAGGCAAAATAACGTGGCTGGGCCTCTTCCACTGCAATTCAAAGGTAATTTGGTTTGGTACTGGTAGCCTTCCAGGTAAAGTGGGAGTGAGTCTCTTGGCACTTGAAAGTTTCTTGACATTAAGTATTGCCCACCATAATGTTATACTGTGGTCTGAATGCTTAATAATACTGCTATGAGAAGTTCCTCTCGCCTCCCAGTAACAAATGTTAAAACACTGGTACGAATGTAATGTGACATCTAATGAGAGAATCCAGTGGAGTTTAACAACTATTAATTTTACAGTTGAAAATACAAAGGAAGAGGAGAAGGAAGAAAATCAATCTTGCTTCACACTTTAAAAACACATTTAGTTTTTAGACAAAACAAGGCTGCTTGTTAATATGGGAATTTGTCACATAGGTTTTTTGCCTGTGACAAATGTCATTATCTGATCATTTGTGGGATGTGGACTGAGAGCAGGAAATGCTTATCTTGTCTCTGTGTGATGAAAAATCGTCTTCTAAGAAGTTTCTTTTGGTTTACACTTGAAAACTAGCAAGGGAGCTGAGTAGGGTGAGAGGAGCTAATTTGCAACACAAGAGACAGTCTTCTGGGAGTTTTTAATTGCATCAGACATAGAAGAGACTAATCAGCTTACTGTTTAGTAAGTAGTCCTTGGAACTTGCTTGCCTTGTGTATCTCCTTAATTTAAAAGTGCTTTAGGGGTTAGAGAAGGTTTGGTTAGTAGAGTCAAAGTACAATTGCAAGGACTTTTCTTAGAATATGTGTGGTCTGGAGTTTAAAATAATATTGCAGCTAGATGCTTAATGCACTGTGCTGGAAACTTCTAAAGGGGAATTGTCTGCAAGTGGCCAGTAGCATTCAATGTCTTGTTTGGCTGGACTGCTGTATGTGGAAGAAGGGAAGAGAGTTTTTAGCATAGCAACAAGTGTGTGTGCCATGTTGTTCTTGACAAGGCTTACTGTATCTGTTTATTTGTTAGCCCCATGAAATATACTCTATTCTGTCATCTCATCCATGTGGCTGCCTCAGAGGCATGCTGTCCTAGAGCAAGAAATTAAAGAGATTATTGTGTGTTTTTAAGCCACCTTCAGTCTTATTTTTTATCCTCGTTAGCTCCTAGTTAGTAGAGTGACTATACTTGTCTTATTTGTTTTGGTCCAGTGGTATTAGAGACAGCAAAACAAGTGTTACTGTGTGATAACTAATGCATTTAAAGAAGTGGATGTGTTTCTATCCCAACACAGGCCAGACCTTGGCAGAAATCTTGTCAACAGCGTGTGTGACAAAATACACAATTTTGTTCTGACAGGAGAGGGAAGGGAATGCTGTGCTCTCTCCGTGAAGTAATACATTGGAGTGGAAGGAATCTTACTTGAAACAACTTTCTGCTCTATCCTGCAATGTGAGATCCACTCAGATCAAGACAATCACTATGTGAAAACATCTAACTCTTTAGGATGAAGGGTTTGACTCAGAACCTCAGAAACCCCATGCTTAGTTTGCAAGGGAAGTGACTATCTGAGAGTGTGAAAAGTCTGACTCTGCAACATGTGTATGCAGGAGATAAGGTGACTTTAGTCTTAGAAAAGTGTTGACAGAAGGGAATCACAGAAAGAGGTAAAAAGTTAAAGAAAAAACATTTCTGTAACCCTTCCTAGAGTGAAGGATGTTAGAAGGCTGGCGTCACTTGTTCTACTGTGTAGGTTTTACAGTAATGCCTATGAAATTATTTTTCTGACTTGCTCTTTAATGAAACTACATTGCTTGGGCTTTAATGAAATTGCATTGCATCGTGGACTTTCAGGTGTTCATTTAAAAGTGTTAATGTATCTGACTGGGAAGATGATGGAATCTTTTCAAGTTGTTCATCCTTCACGGACAATTCAGATTACTGAATTGTGCTAAAAGTTTTCGTGTAAGTAGGATGAGAAGGTAGCTGACAGCTAAGAATGAATTATTGCAAAGTGCCATAAAGGTGAACGATGCGTAGGAATCCGCACTTCTTACAATTTCAAATGAATACTCTTATTTAACAGGTCAGAATGAGCATTTAAAACAGTTTGCCTCTGGATTCAACACAGATAAACATCCTAAAGAGTTAGATGTTTTCACATAGTGATTGTCTTGATCTGTAATGTTACAACCACAGTTAGTCACTATGTAGTTGCTGTACAAAGGCAGCTTTGGCTGTTCTGAGTTTCCTGCACTTTGCAAGTTTGGCAGAATCAACTCTTGCTGAGTGAATCTTAGTTTGTTATCAGCCACTCTAGAAGAATCAGTGTTGTTGAAGAAGGGAAGGTTCAAGAACAATGTGAGCAACTGGGTTGGAAGGGAAATGAGACTGAAGTCTTTTGTTTCTTTGTCCAAACCTCTGGATATCTGAAACTTCAAAGTGACGTAACAATATTTGGTTTTGAGCCCACACTTTTACATTTCAAGTCAGAGACATGGGTACGTCCTCCTTGTGGAATTGAGACACTCATGTTGGATGATTTTATAGAATCTATGATAACTGTTTGGAAAGATGAACAATGACTTTGAAAGTAACAGTAATTCAAGAGCAAAGCTGACGCTGTTCAGTAGGTGCAGACTGGTCTGCCTGCTACCAAGTTAGTCAGAATAGTGTTTTAAGGTCTAAATTAGAGCAGCCTCATCTGAGAGAAGTGTGGGCTCTTACACAGTTAGAATCAAAACTAACAGGGTTTAGTTGCAGGGTGTGTGGGACAGTAATATTTTTGTAACTGCAGCTGTTTAGGTGCCACCTCAGTGGTCTGAAAACATCCTATGCCAGCACATCAACTGGCAATCAATTTCTGGGTTGTGGCTGTCCTGTGTGAATCCACTGAAGGCTTTATTTGAAGCTCCCAATTCTTCTCTTAAGAAGGTGTTATCTGAACATCACTGCCTTGTTTTCCCCTTGCTGGGAGTGAATTCAGTAGCAGTGGTGCCTGTTCTCAGGAGAATTTCAACTATAGAAGATGCTTTCTCAGGCTCCTAGTGTGTTGGACCCTGTTTGGCTGCTTTCAAGACCAATATCAAGATGGGCTTTAACTAGATGCTGTTGTGGCTGTAGTTGTGTTCTGTTTTGGCAGAGCGTTTATCTGTTTTGAAAGGATTATAGTTCTTGTCCTTTAGATATAAAATACAAAATTACTCTTAAACTTGTTATGGTCCTGCAGTGATTTCAGCAAGAACGAAGGGATGCTATACATCTCTCCATTGGTCTTGCAAAAGTGTAACAAGAGGTTCTCTGGAAATTACTCTCTTTTGCATTCTGTACTTGAGTTGTGAGGTCTTTAATGCAGGAATGTGCTCTTGGCTGTGTGCTCACATGGAGTCTGACACAATAGGTTCTTGCAGTCTCTTGAGAGTGGGCACTACAAATGTATGTAACAGTAATTCCTGACTGTAAATGTGATTGTGTTCCTTTTCAGCTGCAGATCAACCCGGCTCAAGCAAGATCCAGTTTGAAGCAAGTGGTGGTACCCACAGACTCTGCTTAAATCTCTTTCTTCCACGGAATTCAAGCTCACAAACAAGGTATTTTCTTAATACAAAAAGGCATCTGTAGTGTGTTGAAGTGCTTTCTGTAGCGCATGTGCTTGTTTTGTGAATGTAGCCTCCCTTCCTCTGGGAAACAGATTAGAATGACAGGGGAGTTACATCTGGGTAGTGGATTTTGACATGTTTGTATATGTAGTGTTAGGAAGCAAGGAAAGATTACTTAAGGTCTGCATAAAGTGAAACTTGTGGTAATTGTTCCTTTTCTTCTTCCTTGGCATTGTTTGCAAGTCTCCTTTGTGATACAT
This sequence comes from Rhinopomastus cyanomelas, assembly GCA_013400115.1. NCBI lineage: Eukaryota > Metazoa > Chordata > Aves > Bucerotiformes > Rhinopomastidae > Rhinopomastus > Rhinopomastus cyanomelas. Next base: position 1,331,770 of record VXBP01000837.1, on the reverse strand, counting down.
TCTTTTGTTGGCGCTTTTGAAAAGAACTGTAGAGGGCACAATAGGAAGAGGGGAAGGCTGTGACTGTACCTTCCCACACAGGCTTTGAATAATGGGAATGTTAAACAGTGCCTCAACACTGAATTACAATGTTGATATCAAAATGCAGGACTTAACAAAACTGCAGCTAAAACAGAAATTTGCTCTTGTTTGCTTGCAGTATGGATTTTGCTGGGTTACATTATCCTGTGAGCAATAATCCTAACCCAATTAGAATTTGAATTAGGTCAGAATTTAAACTGTTCCGAAATTCTTCAGCATTTGTCAGACTGCTAGTCAAGCAGTTTGCTGGAAGCAGGATTCAGTGCTTCAGGCCGCTTAAAATGACAACAGTTAAGCATTCCTCCTTGGACCTGACATGTCCAATGGCCATTTCCCTCCAATCTCTGAGCTCCCTGTCTGGCAGGGTGAGCCTCCTCAACCTACATTGTCTTTGTCACCAGAGGCCATCCAGCAGTATGCATAACACCAGCATTGCTTGGGTGGCTGAGTCTCGCTGCTTTAAGTGTCATCAGAAACTTCTCGTGTATGATCACAGAAACACAAGCATGTCTTTGAAAGATTGGAAAGCCTCTAAAGCATTTGGCAGAGCTAAACACATTTTCATGTCATTCCAGCCATTGCTTAAGTACCAGTTCATTATAGCACAGTGAGTATCAAGAATAAAGCTGTGACACCTTTAAGGGAAAAACTGTGTTGACAGAAGTGAACTACACAAAGATGTGAAATAGGAGACTGGAAGGGTAACAAGAACCTAATACAGCCAACATTTCATGTCTGTCCGATAGCAGATTTGATTGAGACTATAGGTGGAGAACATTGGCTTTTCAATAATTTGATTTCTGTATAGATGACTAGTGAACTTCCTGGTTTCAAGGAAGCAGTTCTCTGTAATTGAGGAATTGAGTCAGACTAAAGGGAATTTAAATAATGTAGTGAGTTATTAAACACCAGACTGTAAATATTACAGCCAGCTGGTAGAGTACAAGAGATGCTTGTGAAGAAACATGTCAGCTGTGCTAAGATGCAGGATTAATTTCCTGTCTTTCTTTAGTCTCTTAACAAGCGGTGAAGCTAGTATCTGAAATGGAATAGAGCCTTTCTAGCTATGACTTGCAAAAGGCAAAATCATTAAAACAACATGTTTGGTACCTTTTGGAAATAAAGCACTTCCTTCAAGCAGACCGTCTCTATTTCTGAGCAACTTAATATGTCGTCTCAGTCCCAATTGTGAGTAACTTCCAATGCAGGCTGAGCTGAAATCAGACAGAGCAGAAACTTGCTGTCAAATGCTGGCATTTCCTTTATATTAAAGTTCAAACTGTATCTGCATCAGTTTGAGTTAAAGACATGCTGTTACTTTAAAAGCTGATGGACGTTTGTGCTATTATATTTCTTACTGTATTTAAGAATCACGTATGTCATCCATTGTGATGATTTCTTAATACATTGAGCTTTAGATTTGAAAATGAGGATTTACTATTGTCTCAAGGCTTTGAGTGATACATGTGTAAGAGTTTCATTAAATTGTTGAAGAGAAATGGCTTTCAAAACAGCACTTGTCTTAAATTTTCAGACGTGTGAATTCTAAGTGACACTCATAATAGCTGTTACTGACAGGTGCTGACAAGAAAAATACAATGAAGCAAAGAAAAAGTATTTAATGTATTGGTAGATTGTTGTGTAATATTTTCTGCCTCAGAGCTTCTCTTGTTTTTGAGATACAGTGAAAGGCACGACTCATGAAGGCTTTCTGTTAAAGGAGAATTGCCAGTAAATTTGTTATTGTTGTTGTTAGGGTTTGCTCTTTCACTACCTGCTATTTCTAGAGTTCTAGGCGTGGCGGTGTTTTTGTAGAACAAGGTCTTTAATTGTGAATTTACTTAGAAATCCTGGCTTAGCAGTGCTTGTCAGGATATGACTGGTGGTGTGGAGAAGTGCTCATGTGAGTATAGTGTGAAGTCATCTATCCTTTTTGGAGTTAAAGGTTAGCTGTACGAAGCAGCCTCTGGCAGAGAAAGTGTATGGCAGTGTTTTTATTTAGGCCTTTTGCAAGAATACACGAGTGTAATTTATCTTTCTCTTTCATCAGTGAATTGTTAACTCTGATTAAACTCCTGTATTATCTGCAGCTAGTAATGCAGGAGAAAACATCAGAAAGCCATAAACACAGCTTATTTTAGAGCATTAGTTCTCTACTGATCTGTGGTACAGAAGAGCTTATGGTTCTATGAGAAATGCAGGATTTTTTTTATGGCCTTTGGCAGCCTAAGTGGAGCTGTATTGCTCCTTCGACCTCTTTAACCCCTGTGATTGTTTGAAACTTCTCTAAATCTTCCTTCTGTTCTAGGAGCTCATTTTATTATGAAGCCTTGAGAAATGCCTACTTGTAGAACAGCAGAATAGCTCTGAGGATAGTGCCCTTGTGAGGGCTGTGGATCTTGTCTTGCATCAAGGCAGGCATTGGGTTGTGGGTAGCTCAGGTGATTGTTGACAAGGTTATTCCCATTCATTGTCGTGCTGTGCTGAGAGGAGGATTCAGTGGAGATGCATAGTTATTTTCTTCTGGTTTTACGTCTGTCTATCAAACATCCCCAGAACTGTTAATTAGCATCTAAATTGCCTTTTTAGTTTTCTTCTGATACTTAGGGGAGAAATGGCAGCCTATGGAGAGATGGCAGGCTGTGATGAAGACAAGTAGAGAAACTTTTGGAGAGCTTAAGTACATAAACACATAGGAGAAAAGAAACACGCTCTAAGTTATCAATTGTGTGTTAAAGGCACCTTTCTCTTCTGCTGCACAGAAATGGTCAGCAGTCAGCCTCTCCCCATAGCAGACAGTGGAAAAAGGAAGAAGAAAAAAAGAACCAGAGCCACAGATCATGTCCCTGGGAAGTTTGAAGGTTGGTGGAAGCTTCTAAGCTTTTAACAGTTTTCCGTCTCTTGTTTTTAGCTTTCTTTAGATAAATGTTGCGTTTTGGCAAATATAAGTTAACGTTTGTGTTGTAATACAAATTACATTTAATACAAACACAGTGAAGCGTTGGAGGTAAAATACGATTCAGTGTGGCATAGCTGACTGGTGACTACATTCTTAGTGGGCCAGTAGCGTTGTAAGGTACATTGCAAATCAAGATAGTAGCAGTCTTCTAGGTTTAAACATTCCAATTTCATGATTTCTGCAAGTAACTTTTGTATAGCGTTTTCTGACCAAGGAGGGAAAAGCTTTCCTCCTGAAAAAAATTGGTTGTGGGTTTTAATTGAAGACGGGGAAGGTGTATAAGGTCCTAGTAATTGCTGAGATAGAAAATGTTTCTTGTATGAACAAACATAAGTGAAGTCTGGTTTGAATTTTCCTGGAACTTGAAGGGGAAGTGAAAAATGAGGCATAATTAAGGCTTAGCACATTTACTTTAATACAGCATAAATCTATTTTTCTGTCTTCATTACCAAGGGAATGTTTTCAGTTGCTGTTGTGTGAGGGATGCTCATCCGATGAATAGCTTGTCTTGATGTTATTCACTGAAATGCTTTGGCTAATGTGTCCTTTCTGCTGGCTTTCTTTGCAGACTTGTACAAGCTGACTGCTGAGCTTCTTGGTGAGGGAGCATACGCCAAAGTTCAGGGTGCTGTCAGCCTCCAAACTGGGAAAGAGTATGCGGTAAAAGTAAGTCTAGAATACAGACAGCGTCACTCCTGTCTGTAACATGCCTTCTCCCTCCCAGTATCTCGGTGAAAACCTGTAATAGACTAGGTAATAGCAAAACCTCTTAGAAAAATTTTGATGCTTGAAATGAGCCTGCTGTATTACCAGTGAGATACCTGTCATCTTTTAAGTATCGTGTCTCCGGAGCAAACTGGTATATCAGCCACAGACTGAATTCACAAACAGTAAATGACTCTGTGATGGTTAGTTCTCAGGGCAAGCTTTCCTTTCTTGTCCTGATTTGATTGTAGTCCTACCAGTTTTTATCTCCTCTTATGAAAGAAGAGGCCAAGTAGTTAGACCACGTAGTCATCTAGCACAGCCTACCAAATAATGCAGCTTTTTGAGGTTGCTGCTCTGAGGTCAGAGAGCATCAGTTACTGCCATTAGTTCCTGCAAAGCTGTTCTATCTTTTTGATAGAGATGAGTCTTCTGTAATATAAGTGTTAGGGCCCATTTAGAGGTTGATCACCCATTTAATTTTAAAGACAAGCAGTAGTCAATAGGAAGGTTTTCTGCTTGATTGCTTTGCAAAACCCACAGGCACAAGAGTTTAAGGGCCTCAAAAATCTACTCGGTGCTGTGACTTGGTGTGTACTTTGTAGAATTGCTGAAAGTCTGGAATTAACAAACCACTGCATTATGTATTAGATGTGATCAAATAACAGGTCTCGTGTAGCCTTAGTGATTGGTCGCCCTTTTTATTCTGGACAACTCTGGCTGTAAAATGAAGCCAATACTGGCTACAGATGGTGGTACAATCGTTCAGTCTCAGCCTCTGTGGAAAGGCCTTGTCCCTCTCCTCAGTGATCACAAAGGGGCGTCTGAAGGAAAGTGACTTCTGATGGCAGTATGGAAGGAATCTGAGACTGTCTGTTTTCTGTAATTTCTTAGGTTCTGTGATTTGGTCTCCGTAAAGTTTGTACTAGGAACCAAGCTGCCTGCTTGTGGTGAATTCAGTACTTCTTACTTAAACATGCCTGTAATGTCTGATGTGACTCAAGCCTATTTTTGTTAGAACTCAACAGGATATCCGTCTGCACGGTTCAGAGTTAAAATGATGCAAGAAAAAGCTTGTGGTAACTGGTCAGTGACCGTGCAACACGTGGATTTAGTTCCTTTCTTCACTTCCTGTACTCATTTTTCTTATCTTTTGAATGCGTTCCAGAGCTCTGCTGACACTGTGAAAAAATGACAGAGGAGAAACTAAGCAAACAAAGGTGGAGTGTTCCCCTCTGGTGGGCATGCCTAGGAGTCAAGCTTTAGATCAGTAATCTAATTCCAGAGCCACATGCACAGTTCCTGCAGTAACTTATCAAATATGAGCTCTCACTCTTTCTACAGATCATTGAAAAAGACACTGGACATAGTCGGAGTCGGGTTTTTCGTGAAATAGAAACGCTGTACCAGTGTCAAGGTAACAAGTAAGTGTAGAGTTTTGTATGTGGTTAAGTCTCCTATATGTGACCTGGTTAGGAGTTTTCAGTAGTCTGCCTAAAACCAGATGAAAGCCAGACTTGACCTTGTCAAAGTAAGAATTTCGTCTTCTCTACCTGTGAGATTTAGGGAAATGTTTACAAATTACAAGTCACAATAACTCAGCAATCAGGTCTGCATAGCATGAATATGTGTGCTTCAGTGATGCATGACTTTTGGCTGGATGAGGAGTTCACATTTTGACACTCTCCCCTGTGATTTGGACATCAGCAAAAGCTGACCTGATAGCAGCTGCTGTCTAAAGGAACAGTCTTGCCATTCTTCTATTTAATGTGTGGTTTGTGCTTCTCTTCATGTGAGCCATCCTGCTTTCCTACTGGAACTCTTAGATCATCCAAAAGCTAAATTAGTGTTCTTTTGGATGTCTGCTGACTTCACAGAGCCGCAGCATGAAGCAACTTCTGGTACTGCTGTCTGAAGAGGAGGGAAAGGCTTTGCAGCCAGTGGCAAGTGTGCTCTGTGATGAGTTTAAGCCAATTCTCTTTGGACGTCTCTGTTAATCTATAATGTATACACCAAGTGCTATCTGTGCAACAGTTGTGCAGCTTATAGTGAGCCTTTATTTTACAAATTCTTGTTTAAAACCCAAACGTGTTTAAAACCCCTGGACTTAGGTCATGCTGTAGAGAAGAGGATTGTATGTTTGGCTCAGTTGGTAGAGCATGGGACTCTGAATCCCTGGGGTCATGGGTTCAAGCCCCATGTAGAACATCAAGACAGTACTGTAGGCCTACCCTGCTCCATCGGGGGTGGGGGGGTTGGACTTAGATGATCTTTCAAGGTCCCTTCCAACTTCTACCATTCTGTGATTCTGATTCTGTTTGCTCTGTGTGTGGTTAAGAGCATATGGTGAAAAATTCTTGTGATCACACGCAGAATTTGTATTTGGTGCGTACTGTAAGCGTGGAAGATCTGACTTAAATCTTTGATGTTCTCAAGGCAACCTGGGATGTTTGTGCTGTGCTGTAAACCCTGTACACTAAATAAATAAGAGTTAGTCTGAAAATAGTAACGAAGGTGTCGGATTTAATGTCGTGTTGACAGACGCCTGTCTCCTTTGAGCCCTGTGTGTTCTGCTTTGTGATTTCCAGAGAAAGAGTGACAGGTGTTTTTTTTTCTTGGTTTCAGCATAAATACAATGTTCTGAATTATTACGTGCAACCTATTACTACTTATCTTCCTGTCAGTTGAGCAGTAGCAAAACTCTTTTGCAGTCCTGCCTGATTTTGGTGTCTGGCCTGTTTCCTCCACTACAATTTCAGTGTGAGCTGGAAATGTGGTTTTAATGCCACAGGCAACCAAAACAACTTGCTTAATTAGGACTTCTATTTTTGGTTACTTCTGGCACTTCCTAGTTACGCATGCTGGTAGACTTCATTGCTGTGCTTATGCTCTCTGCCTGTTGCTCCTACTTTGCCATGTTTATTTTACTCATTTTTTTTAAAGGAACATTTTGGAGTTAATAGAATTTTTTGAAGATGACACAAGATACTACCTTGTCTTTGAGAAGCTGCGAGGAGGTACTGTGTAGTAGCTGAGTCTTTGTTCCTTTAAGTGTCTTGGTCCTCTTTGTCTCAGTGTAGAAAATGAAGAGCTTATTTTAAATAAGAATTTCAAGACAGAACTAGTAGAGAAAATAATATGCAGAGCTCAAAGTATGGTTATTGATGGGTCTGGTCATACATTTGCAATCCCATCCTGTAGTTAAGCGATGGAAATGTCAGCTCTATTACAGTGAAAGCTTGGGAATGTAGTTGGTAGGTCACAGTTCCTTCAGGCGAGGGGAGACACGTTGTGTGTCAGGTGTTACGCACAGCATCTATACACTCTGGTAGCATTTGCCTGTGATGCAGGATTGACTTTGCTTCCTGAAACTCACAGAGTACTGTTGTGAAAAACACGCTGCTTCTGCCTCAGACTTGAAGTGGCTGAGGGGCAATCAGTTCTCCCTTTATGGTTGACAAATGGCCACTGTGGTTCTATCCTTGTATTGACAAAGCCTTTCCTCAGCCTGGACAGCATTCATACTGAGGTTTTCCTTTCCACCTCTTACTCTGACAGGTTCGATCCTGGCCCATATACAAAAGCAGAAACACTTCAATGAACGAGAAGCTAGCAAGGTGGTGAGAGATATTGCCTCTGCTCTGGATTTTCTTCATACAAAAGGTGAGAGAAGGCTGTCTCTGTCTTAACCCAAGTGCACAATTATCAGCTAGCAATCAAGCACATTTTCTAACTAGTCAGGTTTGTTAGCATTTCTGTTCACAACAATGCCAGACGACTTGTGCTATTTTCCTCTGTAATATCATTTTCATAACACGGTAGTTTAAGTAATCAGCCAAGTTCTGGTGGTGTAGCCTTGTGAAGAAGAGTTAAATCAGCATCCAGGGAGAACAGATTTGTATCTGTTTGTGTTGAATGCAATAGATAACTTTAAAGTCTTTTCTGTGTCCTCATTATCTGGTCCTGTGTAGGTTAAGTAACCTCAGTTAATGTTGCAGTGACATTCTGAACAGGACGGCATTGTGATTAGCCAGACAGATCTCAGCAGATCTACATTTGCTGTCTAAGCTCTTTAGTACTGGCCCCAGTTTAAAGGATGTCTAATTTTAGGCTTTACTTTTGTAAGTCACAGGACTGCTCATGTGTTTGAGTGGGAATCACAGCACTAGTACCTAGACAGGTTGAACCCATTAAGGAGTAGCAATGCATAGGGAATACTGAATGTGGCAAACACGATTTAATTTGAATGTGAAAAACAAAACTGGTTTTGAATTAAGATTAACAAAGGTCTTCATAGCCTGTTTGTATGGTAACTCAAAACCTGCAGAGAATGTGCTCGTTGAATACCCATGTCAGCATATTTCGACTCTGAGTCAAAGTACTTTGGCTTTATAAAGTCAAGATACTTTGGAGCAAATAAGGAACAGGAATCTTAGGCTGATCATGAAGAGAAATGCTTATTTGCAGTGCAGATTGCTTGGCAGATGAAAGTCTAGGAACAGTGTTTGAAGAACTTTAATACGAACTCAGCTAATGCCTTTCTGTAGTTCTGCCTCAGCTTTTATTTTTAATTCTGCTTCCCCCAAACAAGAGGAGAGTGATCATTTAAAACAGCTTTAGAGCAGCAATCCACTTGCTCGTCATTTGCAGTTAGTAGGTACAGCAGGGACATGGCTTGCGGAATCGACTCCAACATCCCCTTTTATTTTATTGTTCTCTTTATGGTTCTTCCGTGTGACATTAAAATAATTAGTAAGTAGCATACAGAACACCAAAGTAAACAGGAAATTAAAGCAGTTATATTGCACAGCTTAATGGTTGAGGGCTATAGCTACATGCTTAAAAAAAATAAATTTGAATGAGGACAACTAATTCTTCTGCCAGTAGTTTAAAACTCAGCTGGATGACAATATTGCCTTACACCCACTTGGGATATGTGTGCTTTATTGTTAATAATCCACCAGAGGACTCTTTAAAGGCAGTTGTTTTCTTTCCTCAGTGCTGCATTCAACTGCAAAATAAAACGTTATATAATCAGACATTTGGATTCAACCAATAGTAGACAAAAAGCCCTGTTGGGTTTCACACTACAAGCTGAGCCAACTGTTGGGTGTTTGGCCTGCCTTGCTGTAAATGTCAGCATGGGTCATCTTGATAGGTCTCTGACGCCATCTTTCATGCATAAGCAATGTGATCTGCATCGTTATGAAAGCTCTGATTCCTTTACTCTGGTGCTGTGCTATGCTGTTAATGTGGTATTTTTCAGTCATGTCTTGTGGAGCGTGCCAAAGAAAAGTCATTAGAAGCTTCTTTACCTGGAATTTGGTGGGACATTTTCTCTCTCATACTTTGAAGTAGTATTGAGTGCGTGCAGTGTAATTTTTGTAAGCAAGACTGGAGTGTACTGAAATTGCAGCCAAGTTGCTCATTTGATTGGATTTTTTGCTCTCATTTTCTGCCTTCACATTATGTTTCATTATATTTAATGAAGAACTTCCTGAAATCAAGTGTTTATGTGTTTGAAGAACTGCTCTGACAATCCAGAACCATCTTTGCATGTGAATTTCATAGATCAATAACTTTGTGCTTCCTTGTTGGATTTGTCTATTCCAGTAGCATATGAATGAAGAAACCTTTTGGTTGTTTTCCTTTAATATTTCTTTTGCTTCGATAGTGAGTACATACCTCACTGTTAAAGGGGTGATGTTTTCATATGGGAACTAGGGTTGGTTTTGGGCTTGGATATTGTCAGCTGCTAGGAGTTCAGCAAACCACCAGTTGACCCATCAAGAAAGAAGGACCTTGTTGAAGAAAGCACAAAAACCTTTTCACTAAACTGTGTACACAAGTAAACGTCTCTGTAGGTCAGTTGTCTTAATGAGCTGGTTTTAATTAACATAATTAATCTGGGCTAAGCCAGAAAGTTCAGCGTTAGCAGGTTCTTACTTGCTCGACTGACTGTCATACACATTTAAAGAAGATAAAGGTGTAGCAGGATGCAACAGTGACTTTTAACAAATATGCTTTGCAGTTCAATTGTTTGCAGTGTCATTAAGCGAAGGTTGGGTAGCAAACTCTGGCCTAGAATATTTCCCAGGGAAGTAATAAGAAAGAACAGTGTCTTCTGTAATGGACGTTTGTACTTTTGTTTAGGTATTGCTCACAGGGACCTGAAGCCTGAAAACATCCTGTGCGAGTCTCCAGAAAAGGTGCTACTCTCATCTTTTGACCTATTGAAGTACATTTTTTAACTTGGTTTCCCAAACCAGCCCTTGTGTTCGACATGCCTCTCCTTTTCCTGAAAACTTTTGAGCTCCTTACTGATTTGCAAATAAATTTAGTAGATGTGAAGCTTTGAAGGAGAAATTTTTCCTTGAGCTGTGAAAATTTTAGCATCTGGCAAAGAGATAAAAAGCCAGTTGTTCTTAGAAAAGGGCACAGCAATTACAGCTCATCTGTTCCAAAGCAGTACCCAGATGAACAAACAACAATTATGGGCCAGCTGGTCAAGTCACATACAGTTCTCAGACTGCCCTGATGGCAAGCCTAGCAAAATCACAGAACAATGCAATGAGATCAGATGCTGGTGAGGTGGGAGCAACTGGGACAGAGGAGACAAATGCGAGGAGTATAATATAGCTGTAAGAGACTGTGCTTCACTAGTCCTGCTGCTAGAGCCACTTGTGATCTGTCCTGGGGTTTCCATGAGGTGCTGTATTCATATAGATTACATTAATCCTGGTCGTCTGGACCTCTTTCTGTTTTGTGCTTTTTTAGATATCACCAGTAAAAATATGTGACTTTGATCTTGGTAGTGGGGTGAAGCTGAACAGTGCTTGTACTCCAATAACTACTCCTGAATTAACAACTCCGGTAAGAGGCCTAATGTGGCTTCATGCTTTTTCTCTTCTACTGTGAAATAATTTGTCTTGGCCCCAGAGGAGAGCTTCCAGAGGGCTTAATGTCTGTTACAGAAATCAACTGTATTAGTGGTTTACTTTGTCCACATTATGGTAACTGATGGGTAAGATTTAGAAACCTGAAATAGGTACGCTGATGTTTGGATCCTGTGTAAAGCATCACAGATTCACACAAAACAGCTTATGATTCGGCTAAAGAACAGTAGGAACTCTCTTGCCTTTTGTTAGGACTCTTCAGTCCTTACAGATGAAATGTGTTCATTTTTCCCATGTGCAGAATGCTTACAAAGTGTTTCAAAACTCTTGGCAAATCCAGTTAACCTTTGAAGGATGTGGCAGTCATGATTTGGCTTAATAAAATGAAAGCAAATGCAGTGAAAGCCAGCAGTAAACTTCAGTAGTCCCCGATGCCTGATTCTGTTTTCAGGCCAAACTGCCCTACTATAAAGTGAGGAGAATAATAAAGCTGAATCTTGTTTGGTTTTGACCCTCCTTTGGAACACTTGTTTGAATTTGGCTTCCTAGTGTGGATCTGCAGAATATATGGCGCCCGAAGTGGTTGAAGTCTTCACAGAGGAGGCCACGTTCTACGATAAGCGGTGTGATCTTTGGAGCCTGGGAGTGATTCTGTACATCATGCTCAGCGGTTATCCCCCTTTTGTGGGCAACTGTGGCACAGACTGTGGCTGGGACAGAGGAGAAGTCTGCAGAGTTTGCCAGGTGAATTCTTATGTTCTTGGCGTATGTAGGAGAGTGCAGTTTACCCTGTGAACTTAGGGTGTAAGACTTGCCATAGTGCCAGCAGTGAAGAGCTGTGTCTGTTACCCCCCAGTTGTCTGGAAGGATAAGCTGAGGGGGGTAATTAAAAGTTGAGTAATCATAATCTTTTCCAAGGTAAGTGTTGGCAACTGCTGCTTTTTCCTCCTGGTCTGAGATCTTGTAGCTCCTCTTTGTCATCTCACCTATCCCTCTGCGTTTTGCTATTTTTGATCACCACAATTCCTCAGATAGAAGTTGAGCCTTAAGAGAATCTCATGCAGAGTCTGAATTTATTCTTTATAAACACTGAGTAGATTGGCTGCATTGCTGTGGGGGGCTGAGGAGGGAAGGTGTTTTCAATGTGCATGTTAGGATGCACTGAATCATGCCAGGAGGAGACTGGATCCACATTAGGAGGATAAAGTTGAGTGAGAAGTATCCCACCTGAGACAAGTCTTCTGGATTTACACTAGTTTAAATCAGATTAATTTTCCTTTACTAGAACAAGCTTTTTGAGAGCATTCAGGAAGGCAAGTATGAATTTCCTGACAAGGACTGGTCACATATATCCTCTGAAGCCAAAGATCTCATCTCAAAGTTGCTGGTTCGTGATGCCAAAGAACGCCTTAGTGCTGCTCAAGTTTTGCAACATTCGTGGGTTCAAGGAGTATGTATCACCCTTTGCAATTTTTTTAAGTGGCAAACAAGCTATTGCCTGTCTCTAAACTTTTAATAGTCGTTGTGTGCTTTAGTGCTCTTAGCTTGATTAATTGAATGATGCACTGTGGCTTTATTCTTTCTGGAGCTCTGTGTGGTAAATATTTGGATGAATTTGTCAAGCTTTAAGTGTTTTGCTCTTTTTTAATTATTGCTTTATGCATTTTAAATAGCTTTCTTGTGAACAGCAAGCTCTGCAGTACATGAATTATTATGCTACTCTTTAATGCAGTAATGCGGACTGGTGGTAGATACGGTTTTAAAAGAACAGCAGTGTCCTCTTTTGCTTTAGTTCCCGGTTCAGGAAAGAAGGGATACATCCTCTGGAGACCTTCTAAAGCTTTAGTCTTATATGTACAAACTGTGGTATCTTCTTGTGAGGGGAGACACCATTATAAAGCCTGATGTGTAAACCCACTGTGAATGAGCTTGTATACAATACCAGTTAGATATAAAAACTCAGGGGAGTCACCTGTTTTTATCCCTCTCGGGAAAGCTTTGTTCCCAGCTGCTAATACGTAACTAACTGTTCTCTACTGCTTCTTCTAGCAGGCTCCTGAGAGGGGACTGCCTACCCCTCAAGTTCTTCAAAGGTAATTTTTAATGTTTCTTTTAATGTGTGTAAACTTGACCAAGAATCCTTACTGAAAGCATGGGAGAGACAGAAGATAACAAGCAGTGAGAAAAGATCCCTGCTTAGGAGTGGAACTTCATAAATATGCAGCAGTATTTTTGTTAAGAACATGAGAAATAGTAAAGCTCTGATTTTTCTTTATGATCTAATCTTTTTTGTTTGTGGGAAAGGCATTGGAGAGGGCTCCTGTGGTGCCATGGTAATCTTAAACAAGAAATAATGATGGTTTTGGCAGTGTGCTGCCCAGGAGGGGGAAAAAAGGCGTGAAGGTATGTGTTATCCAAAGAGACTATTTTCTGATGGTTTAATAGTCATCATGTACACATAGATCTAACTTCCATTGTACCTGGTGGTAATCACAGTATCGATGTAACTGTGAGCAGGGCAAGCCTCATTTAAAATGGTTTGATGGCAGATCTTTTATGCTGGAGAGCCTGAGTCACACATCTGTTTCTATTTTGGTGTTTGGCACTGGTGATTCCAGGTGGTTCTTCCCATCAGAAACGTGTTTCCTTAAGCCAGGTCTGCAATTACAGTGGAACTGCAGTTCTCGAAAGACAGGTGACAGAATTGCTCTGTATACCCACCCTCTTATAACACATGAAAGCTAAGCATGGCACCTCAAGTTGCTTCCTGAGTTTATATCAGAAATCCTTGACAGGATGAGGATTGCTACTGTAGCTGCCTCCAAAACTCTCAGAGCATTTTTGTTGGTCCTTCAATGAGATGTGATATTAACTGGTCAGTTTGCCTGCTGAGTCGATATTTTCACAGGAGAAATAAAACTGCCTGGAAATAGATATTCTGCTGTGAGGGTAACTGGGGGAAGTGTGACTCTGTGTGTGTGTGTGATAACTGCTTTCTCCTTTTCCCTTGAAAGGAATAGTAGCGCAAAAGACCTGACGCTTTTTGCTGCTGAGGCTATAGCCCTTAACCGGCAGTTGTCTCAGCACGAGAATGACATCAACGCAGAGCAGGAGAGCGTTGCCCATGCTGTGTGCTCCATGAAGCTCTCTCCTCCGTCCAAGTCCCGCCTTGCCAAGCGCAGAGCAATGACGCACGCCACCAAAACTAGTGACTTTCAGCCAGTTCCCCATAAAGCCTTTTAAAACTTCTTCCCTGCTACGGATTGGCGAGATCAGCCTGTGTTCTTATGTGGGTTTTCAGTGCTGATAAAAGCTTTTCTGCTTCTGACACTTGGATTAGAAGCTTGCTCTTGTGATGTGACTCGCAGCTTGAAGGGGACAGCTTTTTATGGGAACGTTTTCTTGCCTGTCAGATTTGGTGCATTAAGATAATTTAACTGATCTTTTTAAACTGGAGAAGATGGGTTTGCTGCTCTATTATCTGAGGTGATAAATCACCTAGTTTTCCTTATTTTCCTCTTAGAAGAGCATGCTTTAAAATGTGAACCTGAAAACATCAGAAAAAAGAAAACATGTTCTTGCTTTGCTCAGCAGAGCAACGAGTCCCTCTCTGCCTGTGGCTGCTCTCCTTGATGGTCCATCTGCCAAGGTGCTGCAGCTAGTGTCAGCGGCAGGGACTGTTTCCAACCAACAGTGCCCTTCTTTTTTTCTGTAGACTCAGGAAATGAAGACAACGACTGTCTCCATTACCTTCACTAGGCTTAAGCTCTATTAAGGTGATGCTGTAAAGGTGCAAGGATCTCTGAAGCTTGCAGAGATGGAGAGGACTAGGCTGGTTTTTTTTACCCTGCTGATAGTTTGTGTGTCAGCAGGTGGGATAGAAGCTGGGCTTGTGCTATTTTTTTTTTTTAATCTGACATCTCTTAACTAAAAGGTAGGCCCTATTGTCTATATTTTAATTGTTTTATTCTCGTGTCCACTATGTTCCCTTCTCTGGCCAGTCACGTTCTGAAGTCTGATAACCACAGTCTAACAGACTGTTTCTGTAACAGTTGATACTTCGCATCTTTTTCTTTCCCTGTATTAATGATGTCCTGAGATACACCTTCCTTCCTGTAACCTCATATTTCTCCAAGTTCTTTTGTATGTGTTACCTGGAGTTCTCAATGTGAATGGCCAGGATTCATTGAATTTGAGAGTGTGAGTAATTAAGGATTGTCACTCAGAGCTACAGCTGTACAAAAATGGTGCTGCAGCTCTGTTGTTCTGCCTCATGCAGAGATCTCAGTCTAAGTGTCTAGATTTTCACCTCCAGATTTAGTACTGTGGTGCACCCAGGGGTCAGGAGTAATTTGGAAGGGGACTGGCTGAAAAGCTGAAGATTTTGAATGACCAAGATTAGGTGTCCACGGAGAAGGATACAGATGTTGAGCACTTTCTAAAACACAAGCTGTGAAAATTGGGCCACTGAGACGCCCGACATAATGCACCTTAAACTTGCCGGCCATTTCTGAAACCCTTTGCCAGGTTATTGTGTGCAGGATGGAGAGGGAGAGGAGGCCCCCACGTGCCAGCACAAAACCCTCCCAAGAAGAGTGAGAAGGAATAAAGTAGCAGATACAAGTGCTTGGGAATGGAAAGGTCAAAGCTGACTGTCTTTGCATGGCCTGCTCAGAGTGGTTGTACATGATCTTTTAGCAGTGTGCATACAGCTATTTTTATACAACTCGCTGTATTTTGTGACTAATATTAAAGTTGTTATTTAAAGTATTTTATACGTTGTGCCAGTAGGTGGTTTATGACGTGTTTTGCTTTGTTTTTATTAAAATACTCGAAGCTACGGGTTTAACATGCTTGGTAGTTCTGTGTGGTTTTTTCCCCTTGAGCTTTGGTGACAGAGAAAAACACAATTATTTCCTTACTTTTCAGTTTGATGTTGGATTTAAGACAGTTTAAGTCTCTGAAGACTGAGCATACCTTGCTCTTCTGTTGCTTTATCAGTCTCTGAAGGCTGCAGTGATCTCAGCTTTCTTGTGGTAAAGTGAAGATAAGACTGCATAGAAGAGGCTGAACGGGATCCTCGTCCTTTTGATCTTTGTAAGAGATCAGACAACTGAGGGCCACCCAAGTTCATGATCTTGGCTTACAGTTAGGTTTTATGTTCTTCTCTGTTTTTTATCCATGAACTAAACCCCTGAAGCTTGTACAGGAGTGGTGGTACGATACAAAATACTCTCTTGGGTGGAGCCCTGAACCGTTTGCTGTTCAGAAGTCTAAGCCGCAGCGTTTGCATGGAAGTTTGAAAAGTAGACATCAGTGGTGCCACTGGCTCAGAGGCAGCAGGGTCTGTTTGGACACTGGTAAGAGGTCCTTTGCAGGCTTTGCTCTGCATTTGCTGCCTTTCACTGGTTGGAGAGGGTGACCCTGAAGAATGAGTTAGTGGAGCCAAGACCAAAGCTCCAGTTTCTGCGTGCTTGGGTGAATTGCTGGTCTGGACATCAGTCCTTTTCTCTCTCTGTTCAAACCTAGCATGGAAAAGTAATCCAATGCATGCGTTTCTGCACAGTGAGGAAGAAGCTGGCTGGCTAGCCAGATTCACTTTCCTTTTGTCTTAAAGAGAGCTTGGGAGGAGAAGGCAAAATGTTTAAAGAAACCCTTAGTTTTGGGATTTCTGTGCTATTATCTTTGGCTAGTGGTGTGGCAGTCTAAGCAAGCCAGTGCTACTCCAGGCTTGAAGCCTCCTTAGTGGGGAAGCTGCTTCAGCCACTGGGTATGCGCAGTGTGAAAGTGCAAAGCAGAGGAAGTGCACTAACTGGTTAAACTTTGCCTGATGGTTGTGACAAGCTTCTCAGCTGATGGCTCGGGGCGTCTGGCTCTGGTAGTGCCCTCAGCTGCCTGGTGATGCTGCCAGGAGCTGCCTCCACGCATGACCTGTTAGAGCATCCTTGCTCCCTGCTGGTACATAATTGCAAACTCGTCTGTTCAGGACCTGAAGTGTCAATCTCTACCTTTTCACAGAAGAGCTAAAACCTGGACAAGCAGGCACCTCTGGCAGAGCAGAAGGCAAGCAGCAGCAGCAGTAGCAGGAGATGCCAGTGCAAAGCTGAGAACTGAGTAAACCTTACCAAAAAAAGGAAGAGGGGTTGGTTTAAGCACATTGTTTTTCTCTCAGATGTAGTCTAGTTTTCACTGTCTATCGCAGAGTAATTTTTTAGGTTCTTTGGGGGTCTGTGCTGAAGAATTTCTATATAATAGAGTTTGGGTGGGGAAGATTGTTTTGCCAGAAGCAGGGTGCAGCGCTCCCCAGTGCTCCATGAGGTTTGGCCCTGGAATAGACAAGAGACTCTGTCTGTGACAAACGTGGTGAGTTTTGGTTCTTTTCCCAAAGTCTGAATGGAGCAGGGATCCCAAATCAGGTGCCAGGCCCTTTGTTGGTACTCACCTTTCAAAGGGAATCTGCCATGTTCACATGAGAAGCTTTGGTGTGAACTGTGGTTTTAAAACGATCTGCCTCTTCTTCCTGGGCAAGAGATAGTGGGGACCACAGGAAACATTGTAGGGGTGGTCTTAGCTCTTTCTTTGCCTCAGAGTGAGAAGTCCAGTTCAGCTGGTGGTCCAACAGTTGTCATGGATGCCTCTTTCTCTCCTTCTCTCCAATCTTCGTCTTTCAGTGAGAGCTCAGCTTCCTTTGGGTGTTTTCACAGAATCATAGAATGGTTTGGGCTGGGAGATCCTTAAAGATCATCTAGTTCCACTCCCCATGCCATGGAAACTGTATCCCCAGGAGGTCTAATTTGATGCTTTTTTTCATGTCAGTGGAGAAGCCCTTGTTTGTAGGTGGGAAGTCACAATCCAGAGACTTTGTGGCCTGTCCTTTTGAAGTAGTGTTGGGTTTGCTCTCATCTCCCAAATGTCTTCTGTCCACGCAGCCTGAAGAACGTAACTGCTTTATGACAAAGTCCTGCTGTCTCAGGGCTGAATTTATGTGCCACACTTTTTCAGTTACTGGTGATAAAATACGCCGGGCTGCTTCTGTGGGCTCCCCAGCTTCTGAAAATCGAAAGGGGCTGCAGAAAACAACTTTTGGTGGGGAAAGAGGTTGTGCAAGGCAAGAGGTGACTTTCAGGAAGTGGGACGTGTGCTGCCCAGTAAGGAGAGCAGCAAAGCAGCTAAGCTGATGTTTAATGTTGACTAAGGCAGCCTGCAGGAGAATCCTCCTTCCCGTTCCCAAGATTTTTCTGGGAGGTGGGTGAACAAACCACGGGAGAGGGATCATCATGATTAAGGGTGGGGTGGAATTTAAAACAAATGGTGACCAAACAGCACTGGTCCCCAAGTGCCCCTTTTCTGTCTCCTCTGGAGCCGATGGCACAGGATGCTCTGTAGGGTTTTTGCTGACCTTTCAGTGCAGCCTTTCACAAAGCACATTTAGTCTTGTGCTCACCAGTGCTGTTTGTGCAGTGTTGGCTGCATAAAAGGAAGCTCCTGTTTTTCACTGTGTGGTATTTTGTTTCTGCTCTCTCTTCCTTCTCCACATGTTTATTGAATCCTTTATCAGGGAAGGGAAGATGCTGCTATTTTTTTTGAGGGCTGTGGGTGGGCTGGCTTTCAAGGTAAAGAGCGGCTTGGTTAATTTTCAAAACTAATAATTTTCTTTGGGCCACTCCAGTTGCAGCAACGGGCTTCAAATTTGGCTTCCATGGAAACGCACTGCTATGGTAACTGAAAGACCTAACAATGCTGAAGAGGTATTTGCTTGTACCCTTCCTTCCCTCCTTCCTTCTTCCCATGCGATGTGTGTGTTCAGTTATCCCTGCCAGATGCGATCTGTGTGTCTAAAATGCTCCAAGTGCACAAGTGCCCTGCGCTGGGAAGAGAACAAGAGTCATAAAAGCGACGGTGTCGTTTCACTGGCATTGTCTGCAAAAAAGCTGTTTCAAGTCTGGAGGGAGATGCCACTGAACCACAAATTCCCTTTTAGCGGGGCGAACAAAAGCCAGTAGAGAAACCCTTCCTCCTTGGATGGTTTTGTGGGGACTGGCTGGCATGGGTTGGTTCAGACAATCAGACCCTGCACCTGCTCCAACCACTGAGGATGGTGAGAATGGAATCATCCAGTGGTTACAAGGCAGAGGATCGGAGTTTTGATGGATTCTTCTGGTGCTGCCTGCCACTGGCTTAGCTGGCAAAGTCTGTTGGGTGAGAAGCAGCCCCAGTTCTTTGCTCTGATTCAGTCTGGTGTGCTAGGGAAGGGGCAGTGGGGCCCCTGAAATGTTGAGAGAGAAGCAGGATGAGGGCCAGGTCTTTGTGTGGCAGACAGAGCTTGGAGTGTGATGCTTTCTCTTTGATCCAGAACAAAGCTCATGACCTAACCTGGCGCCATAGCTGGTCAAATTCCTAGGACCAGTGTTTAGACAACCTTATGGGTGTGAATTTTATCTCCTGCACTGCTCTTTACCTGAAATCATCACCCTCTGGGCTTTAGAGAATTTTTCTGGCCAGCTGCCTTGAGAAACCATGGTGCCTGCACCCAGCTTTGGGCTCCTTGTGGGGAAAGCCAAGTTGCCTTATTTATTTCTTGCCCCTTTTTTATTCCCTAGTTTCATCTTGTTCTTCTTCCAGATGTACCCCTTGCAGCAGGTCTGGATCTGCTTGCTTCTGCTGGCTGCCATGCCTCTATAGACTGCTACGGAGAAACAGCTCGTGGAGGAGAGCAGATGCAGACTGTGACTCGGGCTGGTGAACTGGGAAATGTGGGAAGTGTCAAGCTCTGTCCTCTTGAGTCAGAGAGCTGAGTTATAGGAATAATCTAAATATAAATTGTTCCAGCTTTAAGAGAGCCTCTGGAATCAATGGAAAGTACTCTGATGTCTCTTTGTACTAATGTTTTCCATGGCTTAACTGCCGCTGGCTTGACCAGTGCTCTAGGTTGTGTTGTGGTTGCTGTGCCCACTGTTTTGTAATAGAAATGGGAATTGCTTTTGGGAATACTGCCTGCTAGCCTTGGGGATGCAAGAGCTGTACTGTCTCTTCTGCAGACACAAATAGCTGCTTTCTGGAGAGCTGTGCCAATGGTCCTGCTTGTCACTCAGCTTTGCTGGTGATGCCAACAATCTGGGTCCTTCTGGTGATGGTTGATGAAGCAGGTCAGCTTTTCTTCTTTAACGGCTTCAAGCTTCAACAGTGTAGGTTTAGACTAGACATCAGGTGAAAAAATCTTCATGGAAAGAGTGGTTTAGGGGTGAACTTGTAGAGTAGGGTTGATGGCTGGACTCAATGATCCCAAGGGTCTTTTCCAACCTCAGTGATTCTATGATTCTATTCTATGGTTCTTCTTTAGCAGAGGGGAGCTAAATGGAAGTGAGAGGTTGCGTTGAGCTGAAACAACAAGTCATGCTGGAGAAGGAAAACGCTGCGCTGAGCACTGCTGGGATGATGCACGAGTGCATTCCTTCAGATAGGTCATGCGTGAGTACTGTGTTTCATTTCTGTGTGACATCCAGGGGAACGTGCTGTTTTCAGAGGAAAATGTGTATCCCTGCCATGAAAAACTACTGTGGAGCAAATGCCTTTTGTGCTCATCTGAAGCACTGAGCTCTAGTTCAAAACTTCCAACTGACTTCAGCAAGTGTTGGTCCCACACTGGCTGGTTTCCTCTGATGTTGAGCTGTGCCATATCCTTGCTGCTCCACAGAGTCATCTTAACCCAGTTTGGGTACTTCCAGGCTGTGCTTCCAGCAGACCGCCAACTCTCTAATCCAGACTCTCAAGGCTAAGTGGGGGATGCTGCCTGGAGCAAGCTCTTTGCCGTGTTTTGTGAAACAATTGTGTCACTCCCGGCTAGGGAAAATCCCCTTTATATTCCCCATGTGTCCTTCCAGCAGCAGCTGGATGCAGCTTTTTTCATGGTCTGCTTTAAACTGTCTGACAGTGCTGCTGTGCCCTGCAAAGCCATTTCTGGAGCAGAGCACTTTCTGTCTCTACATCTGCTCTTAGCCTCACCTCAGTGCAGGAAGGGGTGTCTTTCAGACTTCCCTGTGTTCTGAGAAATTTACTTCAAGTTCTACTTGAAACTGAAACAGTCTCCATCTCTTGTGGGAAATACCATGAGGATCCTCTGAGGCTTGGCCACTCCGCTTCCTTTAATTTTAGGTCTAAACCACTTGGGCAGCTTTGCAAGGCTTCATCCTGCTCCTTACACCTAACGAGCTACTGGAGCATCCAATTTCCCCATGTGGTGGCATCACAGAAAGCCAGTGGTGATATTTGTACTAGCAGCTTGAACACAGCCCTAGGGCTTGGGCTGGAAATGCAGCACAGTCTGTCTGATGCTAACTGGAAACCTCTCTGGCATATAAATAAGGTCCGCTGCAGTCACAGCCTGCGACTGTGAATTTATAAGGCAAGTGATCAGATTAATTGAGCAGCAGTGGGAGCGTTCAATTACACTGACTTCTGATTAGTGACCTTTTGTTGGACCATGTCACGCAGTTCCTAATGCCAAAAGCCTTGCCTGAGGTCTGCGGGGCAGCAGTTTAACCAATAGCAAAGCCCAACATGCCTTCAGACTGTTTCTCCTTTGCTTCCTTGATTCTTGTGGAGAACTTTGCCGAAGTCTCAACCAAGTATTTGAAACTGATTTGGCCAATATTTAGGAAACGAGATGGCAACTTGGGCTGATCTTTTCACTATGGCTGTGTCAGCTGTATTCAGCATAGCACTGCAAACATAGACAAGTGCTGCCATCTGAAACTGGTTCTGACTGGGTCTGGTTTTGTGCTTTCCCTGCACACACATTATCCCAAAGAATGAGGAATTTAGGGGGTCTCCAGGAGAAACACTAAGCTGGAACTGGAACTGCTCCAAGAAGTCTTGCTCCATCTGCTCAACCTGTGTCTCATGGCATCTCTGGAGCTCTTCATGGGGCTGGAAGTGATATAAGACCTTGTCTGCCGGAAGTCAGGACTACTCGCCTTTCCCATCTTCAGAGCCATGTACAGATGCCATGAGAGGTCTGGGCTGTTGCAAAGGTGGTGGAGAGCCTGAGCACATCTGTATCTGCTCTCTACTCCATAGCTCATGCAATGACCTCCTATTCCAGTGTAAGTATTTTTACTTCTCTAAACATTCTTCCTTGTAATCACATTCCTTCTCAGCCTTTGCACATCCAGGTCAATACAACAAGCCCTTGGGGTGGGAAAAGCAGCCTCGTTCTGGCTCCAGCAGTGTACACTAAGGCATGTTAGCACTGGTGCTTCCCTGCTCCCCAGAAATCTCTCATCTGATTAAAATGAAGGTTTCTCTGGTGTCTTGCTATTTGCAGCCACTAAGTTGCTTATGTGTACTCAGTCATTTCCTCTCCTCTGGGGATGATAGGCCAAAGGTTGAGTCTTCACTCTTGGGGAAAAAATTCTAATTAATCCCCAGTAGCATTGCTGTCTGCTACTGAATTTCACTGAGGTGCTCAGCGTCATGCCTCTGATATTCTAGTCCTCTTCAACATGCCTCTGATATTCTAGTCCTCTTCAAAGTCATCAGCAGATCTCACTGCCTGACTTTACTGAGGGTGCACTCAATCCCCTCGTCAAGGTCATTGATAAAGATGTTGAACAGGAGTGGCCCCAGCACTGAGCCCTGGGGGACACCACTTGTGAGTGGCCTCCAATCAGATTTAGCTCCATTGACCACAACTCTCTGGGTCCGGCCACCCGGCCAGTGTTCCACCCAGCAGAGTACGTGCCTGTCCAAGCCACGGGCAGCCAGCTTATTCATTAGGATGTTGTGGGGGCAGGCTGTTCCAAAACAGGTTATAGACTGTTCCACACCTTCTGGGTCTTAATCAAGCACTTTCTCTGTCCATGTTATGTGTGAACAAAACCCAGAAAATCCTGGTTTCCCACTAGAATTTTTTGTTCACTTCAGAGCTCTTCTTGCCATTCATGCATATGAGGCAGCCCACCCCTCCCTCATGGGTGGTTGAGCTCTACTCAATTACACAGTACTTGCCACACACTGAGAACACACACACAAGCTGTGGATCTTCCTGGTGAGTCGTTTCAATGCTTGAAGCCTGTGGTTGGATGTGGGAGGTTTCCAAAACCACCAGTTACTCATAAACTGCATGTAAGGAGGATGAAAGGAGGCTGGAGCCAGGCTTTTCTCAGTGGCATCCAATGATTGGACAAGGAGCAATGGGTGTAAGCTGGAGCATGGGAGGTTCCATATAAATATGAGAAAGAAGTTCTTCACAGTGAGAGTGACAGAGCCCTGAAAGGGGCTGCCCAGGGAGATTGTGGAGTCTCCTTCTCTGGAGACATTTAAAACCCACCTGGACCTGTTCCTGTGCAACTTGACCTAGGTGATCCTGCTGTGGCAGGGGGATTGAACTAGATGATCTTTCAAGGTCCAATCCGTCACATTCTGTGATAAACAGATCCCTGACATTACAGGTTTGGAAATATCCTCCCTGTGGGGTTCTTCATTATCCATTTGAGACAGCAACAATACAGCCCTATATCTGAATAATGAATGTTGTCTCTTTCCCCATCTATGCCTTGCCTGAGCTCCTTACGCAGGTTCCAACCCAGACTGGGTTTTGAAGAACGCTGCCAGACTTTTCCAAGAGCACCCAAGTCAATAAGCTTCCCTTCCCCGCCTGTTGTTGTAGGGTGTTTTTGCTATTTGTCATGTGTTTTTTCTTCTGTTGAATAATTCAGCTAATAGGCTGGCACTTGAGTGCCTGAAAGCTGTGTTCCCTAATGAGGGAAGCCGCTTGCCAACTTTTAATCCTTGCAGTCGTTTCACTGCAACCCAACATCGTTAACAAATCACCGTGGAATAGCCGGGGAAACAGAGACCAAAATGATGTTGTCTTAACTTAAGTGGGCAAGGAAAGAGATAAACAGAACGAGAGAAGCTCAAGCCCTGCATGAGAAAACAAAGTGCAGCAGGGCAGAGTGCGGGAAAATGCAAACCTCTCTGCAGTCTTGTTTGGTCTTCAAATCCCCAAGCAGGAAAGCTGCATGGGAGAAAATAATCAGAGGGCTGCTGGTGCACCTCTCATACGAGGACAGGCTGAGAGTTGGGGTTCTTCAGCCTGAAGAGGAGAAGACTCCAGGGGAGCCTTATAGCAACTTTCCAATGCCTGAAGGGAGTCTATAAGAAGGCTGTGGAAGACTGTTCACGAGGACAGGGAACAATAGGACAAGTGGTTGTGGTTTTAAGATGGAAACGAGTAGATTTAGGCTAAACATCAGGAAAACTTCTTCAATCTGAGGGTGGGGGATCATTGGAACAGGTTGTCTAGAGAGGTGGCGGAAGCCCCATCCCTGCAGACATTCAAGGGCAGGATGATGGGGCTCTGAGCAATTTGTTCTACTGAGAGATGTCCCTGGTTCTCATAGGGGGATTGGACTAGATGACTTTAGAGGTCCCTTCCAACCCAATACATTCTATGATTCTATGAAAGGATGTTAACTTGCTGAAGAGACCTAAGTTGTGCTAGTTCAGATGATGGGTGTAGGTGTTGGCAGCTCTTCTTCTTTCCGTGTTTACATAGATAAAGGTTTGTACAGAGAACTTTTTGTCTTTGCCAGCTGTTTCTTTGAAAACCGAATGGTCCTTTTGACACTGATGGGATTGAAAAACAAAAGTGATGCCTTTTGGCTTAATCCCCTTTAGAACGGCATTGAATCACAGAATCGCTCTGGTTGGAAAAGACCCCTGGGATCATTGAGTCCAGCCATCTACCCTACCTCACAAGTTCACCCCTATTGGCTTGAGTTTGTTCAGATTGAGTTTTGCATTGTCGTATTTCAGACAAAAGTTTATCTTTGGTCCTCCCTTCATTGGTTCTTCCCTGGATCCCCATCTCTGCTGTCAGACAAGAACTCAGCAGCTCTTGGTGCCTGAAGAATCCCACTTGGCTTTCAAACAAGCAAGGACCTTTTCAAGGTACCTCGTCTCATTTGCAGCACAGTAACTGCTGGAACTTGGGAATGGAGCAGAAATGCAAGCTGCTGTAGCTCAGATGAGCTCTTCTGCAAGCCAGCAGCTTGTCCAAGACCGTCTTGAATCCCTGCCCAGTGAAACTCTGGAGCTGAACTGAAATTACACCAAGTGCTGCATCTGAGGTAACATCATTATCTAAACTGCGTGATGTTTCCTGCAACGTGGTGAAGACACTTACATTGGGTCTTGGAGCCAAAATGCCAGCAGTGGGTGTGTGAAATGGGATGCTCAGTTTGACAGGCTCTGGCTGCAAATTCTGTGTGCATCCAAAAGCCTCACTTATGGCAAAGGTCCCCTTCATGGCAAGTGCTGTACAAGTGTGGCTCTGAGAAATCATCCTGATCCCGGGAAGCGTGTTTTCTAATTTCTTTCCTGATGTGTTGCCACTCTTCACACAAAATGCAGGGTGTGACTTAGTCTGGGTGATCCTGCTGTGGCAGGGGGATTGGACTAGATGATCTTCCGAGGTCCCTTCCAATCCCTAATGATTCTATGATTCTATGAATTGCAGTGAGGCAGAATTTGGCACTTCTGAACTGAGCTAAACTGGCTTAATTGGAAATTAAAATCCCACTCATCTGGCTTGTACTTGCTATAAGAGGAGCCTGTGAAGACACCAGGCTGAATTCAACCAACCTTGCTGTGTGGACATCCAGGGGACTGCACAAAATTAGAGCACTTAAAGATGTGATTGTCTTGTGCATTTGGACTCAAGGCCTGAGGAAGGGAAACTGAGATGAGCAAAAATGGTGGTGGCAGGAAAACTAAAGGAATACAGGTAAAATGATGAGAGATCTCATGGAACATTGCTCAAAATAGTTCCTCAGGGAACACAAACTCACCATTGTTGCTTCTGGACGGCATCTCCCCTTTTGTTTGCATGGATGTGCCACTGAGCACCCTCCTCCTGGCTTCTTGCTTGCTCATAATCGATCTTCTGTTTCATATCACTCTTGCTGGTTTCTTAGGCCATCCTTCAGCTGTTGGTGGCAGGAGATAAAATGCCCCTTTGCTTTGTATAGCAGGGTGTATGTGATGTGAAGCCAGATGGCTGCCAAGATGAGCAATTGAGAGTGTCTGCACGTTATTAATTGCAGCTGCTGTTTTTGCAGTCAGAGGTGATGGGAGCGTTCCCAGCAGCAGGCAGGAGCAGATGGGCTAGGACAGTTATATCTTAGAGAAGCATGATTAAAATCCACTGGAATGGGGTGTACTCAGCCCTGCTCCGGGCTTAGACCTTCTGTTGGATCATAGGAATTGATTTCTTTTGTCCTGCCCATGAAGGTGATGGTCAGGAGCTCGCTTTGTTGCATTGGTGTGATCCTGCCGCATGTGGTTGAAGCTGAACTGATTTTCCTTGTTTCTTTCTCTCCTTTTTGTTTTCCTCTTACTGCTGCATTACATGACTAAAAATACCTGAAACCATATCATTTACTGAGCAGCTTCCTCTGCTTGTTCTTGTTCCAAGACACAAACATCCATCTCTCTGTAAACCCCTATCTCATCCGCCCAAATTAAGTCTCTGCTTCAAAACAGAACTACACCTTCAGGGAACCGCTTATTCCGTGATCCAGGCTCGTCTACCCTCACGGTAACGAGAGCTCCAGCGTTAGAGGTAGGTGTCTAGTTTGGTAAAGGCTGAGGGGAAGGGTTGATAATCCCATCATTCTCTAAATAGGAAGCTGGAACATCTTGGATTCGCACCGAGAGTTAGAAGGGCGGTTTTGGGTCAAGGCAAAGCCTGTCTAACTGTACAACCTGTTTCTGCCCGTGGCCAGGAGCAGATGCTGAAGGAAGACACAAAATTAGTACATTTTCCTTGTCTCTAACCCCCAGCTTTTGACAATCAGCAACTTGAGGACTTAATGAACTGGAGGTGTGCTGAGCAGTTAGCACGAAGGCAGCGATGTTGGGTGGTTTTGTGAAGCTTAAAGAAGACTTGCTACTTCATGTTTCCTCCCTGTCTGCTTCACCTGTGACACAACCCTCCTACAGCCTTGTGGCTCAGAAGACAGGCTGGATTTTAGCTGAAGTTGTTCTTGATTCAGAATCACAGAACATTAGAGATTGGAAGTGACCTCGAAAGATCATCTAGTCCACCCCCCTGCCACAGCAAGATCACCTAGATCAAGTCGCACAGGAACATATCCAGGTGGGTTTCAAGTGTCTCCAGAGAAGGAGACTCCGCAGCTGCCCCCTGGGCAGCCCCTTCCAGTGCTCCATCACCCTCACTGTGAAGACGTTCCTTCTCATATGTATGTGGAACCTCCTATGTTCCAGCTTACACCAGGGTTGGTCTGTAGGTGATGAGTTTGGCACTGTGTTGGTTTCTTAAGCTCTGAATTTGCAAGCCCTTTTGTGGATTGGCATTGATAGCAGCAGTGTCAGAGTCTGGTGCTTGGTCTGTGACCTATTCAAGGAAAGTTGTGCTGTCCAGGTAAAAAGAAGTAACAAAAATAAAAACCCAGCTCAAAAAGAGTTGATGTAAAAGGATCCTTTTGTAAGACAAAGTTGACGTAAAATGGTTTATCTTTGGCAGAGATGCCGTGAGAACTATCCCGGTTCAGAGCAGGAGAGGCTCTGGTTTGTCATATTTGGAAGCCTGTGATGATGACAGTGGCCTAAGCTGGTACCTAACTGGTAACCGCCCAGATACCTGAATCCCTTGGAACATGCTTAAGGTTTTTCTTCTGTCCACATCTGCCACCCGGCATTAAGGAATGCCTGGCACACCGGCTCCATCTGTGGGGGATACTGTGCCTCAGGCACCGCGCGCTTCCCTGCTCAGACCTTCCAGCATTGTATGACACCTAGAATGTGAGGGCTTTCAAACTGGGAGTTCACTATTTTAGCCTGCTTGCTCTTTCTGTTTGGCTCTTGGCCCTAACTTCAGACAGCAATGGTTGCCAACCATGAGTCCAGAAAGGATGGGTGAGGCATGTTCCTTCCTGAGGCGTACGACTGGCGATGTTCCTCTGTTGAGGGATATCGTTGCCTGTACTAGGGTTTTGGGAATGATGAGGGCTTTTGCATCAGGACATGGCTGAGAGACCCCTGTGTTCTTTCTCCAGAAGGAGCCTTCACGAATGGGAGAGCGAGCTGACAGGCGGTTTGTGATGGGATACGGTCCTTCTCCACATGCTGGGTATAGAAGCTGTACTCAGTCTTCTCCCTGAGGATGGTGATAGGTTCAGCTATGCTCGACACAGTGGCTGTGCATGGAGCTCTCTCTTTTCTGTGTTTCTTTGAGACTAAGGCCAATTTGCTTCTGTTTCCTTAAAAATGAGCAAGCGTGCTCTCCGCAGAAAAGCTGTTTCTTTTGCATTTCGTTACAGCCGCGCGTCCAGTTGCTGTGTCTCTGTGCGTGTGCTCACCCGGACGATTGCGCTGGTCCCGAGCATGGCTATTTCCTGTCTGTCGTGATCTGACTACAGCAAAAATTAAAATAAAGATCAGATTAGTTGCCTTGGTAACAGCTACCCCTGCCTCATATGACGCACAGATTCTGTGAAGCGAAGGAGCACATATCAATTTACACTCTTAATTTTTGGGACACTCAGGGTTCAGCTCTTCCCAGGAGGTCTTCTGATGACAGCAAGCGATATCTCCCTGTTGCCACCCAGCAGGCTTTTCCTCTTCGACTTTCTGTAATTCGTAAGAGCTTCAGAGCTGCTGTCACCATCTCTTGGTAGAAACAATCTCAGCTTCAATTCAGTTTCTTTATAAAACAAAAAAAAAAGGGAAGGGGGGAGGATGATGAAAAAAGTCTGATGTGGGGAATGGCGAGGCTGGGGGAGGTGCGTTGGCCCCCTTGGGAGTCATGGACTGCAGTTGTAGGGCTAAAGAGTAGTTACCCACGGAGGGAGGAGCTGCCACGTGACATCAGCCGTCACAGATTATCAAAGAGCGGTGCGAAAGAGGGGGACCGTCACATTTGCTGGGCTCTTGGTTCCCTTGTTCTCATGACTGTACATCAGGATTTTAAATGGTTTGTGTTGGAGAAAAATAAACAGCCTTGAGTAGATGTAGTCAGACTAATGATGTCTTGTGGTGTGAGACCTCACTTGTTACATCTCCCAGCTATCGGATCTTTCAGGGTGTAGCATGAGATGAATTATTGGGCCCGCGGGAGAAGAGCACATGAGGAGATAACACACTAGGCTGCTGTGTGCCTCTGTATTCTACAGGGATAACAGGTCTTTTTGGTTCTTGCCCACTGGATGCCAGGTTGCCTTTCAATCTTTTCTGAATTTATTCCAGAGTGATCACCGGACCCAGTGTTGGATCTTAGAGCACCAAAGGCACAGCTGTGAGTTGAAGGGGTAAGAAGGGAAGGTCTGAGAGAAGCCTCTCCCTCTGCTCATACCACATACCTTCTTGACTCTTGTTCCCTGACACTTTGTCTCTCAAACAAATGTTTTTAAAGTCCCCATGCCCAGAACAACCTGCTTACCTCAGGCTCATTAGGTACCTAGTTCAGCCGCAGACTGATCAAGCCACAGGCCTTGGCAAGGCATTTTGCAAAGGGGAAATGGAAAATCAGTCTCATACTGCCTTGTTCCTTAGCTTGCCTGTAAAAATCAATCTCTCTCCTCCACGTGTGATGGACATCTCTCCCTGCTGCTCTGTCTAACAATTTGTGAGCCTGCTGATAGCACACCTCAGACCTCCCAGCTGGAAACCAGACTCAAGGTTTCTTGCCAGCTTCTCTGGTGATGCAGACCGTGGCACCTGCCTTTCCACTTCAAGGAACTGGAAACAGACTGGAGCTTCCCAACAGTGTTGTCAGGTCTGGATCTAACTACACTCTGCGTCCAGTTCTGGAGCCCTTACTCCAGGATGTGGATGTGCTGGAGCGAGTGCAGAGGAGGGCCACGAGGATGATCAGAGGGCTGGAGCACCTCTCCTGTGAGGCCAGACTGAGAGAGTTGGGCTGTTCAGTCTGGAGAAGAGGAGGCTCCCAGGTGACCTTATTGTGGCCTTCCAGAATCTGAAGGGGGCCTACAAAAGGGCTGGGGAGCGACTTTTTAGGATGTCAGGTAGCGACAGGACTAGGGGCAATGGAGCAAAGCTGAAGATGGGTAGATTTAAAGTGGACGTGAGGAGGAAGTTCTTCACTGTGAGAGTGGTGAGAGCCTGGAATGGGTTGCCCAGGAAGGTGATGGAGGCCCCGTCCTTGGAGGTGTTTAAGGCCAGGCTGGATGGGGCTCTGGCCAGCCTGATCTAGGGTGGGGTGTCCCTGCCCATGGCAGGGGGCTTGGAACTGGATGATCCTGTGGTCCCTTCAAACACTGACTGACTCTATGACTTGGTCTGGGTGATCCTTGGTGGCAGGGGGATTGGGCTAGATGATCTTTCGAGGTCCCTTCCAATCCCTAATAATTCTATGATTCTATGGTTCTTTCTGAAGTCAGGAAGGGTGATTACAGACTCTTGTGAAACATCATGTTGTCCATCATCCTGAGTTTCCCCATGGGAAAACCATTAGGAAGGAGTTTCTTTGTGCCGGTGGCTTAACATGCTGGAAGAGGACAAAGTGTCTCTCTCACACTGGAGAGGCAACAGTGTAGTTCGAGGTATCTGTGTTGTAACAGATGTAGGAACAGAAATACGTTGTGAGTGTTAATTATATTAATTAAAGTCGTGCTGGTGTTTGTCGGAACATTTCCAGAGAGGAACACAGATTTTCCCATTGTTTCATTTCTGCGCAGAAGGTGGAGGCCTGGCAGGGGCCAAGTCTGTACGACACGAGAACGTACGTGCTGTGATTCCAGAAACATTACAGAACACCCAGTGTATTCGAAAATGCAGCTGCTGAAAGCAATTTTCTTCTTCTTCAGATTGATGCCCTAGAGATCTTAATGCACAAAACATAGGTTTGCTCTCTGCAGGATCTCTGACTCGAGCCGTGCACACAGATGTCTGTCCTGGGAACAGGTTTGTGTCTCCGTTTACTTCCAGGTTCAAGAAAGGAAGTGGAACAATTAATTTTCCTCTGTCTCCTTGTCTTGTGTGGGGGACAGTCTTCAGAACCACAGCCCATGTCTTCACGTAGTCTAACACTATGAACCGTCGCTTGTTCGCAGCAATGTCGGTACTAAAGTTGTGCCCTAGTACGTGGTCTGAGAGGAGTCTTGGGCTGTGGAGAACCCCTCTGGCTTCTGGGATGAGCTGGCCTGCTCACTGAGCTGGCTGCTGCTCCTCCTCACAGCCCCTGCTGCTCAGCTCAAACCTCGAGTGCCGTTCCTGGGGAACATTGCCATGGATTTCCTGGCACTTTGCTTTCTGGCTCCTTCACAAAGCTATTGCTGTGGTTTTGTTCTATTTTCTCATTTCTACTTGCTGGGGCTTCACTGCTAAGAGCTAAAATAAGACACTGGTTCTGAGGGTGCAGTGTCCTCTACATCGCAGTGCTCTTGCCACGGCTAGGAGAGGGCAGCTGATGGTGGCATCAGTGGGAGGAATGGGCTGTCTCTTCACACAGGTGCTCTATTTCACAGTATCACAGTACATTAGGGATTGGAAGGGACCTCAAGAGATCATCTAGTCCAATCCCCCTGCCACAGCAGGATCACCCAGACCGAGTCACACAGGAACACATCCAGATGGGTTTTAAATGTCACCAGGGAAGGAGACTCCACAACCCCTCTGGGCAGCCCCTTCCAGTGCTCTGTCACCTTCACTGTGAAGAAGTTCCTTCTCATATTGATGTGGAACCTCCTGTGTTCATCCTCACACCCATTGCCCCTTGTCCTATCATCAGATGACACTGAGAAAAGCCTGGTTCCATCCTCCTGACACCTACCTGTGCCAGCTTGAGTCTTGGATTGAAGCAGCCCCCTTGGCTAGCTCAGCACCATGCATTTGCATAACAACTTCAGTCTGCCTAAACTTTCATTTTCTATCTACATTTGCTTGACAGTAGCCAACTCTTGTCCTTCCTTCAGCAGAAGCATTTCTCCCTCTCTGCATAGCACCCTACATAAAACCCAGCATGGACACAACCTCCCTTCCAAACTGGCTGGGGGTCTTAAAAGGTGGTGCAGAACCGCATTCTCTACTGCTAATGATGCTTAATGCAGAAGACAAGTGGAAGGGGCAAGTCTAGTAAAACCTAGAATAAAATTTGCCTTTACCAAGTAATGCAACTTATAAAATTGGCAAAAGGAATGCAGGGAAGAAGACACCGTGTGCATGTCTACAACGCTCATGTTCACCTGCTGTCTCCTGTGCCTGCCCTTGGCGTGGGTGTTGCACCTTTGTCTCACTGCATTGAAAAAAGCCTAGTCAGCCCCTTCCCAGGTTGTGTCTTAAGGAGACTGCAAATCACAGATTTGGGGACTGGAGAAGGCTTTGAGAAGACTTTTCCTGCTCCCCCAAGGTGAGCTTGGTACACAGCAGAATCAGTATGTTTATTTTTATACATTATTAGATGCAACAACTCACTTGTGCCGTTATAAGCTGCAGATTCAGCTAGATCTGGGTGCAACTGCTGAATGATTTCCTACAGAAAATAAGGACAAAGGCTGGGAAAAAGCAGTTTTAGTCCTCAGCCCTACTAAAGCCTTGAGGTGTGATCCAATGCAAGCTGCTTCGCCCCATGTGAAAAGGAGCCAGAAGGATTCCCTTGGCAGCACCTCTGAGCTCCTGGCAGCATCTTTTGTATAGGACCAATCCTGTCCCACAGAGCTACAGCTGCACTGAGGGCAGTGGCCATATCCTCCCCAGATGGCCTGCAAGGCTCGAATGTGGGGTGTGGGTGCTGGCCTTGCTTATCAGGGAGCGGGCAGCCAGATAGTTATGTTATCCTGCATGGTGTCCTCGCTGCTGCAGCCCCTCTCTTCACCTCCCGCAGCACAGCCCCAGAGATGATCACAGTGCAGCCCAGTCCCTGTCACTCTCCCTAATCTCCCTATTTTGAATTACAGTCAGCTTCATTTTTGTTTTGCTGCTGTTCAGTGGCCCAAAGAGTTGAGTCCATCTTTCAGCCCGGCACTGCTCCGAGCAAGTGTAACCTAATGCTTACAGCGGGCTTTCTCTGGCACGGTGTGCTGTCCTTTCCAGGACAAGCTGTCTCTGTCGGCTCTAAACGGCAATAACAACTGTCTTTAATCACCTTTCTTGTTCAGATTGTAATAGGTGGCTTTACCACAGATGATGAACTTGAGAACTTTCCTAGCTCACACCTGCTGTGATCCCGGGCTGGTTTCTATTTCATTCCCCTCCGTAATAATTAGTTGGTGGTGAAACCTGAGTGGAAGTTGTCTGGCTTCAGAGAGCTGATGTTTGCTTCCTCCAGCAGATATAAAACAGGAGGAGATTGGGTGAAAAACCCGGGGTAACGCTGCTCTCACAAGACAGAAGACTGTCTTCATCCTGAAGCAATTGCTCGAGAAATCAGAGCTTTCCAGGTGGGACGTGTCAGCTGCAGTCTTGGGAAGAGTTCCTGCCTTCTGGATCAATGACCAGAGGGTCCGGGCAGTGGATGATGAATATTCATTTCCATCCTGTTTTGCTTTCTAGTGCCAGATCTTCATCAGAAGTAGCCACAAAGACTTCCTCATGTTAATGGCCCATTTCCCCAGCAGCCTTGCTCAGCTCTTGCAGCCCAGAGGCTCGGGATGGTGGTGACTGTGTGTGAAGTGGGAGAAGGGGACCTGTGCTGGGTTAAATGAGGCTGTAGGGGAGGAAGAAAGGAGGGCTGGTTGAGGTTCTGTCCAGCCTGATCTAGGGTGAGGTGTCCCTGCCCATGGCAGGGGAGTTGGAACTGGATGATCCTGTGGTCCCTTCTAACAGACTGACTGTATGACTTGGTCTGGGTGATCCTGCTGTGTCAGGGAAATTGGACTAGATGATCATTCAAGGTCCCTTCCAATCCCTAATGATTCTATGATTCTATGAGATCATGTTATGTTGAAAAAGTGCTGAGCTTCTGAGAGTGCTCAGGCCTGGCATGATGGGATGGGGGTGGGATGCTTTTCTGGGGTGAATGGTCTTGTTTAATACCAAACTCTCTATAGTCAAAGGGATGGCTCTGGCTGGAAATTGCTAGCCACAGAATTGTCTGGCAGTGTTGAGAATCAGGCAGAAGGGGCAAGAATCTGCAGGGTGCCAGGCTCTGGAAGATGCATCTGCCAGTATCTGGGCTATGGGAACATTCTAGGAGCCTGGTTTGGATAAGGAGCTTTTAGACAGACCACATGTTGCCTGTACCCCTCTGTTTCCTGTGGCTTCACCTGTGTGTGAGGTCAGCACTTGTTTGCCAGAGATTACTTGCCAGGTACTAGAATCAGTAGTTCTGTAGAATCAGACCTCTGTAAGTGCCTCATGCAGCAGGTCCAGGACATTAACCTGGTGGGAGGTAGGAGCCTGCTGTGCTTGAGCTGCAGGGCTCCAATCCAAAATGCATCACAAACACATCGAGAGGCTGTTTCGAGAAGGATCTAAAACGCAGGTTGCCTGGTGCTGCCTGCCCGAGGGAATTGTACAGACAGGAAAAGCCAACAGAGGAAAGTGGGGAAGATTTGGGTCATTATGCAAACTGGCCTGAAGTCAAGTAACTCTTCACTCCTGAAGGAATTGCCCTCAGGCACTGCGTGTCTGACCCATAACATTTGCTGGGTGTCCATGGGTGCTGGGCAGGGCAAATAAGGTTGAGCAGGTGTCAGAAGCCGATCCCTTATTGTCGATTCCTTCCAAGTAAGATTCCTCTGGTCTGTCAGGCCATTTTCCTCCCACCACAAGACATCAAAGCAGCCAAATAGCTTTTGTTATTGATGTTTGAGGATTTCAGCTGTCTTTGGGTGTCTAAAGCAGGCTGAAAAATCCCATTTTTTTGCAGGGCAGAAGACCTTGGTTTAGAGTCATGTTCTTGTGTGAGTTAGGTGCTCTTAGTCCTGCGGGCAGCTGAGGGATGTTAGTGGGTTTTGCACTGACTCCAATTTTCTTTCATAGCTGCAGGAGGCTTTGGGGATCAGTGGCTCTAGCCTAGCACTCCACCACCATCCCCAGGCTCTGTGGGATCTCTGTAGCCATCTCAAAGCTCTGCTGCATATTCAGCCCTGCTTAATCCATATGTCAGTGGGCTGTGCGATCTGGTGCTAGTCTTTGGTCAGTCTAGGAGTCAAGCGGACATCCAATCTTTGCAAGAAAAGTAGCTTTGATAATGGAACCTGAGCTGGTGTGAGCGACATTGTGTATGGATTTCTTAGTGAAACAAGGAATGGGAGAGAGCCTGGAATGGGTTCCTCAGGGAGGTGGTTGAGGCCCCGTCCTTGGAGGTGTTTAAAGCTGGGCTGGATGAAGCTCTGGCCAGCCTGATCTAGGGTGGGGTGTCCCTGCCCATGGCAGGGGAGTTGGAACTGGATGATCATGTAGTCCCTTCTAACCCTGACTGATTCAGTCTGGGTGATCCTGCTGTGGCAGGGGGATTGGACTGGATGATCTTTTGAGGTCCCTTCCAATCCCTAATGATTCTATGATTCTAAGGTTTGAAAGATTTCTGACCAGCTCTGCCTAGTTCTGCTACTCACTCCTCCTCTGAAGGAATGGTGTGGTACTACAAACCCAGAGCAGAGTGACAGTTCCCTGTCTTTAAAAATTGGGACTCTCTGATGCGGGTTCACCCTTCTGGGTTCCTCAGTGGGTCCCTGTGTGATCTATGTCCTAGTGTTATTCATGTGGTGTTTCATCTTCGGTCTGTCCTGACTGCATTGTGATTTTTAATGCTGCTGCTGCTGCAAGGAACTCAAAGGGTTACGGGGTGGAAGCAGGGCACAACTGACGTGCTTTGTGCCCTGCTTTGCTGGCTGTGTCCCCAGTCTTGATGTTGATATGTTTCTCTCTGCTCCAGGCTAAAAGCAGCACCTGCATAATAGTCAGCTCTGAGGTGATACCTACTGGGCTGCTTGTTTAACAAATTAGAGGTTGAGCAAATTAAAAGCAAATGGAAAATGAATGATAACAAGCAAAACGATAACAAGTTTACTTGTTATTGTTATTGGCTCTTTCTCCAAGAGATCAGGGTATTTAATTCTTGGCTGACTCTGTTAGATGCTGCTGTTTTTCTCCATCCTCTACACTGACTTCCCTCCACCTTGCTGCAGAGTGATCTCCACTGGAGGCCTTGCTGTGGTATGGGCAGGCACACCAGTGTGACCGCTGCTCGCTGCTCACTGCCCATGTAGGAGGAAGCTCAGAGCATCACCTCTCCCACTGCTCACCCCTAGCCTGGTAAATCTGGCCTCAGCTCTTTCCCATAACACACCCATTGTTGCAGTGGGTCTGCATTCAGTTGGACTAGATGACCTTATTGGTCTTTTCCAACCTTAATAATTCTATGATATTCCTGGGCAGATGCATGTTCCTGTTGCTGGGTCCAGCTGGCCAGGACCTGAGTAGGTCTTACTTATGTTTTATCCAGATTTGCTTCAGAAGTGAAGTTTACATGGTGCTGCTCATGTGGGTGTCAGTGAGTCTCCCCACACTGCCTCTGATTCTCTGTCTGCCCATCTCGTCCCTGTGCAGAGACGTGTCCTGCTCTTGCCTTTCCTCAATCCTTCCTCTTGCTCTCACAAGGACTGGGGGTACAGTTGGGAGGGCTAAAATAAAATGGCCATTTGGCTTCTACAGTGACCAATGAAAAGGCCAAATCAAAACCTGAATCAATGACCATGGAGTCTGTGCAGCAATGTGTGGGGCAATTCCCTCTGCCTTGGAGGCACCATCAGTCAGTCTGAATGCTCTGATATCTTACTGGTGTAACTTTAACTCCCACTAAGATATCTGACACCCCAAAAGATGCTGCTTTCCCCATGGTTCTCTCTTTCTACCTGTTTTGGAGAGAGCAGTGAGCTTCCAGCCCACCCTAGAGCCTGTCTCCTGGAGCTGAGCCTCAGTGCTGAAAGCACAAATGTTTGCAGCAAGGCCACAGACACCTCTGCAGTGTTTGCTCCTGGATTATGCTGCAGGTTTCATTGCTGCTTGCTAGCAAACATGCTGGTCGTGACATAAGTAGAGTGTCAAGCTCTACCTGGGAAAACTTTGTCGCACGAAGTTTTAAATTTCTTATTTCTCCTGCAGTCAAGTCCTTGGCCACTCCCTCCCCGCACAGACGCTCCTGCCAGTCAAGAGTATCAGGGCCAACTTCATGTCATCTACAAAAGAGGGTCAGCGTCAGCTCAGTCCTCGTGCTGCCATTTTTGTTTCCCTGGTCATTCAGATGGTTGTAGACTGGAGCAAGCTGCAGAGCAGGAGTGTTCATGGCTGAACCAGGGACAACAAGATGCTCAAGATTAATAGCGTTTTGCAGAAGGGGTAAGCAAGGTGCAGAGAGGCTCTGCCATACTGAAGGAGACACTGTTGGGACAGAAGCAGGAACAAAAGAGCACGTGTCCAGTTCTGCAAGAGACAGCAGCCTGTTCTCAGTGCCTCTCTGCTGCAGGAATCCCTGGTTTGTGTTGCAGTCACCAGGAGCTGAGCAAAATCTCCAGGTGAGGATAAAACAGCTAGAACTCTGTTGCATGGTGAACATGGAGGGCTTGAGTTTGTTCTCTGGACTGCTTCAGGAGCTTCTCACATGTTTGCTTTTCGGGAGCTGTGGACCTCATGGCACTGATCCTGGGCTACCTGTTGAGAGGGGGCTATTGCTCCACAGGAGCCACTATGGAGGAATCACAGGGAGTGGACCATCTCCCTTATGAGGAAGGGCTGAGGGAGCTGGGCGTATTTAGCTTAGAAAAAAGGAGACTAAGGGGTCACCCCATTAATGTTGATAAATATGGAAAGAGTGGGTGTCAGGAGGATGGAGCCAGGCTCTTCTCAATGTCATTTAATGATAGGACAAGAGACAATGGGTGTAAGCTGGAACAGAGGAGGTTCCACACAAATATGAGAAGGAACTTCTTCACAGTGAGGGTGATGCAGCACTGGGACAGGCTGCCCAAGGGGGTTGTGGAGTCTCCTTCTCTGGAGATGTTTAAAACCCCAGTGGACATGTTCCTGTGTGACTCGATCTAGGGGATCCTGCTGTGGCAGGGGGACTGGACTAGATGATCTTTCAAGGTCCCTTTCAATCCATAATGTTCTGTGATTCTGTGAAAACATTTCCTTCCCGTACTATCCTTGTGCATCCCCAGACCTCTTGAGTGATCCTTGGAGGGAGCAAGCAAGTAAACTGAACTCAGAATGCCAGAAAAACTTGTTCTGGCTGAGCCTTAGTGGTGAGGACGTTGCTGTGCCGTGGGGGAGAAAAGAAAGAGCTACCCCTGAAACAGTACTCACAGGTTTCCAGGCATTGATCCAGCACAGTTTGCAGGTGTCAGGCCTGGGAAATACGCTGGGATGGTAAAACACATAAATTACTTAAATTAATCTCTCTGGAAGCTGGGATCACCATGTTATTGAATCAAGAGGAAGCTGAAGTTGCACACAGAAATGTGTGAGAAAAGAACGTGCTCAGTGCTTCGGCTTCTTGCTCTTTCTGTGAAGCATGTACCGTTCCCCTCTGAGATGAGTGGGTGTTGTACCGGCCCCAGCAGCGAGCAGAAAACCTCACAGGAAGGTGCAAGTGCACTTTCAATCCACCCAGCATCAAATTGCACCCATTTGAACACACAGAGGAGCCAACAGATTTCTCCCAGATGAGAGAGGAATAGGGTGAGCATGTGCTTCCAATTTTATAAAATGGGGTTAAATGTGGCAAATACCCAGCTGAGCCTGCAATCCTCCTGTTCCTGCTGTGGGGTGTGCATAAGGGATCACCCTCCTCATGGGAAAGGATCATGGAATGGTTTAGGCTGAAAGGGACCTCAAAGATCATCTAGTTCCAATCTCTCTGCCGTGGGCAAGGACACCTCTCAGTGGTCCAGGTTGCTCAGAGCCACATTCAGCCTGCCCTTGAACACCTCCAGAGATGGAGCATCCACAGTCTCCTGGGCAACCTGTTCCAGTGCCTCTCCACCCCCATAGTGAGGCATTTCTTCCTAAGATCCAACCTGAATCTACCCTCTTTCAGTTTGAAACTGTTCCCCCTTGTCCTATTCACTAGGTGCCCTTGTAAAAAGTCCCCCTGCAGCTTTCCTGTGGCACTCCTTCAGGTACTGAAAGATCAGGTCCCCCCAGAACCTTATCTCCTCCAGGCTGTATAGTCCAAATTCCCTCAGCCTGGCGTCACAGGAGGGTTTCTCCAGCTCTCTGATCATTCTTCTTTCAAGGTGATGGTAAAAGCCTGGAGACAGAGAAGATTATGTACCTTTGGTTAGGTGGAGTTTGTAAGGAGGATAACTGGGGGAACTTCAAGATGTACCTACAAAACTTTTGTTGGAAGAAGGATGACATCAAGGTGATGGCTAGAAAAGCTGCTTAAGGGAGTGTCAAGGCTTTATCTCAATTTCTGGCTGGCTCTCCATAAATGTCACACAGAACCACAGAACATTAGAGATTAGAAGGGACCTCGAAAGGTCATCTAGTCCAATCCCCCTGCCAGAGCAGGATCACCTAGACCAAGTCACACAGGAACATATCCAGGCGGGTTTTAAATGTCTTCAGTTTGGGGTAAATCAACAAGATATATTTAATTCACTCCACATAAAAATCCCAACACAAAGACATACAGGGAATGATCACATGTTCTTACATGCCTGGGACAAGCTGGTCTTTTCACACCCTCAAAGGGAAGAGATTTCCAGCAGTTCTTTTTCCTTGTGGAAACACTGAGTCCCTTCAGTCAATTCACACATCCCTCAGAGTCAGCAGGATTTTCAAGGTCCAGTTCTCTGTTGCATGTGCTTCCAAGATTCTCCTCCATTTCCACAGTGCTGACTCCTTTGGCCAAAACAAGGGAAAAACTCACCTAATTTCAGCAAACAATGGGTTGCAGGTCAAACCTTTCTACCACTTGATCTCTAAAGAGATCATTCACCACATTCCCAGGTCAAGATGGCTCTCATGCTCAGCCCACTGCCACGTGCACAGTCTCCGAACAAAGGAAATAAAGAAGCCGGAAACAGGAATCTCCAAACCAGTTGTACCAGTTCATATAGTCACATATTGGTCAATGTTGAAATTAAGGGAGACCTTGGAATTCCAAGCCTCTTTATCTCAAGTTGCCACAGTAAATGCCCATTCCCTTAGACCAAGAAACCCACTGAAATTCAAATCATAAGGACCCTCTACCCTGATGAGGGGCCCGACTATTTAAAGACCATGAGGTATGGCAAGTCATTGGGTTACAGCACTTAAGGAGTTAGCTGTGGAATCCTTTGCTGGTGTGAGTAATCCAGGACCATCTTGAGTTGGAGGGAAAACACATTAGCTGAAAGCACTCCACAGGGTGCTTAATGAGGTGCCCCTTGTTATCCGAATCTCTAGAGCTGTGTGTGTCTCCAGCCTGCTCCAGTCACATGGGAAATGTACTGTGTGGTGCTCTAACACAGTTCAGTTCATAATTGGAAGGGAGGGGGAGTGTGTGTATTCTGCAGCTGAGCTGACGGCTGGTCAGAGGTTAAGCCATGGGCTTGTCAGTGGTGAACATCTTTTCGAGATCCTAAGAAGGGCTGAGAAAACCAAATCCATGTGGAATCCAGCAACAGTCATTAAGAAGTGGGTTTCTGCGGTGGAGTTGAACCTTGTGCTCACTGGTCACAGGGGCTACATTGCCAGGAGTGTAGTTAGCAGCAGGTCAGAATTGCAAATGAACTCTGTGTTCCTGTCTCTGAAGAGGCAAGGGAAGATAAGTCCTCAGACCAGGAGGCTGGGGAAATGCCTGTTGTATACCCCTTGGTAGCTGGCTGCTGTTTTGTAGAGAAATTGATGATCAGTTGATGAGCAAGTGTGAAAGATAAGGGGAAACTTTCAGAGGGGACCTTTTTACTCCTTTTGAACTGTCACAGAAACACTTCTCCAAGGTCTTTTCAGTAGGTTAGGTTTGTGAGGTTTTTTTCTCTTCCTTAATATTTGCAGCATCCCAGGCTTTTCAGAAAACAGCTGGTGAGTTCATCTTTTATCCAAGCACACTGCAGTATTTTCGGGGCAGTCTCTCACTTGCTGGACATTAGGTCCTGCAGATCTTTCCCCAGCAGTTTGCTGTAGCACTAACCACCTTCCCCTGTCAGATCAGCACTGTCCAGTCTATTTCCTACCCTCAGCCTGAGCTTTTCTTGCACAGTTGAATCCTCAAGACGCTGGGTACACAGGCTGTTCTCTCCTATTTGCCTAAAATAGTGGTGAACAATTCTGGGCACCGCTTCTCCTGCCTGAGGAACAGGCAAACCGCGACTCCTTGCACAGGCGGCTTAAGTGTCCTCATGCTCTCTTTAGAAATGATTTAGTGAGAAAAGCTGTGAAGCCCTTATCTTCTGCAGACCTTGGAGAAGCTAAATGCTCAGCTGATGGCTGGTGGTGCCCAGGGCAGGAGGGCAGGATGCTCACAACCTCTTTGTGGTCATGCTGTGTTGCTGGGTGATGCGCAAACACTGGGAAAGCTCTCCTCATTGCCTGCCAGCCAGATCTGGACCACGGCCTTGGGATGGTCCTCACCTTGACAGAGTCCCTGTTCCTCTGTTTTCCACTCTGCCAGTTATGTTTATTATCATTCCCTGGATCCCTCTGAGGCAAAAGTCCCTCACCCTCATGTGTTGCTGTAGCACCTGGCACCTTTGGTTCCTGCTGTCTGTGGAAAGGATGAAATGTGAGTCTTAACAAAAGCATGAGGCGATGTGGGAAGAGGTGTTGGGCTCTGACCATGTCTGTGGCATGGGGAAAGTGCTCCTGTAAGCCAATATCTGCTTCTAATGACATTTTTATGATGTCTACGCTCTATAAGTCTTCCTAAAGAGGACGTGAGATTTAATCAGAGTTTCACATCATCCTGGTAGTGATGGTAGCTGAGAGCCTCATGCTTAATTCTTACTTGGTCTGTTTGGTGGAAGAGTTAGCAGGATCTTGACAATGGTTGAGGCAGCTGTCCTCTGCACCTACGCTGTCTGCACGTGGGATGGGCAAAGGGAGGTCATGCAATTTCAGTCATTTCTAAAGTGAAATAGTCTTAAAGCCTGTCTACAGAAAGGCATCTCTCCGTAGCTCCTGGTGTGCCCCATCACTCAGCAGTTGTCCACTCAGCTGTAGCAGGTGAGTAACACCTCCTCATATCTGCTGGCAGAGTTACAGGTTGGTGGTGCTCATCTGGATCCTACTGCTCTGAACTCGCCTGCACCATCACCTGCTGGTACATCTCTGACATGGAGTGTACTGCAGAAGAGAGGTATGTTTCTGATTTACTGCCTTGTGGAACCTGTCAATCTGATGGCAAAATAGGAACCTCTGTCCTGTGCCAGCTGCTTGAAGGAAAAGATTCAATTGTCTTGACAGTGAACTCTGGTGAAGTGCTCTTTGCAGGAGGCTAAACTTATTTGATTTGGAGTTCTTCTCCTCTCTCTTCAACTACTGTAAATAAAACTCTATAAAGGTTATGTGACCACACTACTGCCTTCTGCTGAGAATCTTATTCCGAAGCCTGATGAATTAATCATGTATGAGCTGCTGTAGTTTTCATGGCACATGGTTATGGGATTTTTTGCCTCCTCTGGATCCCACTTTTGAAGACAAAAAGATATCCACCACACGCAGTTAATCCTGAACCTGTCAGAGGTAGTTCCTGTCTACAGACTGGTGGGTACTTATGGGGTCTGGGGCGGGATGTGGTCATGACTGCTGTAGACAAATGCAGTACTTCTGGTCTGTGGTGTCTGAGAGCTGAATTTATCCTGACAGCAGGAACTTTGAGGGAGAAGAGAACCTGTTCACTGTGCTGGGCTATGTTGCTGGGAGGATGGTGTAGAAACTGAGAGGCAGAAAGATTAAGTGCATTAGGAAAGAGGCTTTGTGGTAGAGCTAATGAGTTGGAGTCAAGTGTTTTAAACAGATGTTTCCCCAGGCTCTGTGTAAAATAAAACTGGTGCAGGCACAATGATGCTAGGCACTGTTTGACGTGATGACCTTATAATCTCTTCATTTAAGGAAGTGATTAATGACCTGAGCTTTGCCATGTTATAACTTGATATCCCATATGGAGGCCTCAGGCATCTGCTCTCTACCAGAGGGCAAATATTCACAAGGCAGCATCCTACAGACCTTGTTCATAGCTCCCTGTAGCCACTGCAACAACTTTCACAAAGTTATGTGGGATCTGGACAAACCACAGTCTGTTTTTATGTAGCCTGCGGTTGAAGAGATCAGAAACCCATTGAAAAGGTTTCCAGACCTTCACGTAACAAACAAGGACTCCCAAATCTGATAGTTTTCACTTAAATCTTGCTTATTTTGTTCCTCTGGAAGGTTAAGGGCTCACTTGGTGAAGTGTTCTACCCAAGTTTTTGCAAGCCACAAAACCTTTCAGGAGATCACACGCGTGCCTGAGGTACTGGCTGTTTTGAAGAGACATGAAGAACCTCGCTCTGACACAGCGCTTCAGCACTGCCGGTGCTCCCGGGTCCTACTCGTTCTCCAGAGCCTGTGCTGCTACGTAAAACCTCAGCGTTTGGGTGAAGGCTGTTGGATAAGAAACACAAGCACCAGTGGCCTTAGCAGTGCCAGAGTGCCACGGACATGTCTGCTCGTCAGACAGACGCACCATCTGTTGATAATGTTGGGTCTGACATCTCTCAAAGCCAGACTTTCCAGGAATCCAACCTGGCTACCGTCATGTGATTTGTGCTGGTGGTGATCAGTGGCTCTTTTGGTCTGGCATGCTGCAAGCTGATTATCGGGTGGTTACAGCAGGCACAAATTAAGTCTCTGCTTGCTGGGTCACAAAGCCACCTCAGATCTGTTGCAAAGGGGGTTTGGTCGCCATGCCTAGGGACAGGTTGAATGGGGACATAATTGAAGATGGTGAAATTATCAAGAAGTGGAAAACTACAATCCATCTTTTTACACAGAGTAACTAGCTTAGCCTGGCTCCACTGGGAAATAGAGTGTGATGGTTTAAATCACCACACGGGTGCTTGTACCTGTGAGGATTAAAGAAATGAGCAAATTTGCACCTGAGGCACCTGAATGCATCAGTCAGCATCTGGTCCTGCTTGAGGCTCAAGTGAGCTTTGCTCAAGGAGATGCTGGAGTGGCTGGATGGACAGGAAGACACCATGGGAAGGTTAATGGGTTTGGTTCCCAAGGCTGAACGGATGTGGTAGGTTACCTGATGTCAGAAGGTAGCAGAGATGGCTGTCCTCTTGTGCTTTGGGCTCAGCCACCAGAACTGGGCTCAGAGAGAACATGGCATTTGTTTATTGTTTCTTTTCAGGTTCCATAACTTCTTCATGATCAAAAGCCCAGCTGATGGTTTATGACTCCACCTGAATCCTATCCCGACAAATGTCCCTACATTCACCTAAGGTATACTCCTAGCAGAAGAGGATAAATGCTCTTGGAAGGGCAGTTCTTTGTTCATGGGATACTTCATGAATGGGGCCTGGCCGCGTTCCGATGGACATCATTGGTTCTTGGGGCATCACCTCTTTTTTTTCTGGTGGAGGTAATGACCATCAAAAGTACCTACTTACCTTAAGGTTGTGAGTAGCCCCACTGAAGCCAACAGGTCAATATTAGGAAAAGCACATATTTAAGTGCTTTGCTGGATCATAACTCACCATCATGAATCCCACCTCATCAAAGCTGCTAGTTACCTCAGCAGCTCAAATGCAGATGAGATGTTTTTGTGTGTTCTCCCTGGAGAGGAAGGGGACGGTGACAACCATATCATAATACGTGATACACCGTGTACACAGGACAATGAATAATGCATAAATAATTCCTCAGTTTATGAGGAACCAAGAGCCCTTTAACTGAAATCTCCACTTGCACCAGTTTTAAAGAAGTTGTAACACTGAGGTCTCTGGTGAGCTGCACTTAAAGTCACCAGGTGCAGCTGCTGTTGGGCACACCATGTGTTTCTGTCTCTTCCAGATCAACTGTCCCTCGGTCTGACCTGGCTAGCACAGAGGACTATGATGTGACAGAGGAGAATGAACCGGGCATTCGCCTCCTGGCTGGGCAAAGCCAAGTAATTTCAAGCCTGCTTTTCCAGTGAAGCTGCTTCCTAATTAATTTGCTAATTAATTCGACAGTGGGGACCCTTGAGAATTAAACACTGGACACATAATCCTCTC
Organism: Rhinopomastus cyanomelas; assembly: GCA_013400115.1. NCBI lineage: Eukaryota > Metazoa > Chordata > Aves > Bucerotiformes > Rhinopomastidae > Rhinopomastus > Rhinopomastus cyanomelas. The sequence continues at coordinate 1,286,954 of VXBP01000837.1, read as the reverse complement.
TGCAAGGTAATTAAAAATATTTGCCCCTTGCTGATAACTGACCTGCTGATTCCCTCTTGTTTGAGAGAGCCTTGTAAAAAATTAGTAGACTGTTTGTGTAACAGGACAGATGCCGACTGTCTGCTAGATTTCTCCACCTCATTGTTGTCAGGGGGTGACATAGGGAAGAGAAACCTGTATGAGCATCTGGAAGCCTTTCTTTGTTATTGTTTTTGTGAAGAGGGGAAATGTATCCCTCCATTTCTTTAAAACAAAATAACAAAAAGAAAACCATGAAGGTGCTCTGGAATTAAACAATCTGGTTAGAGGGTAGAGACAAAAGTCAGGCAGCTGGTACCTACTGTCTAGCTACTGACTGAGATTCCCGTTCTGCCCAGGACCCAAATCCCAAGCAGTGCAGTATGGAGACAACTTTTTGTACCCTTCTCAGTCTGCCTCTCAGCTTCCTCAAGACTCTACGCAGGAGCCTTGACATGAGGGGGTCACGCAGGAGGTGATGGGGCCATGTCAGGTCACAGCTCTTCGAATGGAGGGGCTTGGTGGGTTCCGTTGGAGTGATTGTTCTACAGGCATACGGTGAGAAGCTGCCAGCACCCTGAGGACACGCAGCTCAGTGTTCTGCCTACAGTCTTCAGCTAAAATAGTTAATTGGAGGTTAATTGACCTCTACTCTGAAGTGGATTGCTGTATGGGCTGAGCATGCATGGGAATGGGAGCATCTGCTAACAAATCTGGGAACAGCCAGCTCAGATGCTTTAGGTCATCAAGACAGTGCTGCGCATGATGAGAAAGCTCCTGGGAAAAGCAGAGTGAAAATAGGAACTATCCCTCCTGAGATGCAGCGAGGACATTGTGCAGTGGTCCTGAGGGAGATTAGGCATGAAGTGTGGCTGCCAAGTCTGTCAGAAAAGCCAGTTTTGGTCTACATTCAGAAACAACACGATCTCCATCCCTGGCATGAGAACAGTCACACAGGATGGTGGCAAACCTACAGCAAGCTTCCCCACTCAAGCCATCCCTAGTGATCAATAGTGTAGGGACTCTGTGAACCAGAATCTGCAGCTGTTCTGTTGTGTTTGACAAGTCCAGTGGTGCCTGTATTTGGGGTTAGAGCACTTTACTCCTGTTGTTCTCCACGGCAGAGTCCTGTGATTTTAATTACACGCTGTACAAGGAGGTATCTCCTTCGAGGGTTTAAATCTCCTGCACAGTAATTTCACAACTGCCTCTAGGAATAGCAAACACTAATTTATTTTTTATGTCCCTCTTTCTGTACTTGATGTTATAGACAGGTAAACACTGCTGCAGGGACTGGCCTTCCCCTCTTCTGACTCGCCAAGAGACTGCACAGAGCCATGAGACAGAGCTGGGTACTGATGGAAAGGAAACTTTCAGGCAGACATGTGGCATTTAGAATTGGTTTGGAGCAACAGCAGATTCAGTCTGATGTTTCCTTCCCCTAAGAGGCAATTAAAATGTAAATGCTAAGAGAGGTGCCAGTTCTGGAGACCTCATGTAACTCTGCAGGGAGATGTTTCTGCAGTGACCTTTGTGTAATGATCTTACTGCACCATAAAGTTCTGCGTCTCCCACATGCTCCTTATGTGATGGGTAGGAAGCATCATGAGCTGCTGCTTTTTGGTCCTGTCAGGCTGAGGAACTGGGCTGTTGGCATGCTGCTGTTCTTGTAAGCATGGATGCTGCTCGTGTACTTTCCCTCCAGTACCAGTCTCAAACAAAATAATCGCTATGAAAACATGGATCAGCCTTGCCTTTCCCACTTTTTTCCAGTTATACTTGCTGAGAGAAACCCAACAAAACCAGTGTGATATCTAAGGCTGAGAGGACACCTTATAATTTTCTACAACTACCTGAAAGGATGTTGTAGACAGGTGGGTGCTGGTCTCTTTGTACAAGTAACTGGTGACAGAACAAGAGGGAACAGCCTCAGGTTGCTGTTTAGCCTGGATATTAGGAAGACTTTTTTCACTGAAAGGGTTGCCAGGAATTGGAACAGGGAAGTGGTTGAGTCGCTATCCCTGGACATGTTCGGAAGCTGCACAGTTGTGTTGTTGGGCAGCACGGTTTAGTGGTGGGTTTAAGAGTGGACTTAGTAGAGTAGGGTACATGGTTGGACTTGACAACTTTAAGTCTTTTCCAGCCTAAATAATTCTATGATTCTATGTGGTAGTCACCACACTGACCTGCTTCAGACCAGGAGGTGATGACATTGAAGTCCAACCGTTTGGGGTGCAAGAGAGTTTGGGCTAGGTTTCTTAGTTCACGTAAACCAGAGTCAGGAACCGATGATGGGAAAAGGCAGGCAGACATCTTTGCCTCTCATTCACAAGTTTCTGACTTAACCTATTTTCTGAATTCGGCAGAATCTGGGAACAAACTACTTCTCTGAGAAGGAATGTAATTTCATCTCAGGGTTGGATCTTGTGTCTATGAAAGGTAGGGATTCCCAGTTCCTGTAAAGTCTGAGATGAGGAGCTATCAGTCTCTAAACCCCCTTGACAAATCATGCTTCTGAGCTATCAAGACTCTGCAAGGCAATGCATCTGCTCTAATTTATACCAGTGGGAAATCTAGTCTTGAATTTTAGTTCTTGAATTAGAGGTTGTTTTAATCATGTGAGTACAATCTGCCAGGTTGTCAGGGCCACATATGCAAAGCTCAGAATTATCAGACACCTAAATGTGTAATGTTTGAGTTAAACCTTTTTATTTGATTTATGGGCCATTAAGTAGAAATTGTGATGGAGAGTCACGCAACAACCAACCTGAAGCAGATGCAGCCTTCTTGATCACTACCTGGTGCAGCTAGGGAACAGCTTACAGGTCATTCAGTATTAATTTGCCCCCTTAGGAGCTTGAGCACTTTATACAGCGCAATTATACAACGTGACAGCAGGAAACGTGAATCAATGACCCTAGATGTCTCTGACAGCAACTCTTCCTAAATAAACATGACTTGTAGGGGTGTTTGTGTTGAGCTCTATGGAGCCACACCAAGAATGAGTTGGGCCACTCCTGTTTCTACCCAGCAACAGTCAGCAGACACTGAGCACACAGTTCTGCTACATGTGGAACTGCCTTTTGCAAAATGCCGTGTGGAGATTTTCTCCAGAGGATCTTCTACCATGCACGTTCCTACCAAAGTTCTGGTACGGATGAGTACACTGAGATGTTTTAAACCTCACATTATAGGGCCAGGGAATCCCCAGAGGACATAGTGCATCGCTGAAAAGGTCTGAAATGGGATTTCCTGATCAGCACTGCTTTTCTGATACCGTCCTGCCCTCTTGCTCAAGCCATGCAGTGTGCTGTTAGGATTCTCCAAGCTAAGGAGAAGAGAGGGTTGTCTTCCTCAGCAGGGCCTGAACACCTGTCTGTAAAGCTTGTATTTTCCCAAGTTTCTAGACTGACCTGTAAGGTGAGATGCAACATGATGCAGCAGAGGATGCTGCTGTATAAGAATACTCAGGCTGGAGTAGCGTCTGGAGAACAGAAGAAAGTGTTCATTCCTCTTTGGTGATTTGTCTTTGACCTTTGTTTTTCACCATCTCTGTGTTACTTTTCTGCTCTCTAGAGATCATGGAAAGCAATCATTTACAAAAGAGGGGAGCATGATTCATGTTCAGTCAGCTCCAGCCCCATTTGTACAGGATTCTTCGGCAACCAGCTGGAGAAAAGCCTCTGTTCACTTGTCGCTGGCAGCGTCCAGGCTGGTTACAGCAGTGTGGGCCCGCAGAGCAGATGAGGGCGTTGCATGTCAGCACCACCTACACTCCATCCAAACTTGCAGTTTGTGTTGTTTTCTGTAGGTCACCAGCTCCACAACAGTCAGTGGTGAGCGGAGGCCTTGGCTCTGCTTGCAGCAGGGTCTGGCATCGGGCATGTTTTTAGAGCAAGCACCTTTAAGCGTACCTGTGGTCTGGTTGCCACGTTCAAACATTAGTTTTGCATCGGAGGGCGGTTTCTTTGGATTCTCCAGCTCCCACACCCTGCATTTCCCACCTCTGGGCGGTCCAGTCTCAGCACCCCTCCCTGCCCCCGCCCAGCGATGGGTCCCTCCCGCATCCCTCCAGCATCCACGGACACCCGTTAGGTTCTTTTATTATTCATAACGAGCGTTTCAAAAGCCCCTTGCGTTGGAGAGATCCCGGTCCCTCTGCAGCAGAGGCTGCATCTGATTCCTTTGCACTTGTCCACGGTTCCCCCACCCCTCTCCCGGCGCTTTGTTCTCCGCCCCGGGGGGGCCGGAGCTGGGCTAGGGTTGCCCCTCGGCGGAGCCGCGCTCCGGGGTTTTTCACCTTCCCGGGGGGGAAAGGGGGATGTTCTGTTCCAGGCACCTCTGTCAGCGGAAAGGGGCGGGAGCTGCAGCCTTGGAGTAGAAAAGGAGGAAGAAAAAGAAGGCGCGGGGAGAGAGCGAGAGGCGCCGGACAGCGGGGCTGAGCCCGCCTGGGCATCACGGGCGGGAGCAGGAGAGGATGCGGCGAGGCAGCGATGCTGCTTCTGAACCCCCTTCTACCTAAGAAGAAGAACGTTACCTTCCAGGGGGCAGGGGGACAGTGGGGATAAGGCGGCCAGTCTTGCACAGAACCTGCTGACATCCCCCGGGGTTCGCCTCCACGCCAGCAAAGTTTCCCGAGCTCGGTAAAGGGAGCATAGGAGGCATGTGAGATCCTCCTCCCACTGGGCTTCCAGTCCCGGCCCCGCTGGCATTAACCATGGCTTTGGTAGCCCGGACTGAATGGTGAAGGGGAGATCCCCGGGCTCCCGCTCTCTCCGTTGCCTTCCTCGGTCTATCCCAGGTACGTGACCCCCATTCCAGAACCTCCACCCGGGCTTTCCTTGGCCCTGCCGGAGAGTGTTCCAGCACTTTGCTCAGGGAAAAAGTCCTGTGCTTTTCCTGATAGCTGACGGGTGAATCTGGCTGTATGCGGGGGGTGGTGAGAGCTGCCTGACTGCAATTTCTGTATGCTGGTCGCTGTCCTTGTTTTGCTGTGCCATCACACTGCTAGAAAGGAGACTCGTCTGGGGTCTAACAAATATTTCGGCTGTGCTGCTGCAGGGAGAAAGGATGACAGCTTGATTCCCCCTTGCTACAACTAGGAGGGAAGCATGCCTAACTGTGTATGTGGTTGGTGATGCCAGTAGGGCTCTACATGATGCTCCTAAAATGCTAGTGGAATACGTCAGTGTACCCTCTGAGCTCTAGGAACTATCAGAGCTCTGAATGGAAGTCCCTCCTTTTTCCCCTGAGGACTGGATATTCCCCATAGTGATAGATATCACTGTAGCTTCTGGGCTTCCATCACTCTAGCTTGGCTATGCAGGGTTGTTTTGGGCTTGGCAGTGAAGTGTTTCAAGCTGAAAGGCCGTTTGGAGAAGAAACCTAGACTGTAACAGATAAGAAAAGAATCTGGTTCAAGTGGAGAAGCAAAGAGAACTTTTTCCTTTCCTGATGGAAAGGAAGTTGGTAATTTTGGACAGGATGATTTGGATAGAAATTTGATCATTTAGGAACCCATTATTTTAACTGAAGTGGAAGTTAGATGCCACCAGATATCCTGAGACAAGCCAGAAGTGGGAACTCACCCACGTCAGTGGGTTCTCCTCACTGCAAAGTGGGTGGAGAGGGACTCCACAGTGTTAGCCTGTGCTCTAGGAGATGATAGGAGGGGAAGGAGGCTTCTGTGGTACCTGGTAGTCACAATAAACATGGACCTTCTGTTGTTGCAGGGTCTTATCAGGTAGAGGATGGTGTAATGCATTCTGTTGCTTTGAATAGTGTTTTGCTTCATCCTCCACTGCTCTGCTGGCTTTCTCATCTCCATTTCATCTGGTTTTTCAATAGGATTCCCCCGTGTATAATCCCTGGTGCTTTATGTAGAGATCAAGACAAGAGTAAACAGTGATCTGCTTTCTAAATATTCCCAGTCCCACCACACTGCCTTCTACATGCTGGTTACCCTGTGGTGTGTGTGCAGGTCGTGTCCTAGCTCTGTGATGGTGAATGTCTTCCAAAGTCTTTTGTCAACAGCATGATGGGAGAGGTCCTACTTCAGGCAGGTTCTGTTTGTTTCTACATTGACTCCATTGCTTTCTGCAGGCAAACATCCTTACCCCATGTGGGTGCTCCAAGCAGCAAGAATAATACAGAAGTTTTGCCTTTGGCATAGCACGGCCAGAACCTTTACGGTGCATCTACAGAAGGGGGGTGTGACAAGCCTCAGACTTGCCACACAGTTTAAATGTGATGTCATCCTAGCTTTATTTTTGATCACTCCAGCTGTCCCACGGCTCTGGGTTTATCTCCGTATACTTCATGTGAACGAGGCAGATTTGGCTCCCCATGCTTTGCTTTGATGACATCTCAGCAGGTTTGGTGGTTTGCTGCCTCAGTCAACTCCAGGTGCTTTTGTTCCCTTCCTAAGGGTACGCAGCACGGATCCATGTTGTTAAAGCCATACTCCTTGGGCAGTGTCCCAGCCTTTCTGTTAGACCTTTGGGCTGACAAGTGCATGTTTTGCAGTCAGAGGCGTGTCTGAGGAGCTCCAGGACCCTGTTTTTCGCATTGCCTGTTCTAGACTGGCATTTTTTGCAGCCTGATACTGGTGTGTTCCCAGACACCCAACCCAAGATGCATCCTAGAATGATGATACCTAGCAAGCTACTCACCATTGCTTTTGCAGACTTCCTTTCTTCCCTCTTCTCTGCTCTAAGGCAGGTAGCTGCCATTGCCTGACCAGTCCTTGGGTGCAGCCTGGGAGCTGTCTGCCTGTCCTAGGGTGGCCTAAGGAACAGCTGGACCTTCCTCCAGCCAAGTTGCATGAGAGGTCTCTGTCTTTACAAGCCACATCCTTATTTCTGTAGTGTAGATGTGGTGCCCACTCCTGGGAAGCGACTGTGGAATCCTCGAAAGATGATGGAGACTGCACCCACCCTGAGCCCAGCTGGATCATTCTGCCATGTCTTTAACCCTTCCAGAGTGGATCACTGGTTTGCTTTTACCTGCTGGGATGAGCTGTCCTTGGGTGGACTGCCCTTATTTATTATTGCCGATGGTGTCTGAACAAGCCTTCTTGTCTCTCTCTTCCCCTGCTACAGCCTGGAGAGGTCCAGGGGGGATTTTGCACATGCTTCACCTGCTGCTCTCTCAGAGCTGTAATGATGAACAAAAATCACCAGGCAGAGAAAATGAGCTACCAGAGACCATTCTGGTGATATCTTTGAAGCTTTGGAAGCTGCCAGAACACGGTGTGGTGTCTTTGGAGTGACTACAGCTGACTGCTGACAGATGTGACGGGCAACAGATTGGAGCTCCTCTGGAGAATCTCAGTGGGACCACAATGACCTCTGGTCTCTGCCTTGCCTGGGAGACAGCCACTTTGTTTGTGCATCCTGCTAAAGCACAGCAGCTGTGACAGCTGCCTGGCAATCCCAGGAGGGGGAATTCTTGCAGGGTTGAACCAGATGAGTGCTGAGGGAAGGAGAACCCTGGTGGAGTGAAGCTGTGATATGATTTGGGCATGCCAGCCATGCAGCTCCTTGCCGAAGATTTTGCTGCGGGACAGTGTAGGGTAAACTGAAAGGAAGAGCTGTGCTGAGGTATCTGCAGCCTCTGCATGCCAGAGATTCAGACTATCACCCAGAAGAGCTGAGCTCAGAACAGTGCATGTGTGTGTGTGTGTGTGTGTGTGTGTGTGTCTCCAACCAAAAGCTATCTTGCCTATCCAGGGCTGGTGAAGGAGGCAGAATCAAGGCTTCAGCTCACATCAGTGTGCCAGGGTTCCCAGGCACACTGAAAGGACCCTACTGGGAAAACACTTGTGCATGTTAGCCTAGTTGGTAGAGAAAATGCACTTTCTCTCTCCCTCACTTTCAGTCTCCTGAAAAATCTTTGCCTGCAGAGAGACTCCTCCCCAGACAAGGAAGGATTTAATCTTTCCATGTGCCTGTCCCCATCAGCTCCAGCTGATGTCTCACTGAACAGGAACTTTACTGGCTGTTCATTGCTGCACTTCATCCAGGTCTAAGCAAAAGCCCAAGCCAGGGAAATGAGATATGACACAGGATAGAGCTGCAGAGGGCTTTGCCTCAGCTGGAGGTGTGGGGAAATTTTATAACCTAGGGAACTTGGTGAAAATGCCCGGCTGATCCTGCTGGCTTGTTTCAGGGGGATGGTTTGTTTGTTGGTTTTTCTTTTTATTTCAGTGTCTGCAGAGTGTTAGTGGCACAACAGATTCTTGGCTCCTGCAACGGAAACCCGTGCAGTATCTCTTTTGAAAGTGATTTGGCAGGAGAGGAGGGAAGAAGCTAGGGAGCCAGGGAGGGCAATAGGAGAGAGCAGACCACTGCTGTTTACAGTCAGGCTGGGGAGAGGAATGCTCTCTTGCCTGTAAAATCAAAGGCAACCCATCAAACTGCTGGCAACTTGGCTTCTGGCAGTTTGGCTTCCCAGCAAAGTTCAGTGAACACAAAGCCAACTCCTATCACGTTCAATACTCTCTTTGTGGAGAAGCTGCTGTTGTCAGTCAGGGCTATGAGTTTCTGCTTCAGGTCCTGGGTCAATCCCCACAAGAGCTCTTTTCGAGATTCATTGTCTCAGTTTCCATGAGCCCCTGTCCAGGAGCTCATGTTGCTTCTGCACAGACCTTGGACAAGTTTGGTTTTACAGTTGTTGAAGCTAAAGAGGTTCCCTGCCCTCTTTGATGAGTTCTGCTGTGATCACACCAAATGTGGCATGGTGCATGGTAAAAAGCGTGGTCCAGCAGGGGAAGCAGCCACACCTGCTCAGTGTTATTATAGACTATAGACCTCTGTGACTGACAGCAAGTCCCAAAGAACCTGCATTTTATGTGAAGGGTGGGTGGAGCAGAGGGTGAGTCAAGAGACATATGCAGCAGGTCTCAATCCATGTACGAAGCATCTGAGCTCATGATGAGGGTGTGTCTGTCTGTCCAGTCACCCTGCTGCAATGTTGCACCGTGCTCAGACTCAAGGCAGAGCCAAGTATAGGCTTAGATTGACATGGGCATCATCCAACAGGATAGAAAAGGATGTTGAATGCTCTGGGCTCAGGCCTGAGGCTGACGGCATGTGATCACCATGCACAGGGAGACCCCAGACTTGAGAGCAGGCTTGGATTTGTACTTAGTTGTTGGTACCAGCAAACCTGGAGAAGACACTGGCCGCTATGAATGATGATGGAAAGGTGCCTTCGGGTCATTGCTCTAACAGCTGTGTGCTTTTCTGTTCCTCTGCAGGGACCTAAAGGCAGCAGGAGATCAGAGTTAACCTTCTCAACACCGTATATTGACCCGTGAGAAATTAAGTGACCTCTGAGAATCATCCCAAGATGTTCACTGAAAAAAGCAGCGCCTCCTTGTCCCAGAAACCTGTCCAGAAAAAGACACGACCTCAGGGCCTCCCATCCCCTGCTCTCTGCTGTGCTTGTGGTCTCTGCATCATGCTAGCTGGGATCAACATCACTTTAGTAGGAGCATTTGCCTTTGGGACCTTCCTCCCCGTGAACAACCCTCCCATCATTATTGGCCCCATCTTGCTGGTGGTGGCCTTCACGTTCTTTGGTGCCTGCTGCATCTGCAGTCGGAGGCCCCCAGCTCATGGGACCAGGAAGTCCAAACCAGGTTCTAACATTGGTCTCATCAAGCCTGGCAACACAGCCTTCGAAATCGAAACTAGTGAGCACACAGTGCAGGATACCACCGCTGTCCAGCTGAGCCCCACAAACTCCCCCATCTCCTCAAAAAAGTCCACACCTGTTCATGAGAATGTGAAGACTTGCAAGCTCTTCACCATGGAAGGAAATGGACCGGTGGCCAAATACACCCCAGGAGGAGAGGCGATACAGCTCAACCTGCCCAGGGACCTGGCTGCATCCTAAGCCCAGGCGAGCTCTGCTTAGCAGCCAGCCAGAGGCTACGATGGATGGGCTGGAAATCTGTGATGTACCCTCCGCGTGAGGAAGGGGCTTGTGAAAATCCAGCAGACAGACCAGTGTCTCTGAATCGATTTAAGGGAGATGGATGCAACAGCAGAAAAAGTCCACATTTTTGCTGAAAAGAACATGCTCCCTGCATGGCTTAAAACAGAAAACTTCTGCTGATGTGGCTGTGAAAGGATGGCTTTCAGTTCCTGGGAATATACCAGCTTTTTGTGGGAGTAGGTAGGAAGGGGGGAATGAATTGATTTATCTAGCACCACCCAGAAATGTGGTGGCTGGAGGGAGGCTACATGGAACTGCTAAGTGACAGCTCTTTCTTCTCAGAACCGTAGCAACTGCTGGATGTGAAGGAGGCAGGAGTGTGGTAAATCACAGCTTGCTGCTACTCAGTCACGAGATTTCAGCGTTTTTAGTGCCAGGCTCTTTGGCAGCAGGGACAACGACATGTGTCTGCTATCAAAACAGCAGCGTGAAACAGCCTCGCTTCACCTGAAAATCCCTGCCCTGCCTTGCCTTCACTGGGGTGCCTTTACCACCCAGAGACAATGAATCCCAAGGATCGTGGTTAGCACTGCTGTTTTCCTCTTGGCTTAATCAGGTTGGGCTGCTCAGTGCACTTCATGTCGTGGAAGGTCAGCCAAGATGAGTCCTCGGGGAGGAGTTCTTGGAGGAGCCAGATGCTGGCAGCAGCCTGCAAATGGAATCTTAAGGCATCGATTACGTACTGAGTGCTAGGCAGCTCCCCTTCCATCTTTTCATGGAAGGCTGGCCTGGGAGTCACAATCAGCTTGGGACAAGGGACTAATAACTGTGTGGGCTTCAGGATAGCTGTGCTGGAAGACGGTGACTGGTTCTGCTTCCCTGCAGTGGCTGTGAGATACATCACACAGAGTGAGAGATCAGAAGTGGACGTCCTTGCTGCAGGAAACTGGCTGCTCCGTGTGCTTACGGGCTTGCAGTGCAACGGGCTTGCAGTGCAGTGGGATGATGGGTTTGCAGAAGGGATTCTTCCAAGAGGTGCTCCATGCAAAGACACCACCCCTGCCTTGGAAAGACCCTAATCTGGTCAGTTGTTGCTGCAAAGACTTTGTGTTCTTCCCTGGGCAACCCTGGCCGGGAAGATGGTTCAGTGTTAATGGTCTTCAGTGTCACTCCTCTAGAGCCTCTTCACATGTTCTATGAGCTATGGGATCAGTGTGCTCTGCGGGACAAGTAGGGGGGGAGGCAGCAGCAGGAGAGTGGATTTTGAGTAGGAATGGCTGCCTAGGTCCTCTGTTTGCAGAAATCCTGAATTTGAAACTGGGTTCTTGTTACTTCAAGTGACTAGGGAGCCATGTGAACACAAGCGTGACCATACCAGATAATTCCAAAGGCCCAGTTAGCCCAGAATTCCGACAAGTCCAAGAGCAAGGTCTGGAGAAGAGCATAAAGACAAGGCAAAACCAGGACATTGTTTGCCCAAAATGTGATCCCAGCCCTCACTGTGCTTCTTTTCAGAAGCTTCCTGAGCTGGAAGCAGTGCCTGCTTTTAGTAGACCTGTGAATGGATTTTTTCTCCATAGAACAATCCCTTTGCACCTTGAACATCTCTTAACTTTGATCATTTGTGATCCTGCAACAGGGAGTTGCACGGTTTAATGAGAGGCTGGAAAGTTCTCTACCCTTGGATTGTTTTCATCCTGTACTGTACTAATTCCTTTTAATGCCCCAAGGTTTGCAGATTAGAAGGGCTATGCCCTCCACACCACTCAGGTTTTCTAGGGCCTTTGTTGTGTTTCCCTCAGTCAACTCTTTTCTTACAGTACTTCAGTCTCTTGTAGCCAGAGGAAGGTAATTCTTCGCATTCAGCTGAGCATCAGCAGTTTGCTAGGCTGAGCACGACACAGCCCTGAGACAGCAGAAACGAGTATGTGGACAGGTGGCAGGGCTGAAGAGGAAATGCTGGAGAAGAGGGAGAGGTTGTGACATGGCCAAGGCTCCCCTGGGCCACTAGCAGACCTCTACATGGTCAGGCTGTGAGAGCCACATGGCTGGTGTGCTGGGGTCGTGAGAGAGCTGCAGAGAAGAGCCATGGTGCTGTACAGTCCGTGAATGAGGTGTCCTGGATGCTCTGGGGAACTGTTGTGCATGTGATGTCCTCTTCATGAGCTCAGGTAGGATAAGGTTGAGTTTCATTCCTTGATATGAGGGAACCAACACTCTGAACAAGAGTTCTCACTGAGTGCTCCAATGGCTCCCCCCAGCTCTGGAGCCCACAATCCAAGAAGGATGTAGACCTGTTGGACTGTGTCCAGAAGAGGGCCATGAAAATGATCAGAGGACTGGAGTGTCTGTCTTTTGCAGACTGCAGAGATAGTTGGGGTTGTTCAGGTGAAGGGAAGACTCCAGGGGGGCCTTACAGCAACTTCCCAATACCTGAAAGGGGCCTGTAAGAAGGCTGGGGAAGGGCAGGGAATGATAGGACAAGAGGTCATGCTTTTAAGCTGGAAAAGGGTAGATTTAGGCTGGACATCTGGAAAATGTTCTTCAGTCTGAGGGTAGATCTCTGGAACAGGTTGCTTGAAGAGGTGGTGGAGGCTCCATCCCTGGAGACATTCAAGATCAGGCTGGATGGGGCTCTGAGCAATCTGTTCTAGTTAGAGATGTCCCTGCTTGTTGCAGGGGGTTGGACTGGATGACGTTTAGAGGTCCCTTCCAATCCAATACATTCTATGATTCTATGGAGAGTTTGCTGCTTTGAACAGCTCCTTCTGTATCAAGAGTTCTATCAGGGTGATTTTAGTAGAGCTGGTCTACTGGCGAGGGAGAGGCAGAAGAAGTCTCGGGAGAAGGGTTCTTGTGTAGGCCTGAGAAGATATGGGATCAAGTGTTTGATACAACCTCCACATCCTGGGCAAATCGTTTCCTTGCCTGTGAGGGAGAGAAGTAGCTGCTCCCCACTCCACTTGAAGCTGCTGTAAAGATGATCGGATTGCCAAGCGGCGGGGCTGCTATTAGCACACTTGAGTCTGGAGACAGTCTAAAGGTGGAGAAGTCTGTGTGGTCTGATCTCTGCATGATCTCCTTTAGAATTCATTTCAATGTGTGAGATCTGCTTCTAGCACCGGCTGCCCTTTGCAGGAGCTGCTCTACTGAGCAAATGGCTCCTGTGATTTTTGCCTGCTAGTGGCTGCTGTGGGAATCAGACAGAACATCTTGCTGATGTAGGTTTGATTCCCAGCTGCTGGCTCACCAGCCTTTTGGAACAGCTCACAACAGGCTGGAAGTCTATGGATGCAGTTGCTGCATAGCTTTTCCATGAGCTCTTGGGGCAAAAGAGAAAATCCAGTGGTAACCATACAACTCCTTCTTCTGCTTGCTGAATGCTGGAAAACCAAGTCTGGAGTGTGTGTACTGGGATCACTCCTGATCACAGCTGCACCATGAAATGCTGCCAGAGATGGATAATACAGCGGCAAACCCCACAGCGGCGAAAGGCAAAGGCCCCTTGGGCAGGAAGCAGGACTCTGAGTGCCAGCTGGGAGTTCAGCGGCATCTCAGCCAGCACCATACAGGGAGCTCCAGGACATGGTGGGTCCTGTGCTCACATACCTCTCTTGCCCTGGGACATGATGCCCTTGGGACCCAAGAGATGACAACCAGTGGAGATGGCATCTGGGCAGACAGAGGTATAGGCCCAGTGAGACACTGACCTCCTGGTGAGTTCATATGTCAAGTTGTGACCCTGACCACCTGCCTGCACAGCAAGGTGGGCAGCGGGGTGCTGCTGCTGCCTTCCAAAGCATGAATGGCCTGCTTTTGCCTTTTTCTGTCTTTTGGTATTTCCATGTCTGTCTGCCTGTCCGCCTCCGTGATCGGCCGTGACTAACAGTGTGAATCTTGTGCCTCCTTGTGTAGCTGGAGACAAGGAGAGGTCCTTGTTCTCCAAGTCGGCGTTTCTGGTGTGAGTCTTTTCAGGTTACTGTTCACATGTGTGCAACGTGGACTTTGGAAAAGACAGACCCATTAAAGTAATTGCACTCTGAAGCATTTGGCCCGTCTGCTCTTTCACTCCACCGTCCACCTCCTTCCTTGCACTAGGACTGTGTGTGTGCCACCACTCTTCGTTTTCGTTTTACCTCTCGCTTCTCGCTCTCCTGCTCCACTTTCCTATCCAGCGCAAGGAAAAACTTCCCCAGGAGTTTACACAGCCTCTTGGATGCTCTTTCTCCTGCAAGCCCTGATGCCTAAACTCAATCCCACCACAGGCTCCCACTGTCTAACATGATAGTCAAACTTAGCCTTTTTTTCTGCGTGTGTGTGTTAGCCCCCAGATGGGTACCTCAACAGGACCAGTGTGAATTGTGAGCCTCCAGTTCGTTAGGGACACCGGAGGAGCCGTTTGGGGGTTGGAGTGGGTGAGGATTGTGGGCTGTTGTGAATTCACCCTCTCCGGTGATAGAGGACTGGACAGAATTATTTTAGCAGTCCTGGGTTGTGATGAAGGTTAGTTAATTGAGCAGGGGAGAGGTGGAAGCTGCATCTGTGTGTTTGTGTGTGCCATCACCTTTCCATGCCCCTTCTGGGCTTAGCCCAACATGGTCTCATGGAGATGAGTCAGGAAGGGATAGCACAGTGAGAGTAAAGAGGATCTGAGAGCCTGCAGATTCACCTTGTCAAAGGGCTTCTCTCCCATGTGCAGCCAAGAGATTTGAGAGAAGAAATCTCTTCATTCCAGGCAGACTGGCTGATTAAAGGCCAGGGAAATGAGCTGCCTAAGAAGGCTCTGCTGACGATGTGTGTAAAATGCCTTAGGAAAGGCATTTTTTTGGCCATTAGAAAGAATTCCATGGAGGGGTTTTTCTGTTTTAAGAGTGGGACCAGAGGGAAATGCACAGAGAAGGACTGAGCATCCACTGCTTCTCTCCTGGACTTGCAGCCTGTAGATTCCTGCCACAGCAGCAGTTTGATGCCAGCCTGCACTGTGAGCTTCCCTCTCCATCTGCAAGTATAAACCAGAAATATTACATGGAATGTAATTAGGTTTTTCTAATTCCAAGCCAATTTTATTTGTGGCTAGCTTGTTTCCTTTTATCCTTGCACCAGCAATGGGTTTTAACTGAGATATCTTTTTGCCTCCTGGAAATGTGTGTTGCTGAAACATCCTAGATTTGTCCAGACTTCCTGCAGCCTCTCAGACCCTGCCAGCTGCCCAGCTACAGCACACTCATGGCTAAAACTCCTGGCTATCAGACTGATGACCCTCAAGAGCTCTTCATTTGGAGCAGCCTCAGAGCGACACCTGCCCCTGTCCCCAGGGTGCTGTGAAGCCACAGCAAGATGATCATCATCTGCAGCAGCAGCCCCCTCCAGATGGGCCAAGCCTATGGAGCATTTCCCCTGGTGTTGTCAGGTAGCATTTGCTCTCTCACACTTCCTGGGGGTGCTGGTAGCTTGACTATTTCACTTCAGTATCAATGTGAACCTCTTGGACACTGGCCGCATGCAGTGGTGGCCAGTCTGGTGGCTTCTGTTCTCTCAGCTGCCACCAGTGCTGACCGAGGGAGCTCCAGTGAGCAGAAGACCACTGCTCATTCTGGCTCCCACTGAAAAAGCAGTCTGCAGAAGACAGCTGGACCATCAAGGTTGGACACTGAGGGTTGCTCCACACAGGCTCGTTTCCATGGCTTTGTTCAGTCACGTTTACAAAGTCTGGGGAGAGGACATTTATCTGTTTCCATCAGCACATCTCCTGCTACTTGTAATCACTCTCAGCATCTCTCTGTGGGACCTGCACATGTTGAAATAGCTCTGAATTCTCAGAGCGTGGAGGGTGTCAGGCCTGGAAGGACAGATTATGTTTTTCAAGGCATCTTTGCAGGCAAAGAATCCCCAGGAGTTTTTCCAGGGAGCACACATTCACTGGCCAATTCTGATTCCTTGAAACTGGCCTGTCCTGAGAAAACACTGGTTCTCATGATGTTTTTTGCCAGGAAAAAAATTCCCCAGACTTTAGATGAAATTTCCGATCCAAACGCTTGAGAATTGCTCTACAATCCCGTCCTCCAGGCACCCCTAAAACGAGGTCTTGCTGGGCTCCATCTCCACATGAGGACCCAACTTCAAAGTCATCTTTGGGGTGGTCCCTTACCCGACCCCCTGCTCCCAGCCAAGTCCAGCCAGCAGCTCTCTCTGCAGCGGTGCTTTTAACGAGATCAACGTGCCCTCCCGAAGCCATGACGGGAGCTCTCTCCTGATGAAATCTTGGCTGGGTTGATGAAATCTGGCATCAGTCTGCTGTGCCCGTGGACACAGCCCCATAGACAGCTCTCTGGCCCTGTGCCACAGGGTATTTGAGGATCTTTGCTATAAAGTCAGACAGAAAAATCATTTCTTGTGCTGGCACATGGGCAGAAAGGTGCTGCTTTTAGAGACAAAGCCTCTTCTGTTGTTATCTCCGTGTGAGAAATCAGTATGATCTGTGGTTCATCTTTTTATGTCCAGCTGAGCCAGGCAAACATGATGCTGTCACAAGGATCTGGGCTGGTGTTCTAACCCGTTTGCTGTCTCTGGGGCTCCACACACTCCATCAGAGGCAGATTTTGCATGTGGGAAGGACACGCTGCCAGCAAACCCAAGGGTTTTGGCTTCTGTAGCCTCCTTAGGGCTGGGCACGTTGCTGCTGCCTGCACTCCATGGATAATAAGCAGCCAGCTTTAGTCTCTGGGCTGTGAACACATAACGCGGCCACTGAGTTCACTAGAGAAAAATAACCTCTGGCTGGCAATTAGAGTAGCACCAGGAGCAGCACAGCTGTTTACTCTGAGGAGGTACACCCGGGTAGCCGAGCACGGAGAGCCCTGCCCTCCCAGCTCCGTGTTGCATGATGTTCTCCAAGTGGCTCCTCTTTCTTAGGCTTCGTCTGAAAACACGGATCAGGCCCAAAGCCGAAGCGAAGTTGTGCTGCACCCTTTGCAGGATAAACCCTTTTTCATGGCCATAAATTGCTCTGAATGCAGTCTCACACCATGGTGATGCCCATGGTCACAGCCAAGCCTCAGGTGTTTTGCTGTGTGGGTACAAAGCTGTCCCTGCTCTGGGTAAAGAGAAAAACAGCGTGTGGGAAAGGAAACTGAGGCACAGAGCTGAGCAGGGCTCTCAGCTCAGATCGAGCTTTAGTCTTGATCTGAGGGAAAGAAAAAGACCCATATGTCACCATCTCAACACCCTGGGCAAGGACTTCTATGCCTTAATCCTGTGTTCTCTGGAGACTCACCTACTTGCATGTGCTGGCTTCATTTGAAAGAGAGGGAGGAAAACCCATCTCTTTTCTTGATTTAACCTCAAAACACAATGTCTGTGTGGGCCAGACCTGGATACTCAGTAGGTCCCCTTGTTGGTGGCGACCTCCAAGGCTGAGAACTACTGGCATGGGTTTTGTCTGCAGGGACAGTGATGAACTCACTGAATAATCCTGTCTGCTGTTGTGTTCCTGGCGTGATGCATGTCTCTGTCATGGTGCTGAAGTTCCCAGCAGCTCTGGGCTATGTGTATTTTCAGAGGGCCTCATTAAAATCATAGCTTCAGTTCTGAAAATCACATTTGTTCTAAAGAAGAGCTGTCTGAAGGGAGAATTAATTTCTCTGACTTAAGTCACCTCCCTGGAAGTGTTGCTGTTGTCTTCAATTTCAGGGCTTAGATGATCCCGCCTTCCCAACACCAGAGTAACAAGATTAGGGAATTTGTGGTAAAGAGGAGGAACTGGCTAAGAAAAAGGAAAGAGAAATGGAATTTTCCTGTTAGAAGAAATGGAAAAGGCTGTTTGACACAAACAAAATTATGGGGAAATAACAGTGGGGAAAACCCCCTGCTTGAACCAAAGTCTCTGATTAAAACTCTCAGGTTTGTTGTCACATTCAAAATCTTTGTGATCCTTGGACACGCTATTTAGATTGAATTTGGGGAGCATTAAATCCGGTCCTGTCAAGCAGGAGCGAGGGGGGAACTGAGAGTGAATTGGCAGGGCTTGAGGTCAACCACGGCAATAGTGCAGCAGGGACACAGCTGTCTTCTGCTGCTCAGTTCTGGACAGATCTTTCCAGAGATGCTTCCTCAAGAGTGTGAAGGATGACCCCCAGGGCATGATGGAAAACTTGCCATCCAGCAGGTAAGTGAAGCTACTGGGAGAAATAAATTCAGAGAGTTTGGACTGTGCTTCAGAGTGACCTAATTGGAGACAGAATCACCCGCAGATGGTAGATACCATCAGTGAGGCACTGGGCACCCCTCTGCTCCTGTGCAACTGGGAGGGAAGTCTAGGAAAGTGGCTCCAACTACTGCGTTTCCCTCATCATAGAACTGTTGAAAAGACCGTCAAGGTCATCAAGTCCAACCACCCACCCTAGAGCCCGTTACCACTAAACCATCTCCTGAAACACCATGTCTACCTGTTTTTTTAACACCTCCAGGGTCAGTGCGTCCACCCCTTCCTTGGGCAGCCTGTTCCAAGGCCTCACCACTCTTTCTGGGAAGAAGTTTTTCCTAATATCCATCCTGAACCTCCCCTGGTGCAACTTGACTCCATTTCCTCTTGTCCTGCTGCTAGTCACCAAGGAGATGATTTAGGCAAGCTGAGAGTGAGCCCATGGGCTCCTCGCAGGGCTGGTGGAAGGGCACCCCAGAATGCAGGTGGGGTGGGGAGCTGCAGGAGCCTATTGAAGCTGAGGATGCTGACTGGGAATGAACCATGAAACAGGAGGTGATTGCTGTGTGAGCACGAGAGGCACGTGGGTGGGTGCGTGTGCGTAGGCACTCCACACACCTCGTGTCTGAACTGAAAGGAGCAGCAAGCCAAACATCTGCTGTGCCAGTGACTGGAAGAAAAGAGCCCTCTGTGAGGGACGACTGCCAAAAGGAAGGAAGGCAAGGCTCTTCTTTCATGACACCAGGAGCACTGTAGCAGGGCTGACACTAGCCACATCATTAAGCTTAATGCTTCTGCTATTTGTGCTGTCAATTCTCTTAATGGCGCTCCAGCAGCATGGAGTGGAGTGACTCACAGAAGTAATTATTAACTAGGCTATGGCACTGAAAAGGCATTCAAAGTTCAATTCAGCGCCGGCCCTGGTCGATGGGGATGCTGCACGTTGGCTAATGAGCAGGTACCAAGTGCGCTTGTGGGCAGAGAACGGGAGCAAGCCCATGCGAAGTGAAAGGTTTTGCATTATTATCTTCACGGGGAAATACGCGCTCCCCACATTTTTAAGAGCACTTGAAACACAGGCACTCAAGGTTTTCTACATCAGCACCCCGACTGACCCAGGGACCCAGAGGTGTCAGGAGCTGCACATACGAAGAATGGCAAGAAGCTGTGGCTGCCACCAAGGTCTGTGTGACCGAGTAGAAATAAATGGGCAAAAGAGTGGGAGAAAGGAGTGAATGTTCCCAGTTTGGGGGTAAGAAGTGGATGTTCTGGGAGGTGAAGTGATGTGACTAAGATCACAAGAGGATTTGGTAGCAGAGGAGACAACGCTGCTTTGATTCGCTGCAGTCTTGTGGTGACTTACCCACCAGACCTTCCTTTTGTCCAGATGAGCTTTCTGCTGGAAGCTCACTGTCACCCTGCCAGCCAGATTTCTATCTGTGGTGACAAGTTTACACCAACCCCCTCACAGGCCTCAGTTCTTCCTTTGCCTGAAGGTCAGTATCCACAGGAAGACCAGCCCAGGGCCAGAGATGGTGGAGTGGCACTGGACTGGCACTTCCTGAAAGCTCCTGTCGAAGGCAAGAAAGTAAGGTCCAGCTGGGGTGGTGCTATTGCTGCTGACCATGTTCTCAGGCAGGACAGGTGGCTTTCTGCTGCTCTACAAGGTGATTATTTAGCTCCTGCCAGGCAGCTCTGCTGAGCTGACAATTGTCCATCAAGCAAACGGCAGAGCAAAGGTTCACGTTGGCAGCAGTGAAATCCAGGGTGGGCTTGTACAGACCTTCTGCATTTTGTTGTTTCCCCAGTTTTGCAGAAAGACAGTTGTTTTGTCAGAGACCAGGAGGGACAAAACTCTTTAATGAAGGCAAGAAGATGATAATACCCACTGATAAGGGCAGAAGTCACCCAGAGGAGCCATTACAGACTGCAGATGTGGCGTGATGCTGGGCAGGTGAGAGGACCCAGGGCAACTGATCTGCAGTTTGGGTGTGAATCTGTTAATAAAAGTGAAGAGCCAGTCTGAGGGTGTGACAGGCTGCCCAGGGTGAAAAAAGCAGTGATCTGTGTTCTTTTCTGATCTGTAAAGCAAAACTGAAAGAAGCTCATGTGTGTGTCAAGCGACAAACAACTGCCCAATGGACAGACCCCATCCCTGTGACCAGAGGCATGTGGTGAGTAGGTGGTGTGTCCCATGCGGGCAGAGCCGTGGCAGACAGCACATGGCTAGGGTTGGACAGCCTCCTCCAGAGCCTTGGTGAGGCAGTGCATCCCACCACAAGACTCTTGCACATCCCCCGGCAGCCAGGGAGGGTCCACGAACACCATGCTCCTCTCAGCCTAGGGCTGAGGTCAGTCTGCACTGCAGCAGCTCAGTTTGCCAGACTCATGTTAAACTCATGCTGCAGGGAAGAACCAGTTTTGTTTTCTCCCCAGGATGAGTCAGTTCAGTTAGGTTGGAACAGGTTTTCCCAATACCCTGAGTGATGGTTTTGAGGAAAAGAGCAGGCAGGAACTGGGATGGGGGCCTTACAATGTGAGCACACCAGGACATGCATTATTCATCCCGGCTCATTTCCATGAGGTTTGAGACTAGTAGCCTTCCTTCAGTTTCCCCCATCTCCCAGCTACCCTGGCCAGTGATGGGAGGCAGCAACAGATTCAGTTTAATAATGAAAACATGCCCCAGGGGCTCTATACTGGGTTAGAAAATGGTGCTGCTTAACTCTGCGGTGCCCGAGGCTGGCTTGCAAGGTCAAGAAGGAATATCAGGGAGATGGTTTTGACTGCTTGACCAGGAAGGTGGGAAAGCTCCATGCTGTTCATTGGCTGGCTCGCCTGGGGTCACCGTGTCCTCCGGGCCACAGAACCCCAGTTGGCGGCTTTCGCTGGTGTGCAGCCTTCTAAAGCTAATCCGAGCCGCGCAAAACCCACTGACAGCCTTCACTCATTCTCCTGATAATTCCCTTGGTTCCAGAGTCTTGTGTAAAGCTTATAGGCTAAAATCTATTTCCACAAAGATCTCTTCCTTGTTGGGAAGGTGGAAATCAGGAGCTACCAGTGAGAGAAAGAGCAGCCTTGGGAGAGCGGTGCCCACCCTGGGCACCTTACAAAGCAGGATGGGTAAGTGGCCATTAATGTCTGTAGAGTTCTGTCCTTCTGGGGGATGCAGCTGTGATTTGCTGCATGGCCAGCTCTGAGCTTTTAACGTGTCTCTGTTTGTAGGGATGGGCCAATCTGATCCTGATTCTGTCCCTAACACACCTGGCCTGGTCCTGATTTCCTATCTGTGACACTCGGGGGATGGTCCACTGCTCCCCTTGCCCCTCCCAGCAGCCTGGCTGATGGTGGCCCAGAAGCCACGGGTAAGCTGATGTTCAGCAAGGTGCATGCGAGCTGCTTCTTAGCTTCTGGACCGGAGTCTGCCCAGGTCAAACAGCCTAAGTTCCCCAGGTTTTTGATGCTGTGCTATGCAGCGAACTGCCAAAGCTTGGCTCTCTGAGGACTTGGTGACTTTGTGCCTAGGCACGGTCCTAACAGCCAGCAGGCAGGTGACAGTGTGTGTTCGTCACCTTCCCCATAAGACATCTAGGTCTCTGAGAAAGTTTTAAAAACCACTTCAGAAGGTCATTTAAAATACTGACATTTATTTCAGACTAGGAAAAAGAAACACAGGCTTGTAGCCTTAGCCTGCTGACTTCAGAGACTTCTGCTCCCAGTAACTCTTATGTTTTTTTCTACTGGGCTCTTACAATTTCTTCTGAATCTTTCCTTCTCTTGTCTTTCCCCTCTGTGTTGTGTTCGATAGAGCTATGAAACCCTCGCAGAAAAAAATGCAGTAGAAGCTGAAGTGTTTTGCCAAACATGTTAGTGTCAAGGCGCCAACACACCCTGTCTGGACCTGCTTTGATGACAAGATCTAGACAAGCTCTGAGCAGACCCTCACTTCTCAGCTTCACATTTCACTGGGAGCACAGTGATAACTCTGCCTCTAACTGGAAATAACTATGGGAGGTTCCTCAGATTGATTCCATCACACTGATGCCTCCAGCTGCCCCCAAAAGCCAAGTTCCACAGCAGCAAAAAGAGCTTTATAGTCTTGGTTTTAATTTACTCCCTACAGCAAGAGGCACTTTGACGGTAGCGGGCGAGTGGCTTTCAGCTACGCTATTTGTCAGCTCCCTGGATGTAATTAGAGTGAGCCTGATCCATGAGGTGCTTGAAGATCTGGTCTGGTGGTGAATTTGGCAGAGTGGGGCTATCAGCTGGACTTGAGGACCTCAAGACTCTTTTCCAACCTGGATGATTCTGTGATTCTATAACCTTGACTGATGGTGTCACCCCTGAACATCTGTGGTCACCAAACCTGCTGAAACAAAATCTGCTGCAGCTGTTAAGAGAAAGGCAGCCCTGCAGTACCTCAGCTAACGTCGTGCACCTTCCCCTCTTCCAGCAAAGACTAAGTCAGCTGCCACAGACTTTGTTTCTCTTTTCAGTTTGGCTCAGAGGAGCTGACTCCATCCTATGTGGTACTGTTGGCCACAGGTGAGTTCACCCCCACCGGAGACAGGCCATCCTAGCCCAGTGCCACCTGTTACTGTGGAATGAATTTACATTTCTTTGGTGTGCTTGTGTTCTCTTCAGCAGACAGGCTGTGAACTACTGTCTGACCTGCTTCTCTCCTCAGGAGGTTACAGGGGCCGGGTTACACAGAGAAGAACCTGAGGAGTGACTTTCTGCTTGAGAAGTGCTGAAGATTACAAACCCCAGACAGAAGGAAAAGAGCTTTTACATCAGTGCCTGCAAAGGGTTTTCCCGCTCAGTTTGGTGGTTACACAGAATTATCATCAAGCCATAAATTTAGACAAAAGATGCTGGTCTGAGCGACGGACTTCCCAGCAAAGGGAATGGATCTGTTGAGTTGAGCACAGGCTGTGCATTACGAGGTGGGGCTCATCCAGAGCAGCAGGCTGAGAGGTGAGTGTGTTCTGACATCAGGAGCTCTGCCTGCTTGAGTGATGGGGCACCTACAGGCAATGGCTTGTGTTTGTTGGGTGCCAGAGATCAAGTCTTGAGTGAGCAGAGTGGGTCAGTCAGTACCCGAGCAAGGAAACACTTGGGGTTGCACTTGAAGAATTGCTGAGAACCAGAGGGCACAACCAAGGGGCTGGAACTGGGGGTGGAACTGGGGATTAGATCAGAAGGTGATCCAAGGACTGATTAGCTCCCTGGAGCTTTTTCTGTCTTCAGTGCATCAGGTTGGAGTGTACCCTGAGGACCACTTAGAGTGGGTCCTGCCGAGGGTTGTTCTGGGTGGTTTGATCAGATGTTAGAGGCACAGCAAATCAAGGGTCTTGTCCTGGCAAGGACCACCAGTGCCTAGGAGATGCTTTGATGGAAGGGGGGCAGTAAAGCTAACCAGCACCTTGCTGGTGTTTGGCAGACAGAGCCAAAAATTTTAGCATGGCTCTCATTTCCCACTGCATCACTGCTTAGCACCTGGGTTGTCTAGTCTGCCAGATCTGTCTCTTCCTTGGTGCTTACACCATGCCTTTGCATGACACCACTTGCTTCTCCACCCACAGCTCTGGGGACCTGTGACAAGCTTATGAGCCAGAAAGCTGCTTTCTCTTGCCTTCCACACCACCCCCCCACCTCCTGCTTTTATTTTTCTCTTTCCTCTGTATCAGCAAGTGTAATAAAAGATATTGCCTCTCCCTATAAACCTTGCCTTGAGAGACTTAACCACACTGAGGTTGCTATAACAACAACTGAGCTCTTTGCCAGCAAGAAACAGAGGGAAAAGGTGGTGGGGAAACCAAGAGAGACCTCAGCAGAGAGATCCCCACCCCCCCTCCATGACATTATCCCTATGATGAGTAGGATGCAGCACCACTTGGGGCAAGGCAGAGAAACAAGGAGAAGGAAGATATCTAGGGGAAGGAGGCGTTTGAGTGCTGACTTTGGTCAGGATAGACCACAGGACCCTCCCCAACATGCATGAAGGGCATCTCCTGGGTGAAGATTTGCCTTGTTCAGGTTAAAAACTATGTGTGGCTTTTGCACAAAAAGGCACTGGGTTCAACACTGCTTGTCCCCAGTTACCAGACTGCTCTCAGGACTCATTCGTGAGGCAAAATCCCATTCTGGGTCAGGGACTCTGATCAGGCATCAGAGCAAAGTACTTCTAAAGGGTAAATGGATCCCTTGTTCCCTTCTAGCTGCAACTGGCCAGGAAAGGTTTCCCCATTTAAATAGAAAAAGAGGGACTGGACTACTGTGGTTTCTCAGGCTGAAAAGAGACAGGGAAAGCTCAGGTGAGAGAGGCAAGGTGGAAACTGCCATCAAGATCATGCATGTGGGGGGTGCTTGTCACAGGGAATTGTAACTTAAAGGCAGCAAAAGCAAAAGAAAATAAAAGGCAAACGAGCTCGTCTGGACTATCTTTAGGTACCTACAGCAGGGACACTCTTCTCCATCCTTTCCTGTTTGTTTTAGCTTACTGCAAATGCCACAGTGAAGCTCTCCTTACTCCATCAGCTAGGGGTTTATTTGGAGCAAATCTCTATTTTTTCCCTCCCGAGTTATGGATTAGGGGCTCTGAATTGTTAAACAGTTGAGGATTGCCAAGAACAGGGTGTTTGTTAAGTACTCAGAGAGATGGGCATTAAATAAAGTTAAATTATTATTCTCAGATCCACTGCAGAGACAAATACTTATGGCTCAATCTAGTTTTCCAGGGTCTCATCATCTCTTATGTCAACTGTACTTTAAGGAAATGTCCACAGGGAAGGGATTGACTTTTGTCCTGGGCACAAACTAAACAACTTCAAGCAGTGATTATTTAGGTTTTGAAACAGTTGGATAATTTAATCTCAACATCTATCGATCTTCTTTCGCACTGGAATCTTATGCCTAAATATCTGCAAGGCATTTAGCAGCCCAGAGGACAAATTCATTACAGGTTTTTCAATAGGTACTGAGTTTTAGACTGAGAAAAAATTCTTTCTTAATCTCCTTACTTTGGGACCAAAGGAAAGAAAGGAAATGCAACTTCATGCAGCTGAAGAGACATCTAGATCCATGAATAAACGTCTGCCCATTGCTGGCGTGGTTTGAGAGGCTGATCCATTTCAGTCCTCATGGATTCTGGTTGGAGCAGACATGTAAAACTTTCAGTGAAATAATCCACATTTCCTCCAAAAAGCATATTTAAAAACATGTTTAAAAATACTTAGGTAAAATCTGAAGCAGCAGTAGAGCCTTGCTAACCCAGATCCCTCCCTTGGTTATCAGCAGAGGCTGAGTTCTATAGGTGCCTCCTTGGTGGTGGCACCCAGCTGCCTTGGGTGCTTAGCAAAGTGATTTGCAGAACAGATAATTAATTGGTGCAATCTGTTAATGAGGTTTACAACGTACTTTGTGGGACATCTGGACAAAAGATGATTTGTGAGGATAACTGTAACATGTCACTGGCTTTTATGTTCAGTAATGATTGAATATGGACTAATTGCAGGGTGGAGGATAAACTGGGTTACACAGAACTGGGGCACCCAGCAAGTAGGAACTGCAGCTAATAGCAAAATCTGTGCCTATCTGAGGAGGATGGGGAGAGTCAGCCAGCACTGGGAGGTGCAGCAGGCCAGACCTTCTGTGTGCTTGGCTGGGGCTCCTTAAGGAGCAGGAGAGATGCTGAGATAAAGGGTGGATTCAGGACCAGCCAACCTGACTTTAAGTACAATGGATGCTTTTCCCTTTCCAGTAGCTTCTGAGGATCCCCCTGTTAAAATTTGTTCTGTACTTCACCATTGTGGCTAGCAATCTAAAAGGTAGGATGTTGTCAGACTTCTTGAGAACCTCAATTCATCACATCCTAATACAACAATCACCAGATGTCTGGGAGATTCTTTCACTGTGGAGAAGAAATATTTCAGCACGAGTGCTGTGGGGAAAAGGGAGAAGACAGAGTACCATCAGCCCTGGAGAAACAGCTTCTCTTTGGCCCCTATTTGTGACTCAGCCCCCAAATAACATGATATCCATCCCATTCATCAGAGCTCATTTCCCTTCCAATGAAATAAAAGTGCTCAGCTCCAATTTATGCAGCGGGGTGGTATGAGAGTGTCTGGAAGGGAATCAGCTCAGTCAACCATGTGTGGGGAAACCCTCTGTGAAAACAGCCCAGATTAACTTTGCAAAGAGGCTCTGGCAAATGACAAAACAATACGCACGCGCTCTGAAGGAAGGCAGAGGTTGGACAAAGACCTAGAGCTCATCATCACTGCTTCTCTTGGGTAGGAATAATTTGCAATAATAGATGTCTGCCTGCTGTGTATCTTAGCGGGTTTTGCAGGCTTTTCCCAATTCCCTTTCCTAGCCAACGCTTCAAACTTGTTCATACCCAGAATCATTAGGGAAAAAACACCCTCTTCTGCTTACCAGTATGTAAATCTGCATCCACTGGCCATTCCAGAACAAATGGCTGAGGAATGATGCTCCTCACCAAGTCAACAAGTCTTTATTGCTTGTACAGCCAACAAGGCTTATTTAAAACAACTCAAGAACTGAGCAACCTTGCACTCACTAGTAAACACTTCTGTTTAGGGTTTAAGTTTAGAGGGTATTACTTTTTATAATTATTTTAGTGTCAAAATACTGATCTGCAGACAAAAAGACTCTGTAGCCTATTGTTAGCCTTGGTCGGGGGACTGGTGTTTGTCAGCAATAGGAACTTTAATTGACCTGGCCCATGATCCTGAAGTCTTTAGATCAATGAGATTGCTGATCCTGGGGGCTCCCCATAAACATCAGCCACGTGTTAAACCATCGCCTACAAGGACTAGAACACATACAAGTGTTTCTGCACCTGCCAGGCTCTGCCTTTCCCTCCCCTCCCTTACCAGGTGTTCCCTGTCTCCCCCACACAGAGTTTTGTCCATCACATGAATGTTGATCTGCAAATACAAGTTGCCTCACACTGCAGCTCTAATGCCTATTTTTATCCCCCTAATTCTCACTAGGCTTCCTATTAGAGCAATAGGGATGCTTAATACGGGACGTGATAATTCTTCGAGGGGTCAAGCTATTTGAAATGGGCAGCCCGCCCTGTGGAAGCAGCACTTTGAGCCCGTCGCTGCCTTTATCCACTGTGCTGAGAATGAATTCTGTTTTATTTATAGGCAAGACACAAAGCTGAAGGCCCAGGATGAGAGCTGCCAGCTCCAGAGACAGAAATAATATCTGTGATTGACCTAAATGTCCAAGGCAACCGCTGACAGCCCAAACACAGCATGAGAACGGAGCCTTTGACAAATAAACAGAAGGAAATTTATACCAAAGGCTGCAAGAGAAGACTTTGGAAAATAAAACTCCTCAGCCTTGCAGCAGCAAACACGGAAGGTAGGCAACCAGATGCTGAGCAGAGCAGACAGCCTTCGCACCAAACTGTGCAACCTGACAATTTGCAAACACAGGACAAGAGCTCAAACCAGCATTTTCCTTCTTACACTTTGAATGGGCCACTGTGTGCTCCAAAATCTCTTGGGTCACAGCAGTGGAAGGCTGTGACCCTCGGCAGAGGTCCCAACAGCTGGTCACAGCAAGGAGAGTAGCTGGAGGAACTGCCATCAGCCAAGTGAGTTCTACTCTCAGCAAACAGCCTATGGGGAGTGATGGGTAACACCCAGGCACCAGGTGAAATGTCTCAAAATCTTCACGCTTCAGGGTGCAAGGTAAGTGCTGCTGGAGAAAACCTTCCTGGGGCAATGTAACCAGCAGCAGTGTACATCTGGGGACATCTTGGGCATCCTAGGCTCAGAGACCAACCCTGGAGCTTGTTCCTAAGCTCTCAAATCTGTCTCTACACTTGACAAAAAGTTATTTCCTCTGCTGGAAGCCCCAAGAGAAGTTGCTAAAAACCACAGAGCAGCTGGGGAGCTTTGCTCTGACTATGAGGTGTGATGGCCACACTTGTGGGAAAGACCTTGGGACTGAACAGGCACTCGCCCAGATAAACATTCCCTTGCCTAAGAGCTGATGGGTGAACCAGGACATGAAAGGCTGTAGGAGCCAGATCCTCTTTGGAGAGCAAGGCTATACTTGTTGTCTGTGCTACCAGATTAAGCTGGTAGGTGCCACTCGCAATAGACAGAGCTGAATAAAGAAGGGCAGGTGTGGCAATGAACTGGCACAGACTCTGCAGTGAAGACAGGTGGAAACAAAGTAGAATCCCTCTTCGCAAAGCAAGAAGCACCTTTATTAAACTGTTCTATACCCTTTTATACACTCTGTTATCCTTACAGATACACTTGGCTTCCTAGTGTTGGTTACAATAGCATTACCTAACTGTTACTCCTTGACCTTACTGGTTACACAGTGTCTGGGAAAGGGTAAGCAAGTGAAAAAACTCCCCAAGAGCAAGCGGGTCATATACCAAAGCAAGGCATTCTTTAGTGGGCAGCTCTTTGTGCTGTGGTCTTGCCAGTGTGCTTGCTCAGGGACACAGTTTGCTTTCCAGAAGATCAAAGCTGTACAGACAGTTCACTCTCATAGGCAGGCACCTTCAGTTCAGATGTCTGTGTCAAGCCTTCACTCCTGGGTCAGGGGATGTAGTTTTGGCACAATGGTGAGGAGACGGTGGGGATCACAGAATCACTAGAGTTGGAAGGGATCGCAAGAGATCATAAAGCTTCCCCCTCCCCAAGCTGCATATAGCTACGGCAACAGCTGGGTCAGACTTGTGATTTAGAGATGGCCAGAGCACTGTCTTTTCTTCTCTTCCCTTTCGAAGTTGTTGAAGGCAAATGGGATGCTGAGGGTGCTGTTAGAGAAGGGATGACCGCAGTGGGTTCTGGGCACCAGCATTACCAGATGCGATAGTGGTCCTGCAAATGTATCAGCAAAGTACGAGCTACTGCTGAAAGAGTAGCTGGGAAAGACATTCCTAATCCAACCCAACCTGAGCTCAGATGAGTTGACCAGCAGTCTCTTCCCGATGGTCTTAGTCCAACCCACTGTGACAAAGATGATCCTGCCTGCACAGCCATAGCTGCTCCCTTTTTTCTGTTAATACCAGAAGCCTAATCTGGCTGAAAAATATGATCTGACCTCCTTTTCTCCCCCAGAGAAGTTAGTTTCCTGCTGGATCAAATCCCTACTGTGTCACATAATTGCTACTGTTGTTGACATGGAGGGGCAAGAACATGGCAGCAGCCACAGGAGACCTTCCCACCTCCGTGCAGGCTTCACCCCACGCAGGAGCGTCACCCTCCTCAGCACCAAGACAATTCAGTGCGTGGCTGTGCAGAGTGATGACAGAGATGTGTAATGGGCGTATGCGTGTCTGTGCTGCTGAGCCTCCTTGCTAGAGACATCCAGCGAGGAAAACCCCAGCCTTAAGTACTGTCTCATCTGCCTGGACTTTTTTCCCCCCGTGCCATCTCAGGAGCTTGGACTTCTTGAGGCCGTGCTCTGAGCCATGGTTATTGCACACAATTTCCCCCTCAGCCGCTCTGACAAGTAATAGAATTATCCTCCTTCCCCAGCTCACAGGCCAAGAGCTCTCCAGCTTTAATTTAGTGATAAATCTTTGCTCCGTGGAGGGAGAAGGGCAAGAAAGTGGGGGGATGAAGCAGAATAGCCTTAAAGAGGGAGCTGATAAATGCTAATGAATTTACAGGGATTACACTGACCCTTTAGCTGACGCCGGGGAGCCGCAGACCTCTGCAGCCCCTTGTGATCTGCCTGCATTTGGCTGCAATAAATAATTCAGAAGACAGGCAGTTTGCCCTTTCACTGTAATTAATTACAGTTGGCAGCAACAAGAAGCCAGGACAAACATTTCACTTGGCTACAAGTGGACAGACGTGCTGTGACCCCACACCAGCTTGAGACCCAGGGAGCACTTTGCCATCCCTCCCCAGCTTTCCAAGGCTGGCAGTTGCTGGGCAAGTACTGGGAGAAGGGGTGCTGCTGGTGGGTGGCTCTCAGTTATTACTGTCAAGTCCAGAAGCAGGGTTGGATCAACCCAAGGGAACTGGTCTGTAGGAAGACTATGACATGTAGCTGGTCCTGCCGTGACTGAATTTCCACTGCAGAGCCAGATAACATGGATTTTCCCTTTTTCTCAGGACTATGCAGGCGAAACAGGCTCCGGCTGCTGCCAGCTGCTCGCAGGGGTCTGGGCAGCAGATGGAGCTCGCTCCTCTGGAATGAACACTCTCTCACCAGGAGCTGCGATTTGCCTGTCCTGAGGTTGTGGGTGCTCTGCACCCGGATGGGGACTGCCGGCTTACCCTTGGCTGGGGCAGGTGGGCAACACCTGATGCATCTCCTCAGTGTGGGTCGATGCCCACCATCTCTACGTTTAACAGCTGCCTCTTGTGATGTGGTCATGCTGCCAACAAACTTCATACACCAGAGATAGACCCTGCCCCAGAGAGCATCCTCCAGGGCTAGACCTCAAGGAGACTTGGCTACCAAAATACCTGGCCCAGATAACAGAATCATAGAATGTGTTGGGTTGGGAATGATTTTTAAAGGTCATCTAGACCAACTCCACTGCAGTGAGTAGAGGCATCTTCCACTGGATCAGGTTGCCTGGAGCTCCATCCAGCCTGACCTGGAACGCCTCCAGGGAATGGGCTTCTATCAGCTCTGTGGGCAACCCGTGCCAGTGCTTAACGTGCTCTTTGTAAAAAAATTTCTTCATTATATCTAAATTTACTCAAGTGCCAAGCTTGAGCTTTGAAGGTTAAAAGCTGAACTCCGAAGGACCCCACAAAGGTGTCCCATACCACGTCCTATGTCAGGCAATAGGGATGTTGCTGTGACAGATTCACTGCTGCTCCTCCTGGTGCTGCTGCTTTGGGTACTTCTCAAAGAGAGACACAGATGTGGCCATAAGTGGCAGATGAAGCAGAACCAGAGGTGCAGAGCTGGAGGAACCCTAGCCTCTACCTTTGGCCTCGATCTAACATCTCCAGCGAGAAAGGCCGACTCAGCACTGGAGTTGTAAAGACGGCTGCTCTCCACAGAAGCATTTCACAAAGAAGAACCATCTAACGCCTTTTCTGCCTGTTAGTTCATCATAAAATGCCTTGAAGTTGAAAGGTAAGTCAATATTTTGTCTTTCAGCACTATGAAAGTCTTTTGTAGCATGACTTTTTTTGCATGCATTAACATTGGCTTCAAGATGCAAGAAGCACATGAAAGCAGTTTTCCTTTTAATTCTGATGGCTTTGCCTGGGATACAAGCAATTGTTTTGAATCTGTGACCAAAGCAGGGGTGATAGTACTCTAGCTGAGCAGTGCTTACATAGTGTTGAGACTTTCCTGCTCCCCATCCTGCTCCAACACAGAGAGGACTGGGGGTGTATGAGAAGCTGGGAGGGAACAAAACTACGATGAAGCGGTACCCCAGATCTTATGGTGTTTGCTTGGCAGTAAAAGGCAAAGAAGGAGAAAATGAGAGATGTTGGAAGTAGTAGTGTTTGCTTCCCCAGGTCACTGTTATACGTGAGGGAGCCCAGCTTTCCTGAGGATGGCTGAATGCTGGCCTGCTGATGTGAAGTAGCAATTGAATTCCTTATTTTGCTTGGTTTTTGAACTGTCTTTAGCTCAATCCATTACTTTCCTCACTTTTATACTTCTGATTCTGTCCCCCATCCCACTAGCAGGGAGTAAGTGAGCAGCAACGTGGGGCTGAGCTGCCTGCTGGGGTTAAATCCATAATGTAAACCCACCTCAGTTCACACTGAGAACACATTTGAGCTTCTCCCCATCCCTTCCCACACACCAATACCTGCACCCAGGACTTCGAGTGAAGAGCTCCCGACAGCTGCCACCCCTCCAAGCTCAGCGGTGATCTCAGAGCAGTCCCTGGAAGACGCAGTAGATGGCACTCCAGATATGATGTTCTGAGCCCCACGCTCAACTCCTGAAGTTAAACTAACATTAAAAACCTGGGAAAGTTCAGGAGAGCTTTAAGCCTCTTAATTTAAATACAGATGCTGAACGTCTGGAAGAAATTCCTGACACTGGAAGCAGCTTTTCCCACCTTGCTCAATAAGAAAGGTCCCTTCCCTGAGTTATCAGCACGGTTTGAGTGTGGGATCCCTAGGTAGCCAAACAGAGAGATTTGGGGGAAGGCAGGTGGAGAAAAGGGCATGGCTGATTTTATTATCGTTAATAACAAATCCTGCTCTCAAAAAACTTCTCACCTCGGAAAGGACTTGGTATAAAGCTCAGTGAAGAAATGGCATTGGATGCGGGTGCTTTTCTGGTGGTTTTCAGCTGTGGCTGGGCTCTGGGAGGTGCCACGTCCCTGACCCATTTTCTTTGTAGCTGCATGAGAACACGGCAACTCTGCACAGCCACAGAGGCTGCTGAGCTGCCCCTCTGGCACCACTGCAGGAGCACAATAGAGGTCTGACAAAAATTAAACAACTTATGTCTAATTGGTTCTTACATCCTGCTGAGAAGTTGGGTGGATCATACAGGTGTGTGGAGTCATCTCAGGGAGAGACTCAGATTCACCACAGTCAGGGAGCACCTGTTCCCATTTCAATCCATTCTGCAGAAATCCTCCCTTTTACTTAGCTTCCACATTTTTGCCATGAAGAGTGGTCATTTTCTTCATGTGGTGGCCAGCAGAACAAGAGAGGTGATTGGCCCCCTGTGCTCAACACTAGTGAGTCCTCATCATGAGTGTTGTGTTTAGTTTTGGGCACTTCAATACAAGAAGGACATTGAGATGCTGGACCAAGCCCAAAAAAGAGCAAGGAAGGTAGTGAAGGGCCTGGAGGGCAGATCTGAAGAGGAGGGGCTGAGGGAGTTGGGGCTGGTTTGTCTAGAGAAAAGGGAGATTGAAGGGAGACCTTATTATTCTTTACACCTACCTGAAAGAAGTTTATGGAGAGTTGAGATTTGGTCTCTCCTCCAAAGTCACTAGAGAGAGAACAAGAAGAAATGGCCTCAAGTTGTACCAGGAGAGGTTTAGATTGGACATCAGAGTGGTCAGGGTTTGGAACAGGGGGCCCAGGGGAGGGGAGTGGAGTCACAGCCCCAGGAGGTCTTCAAAAAATATGTAGATGTGGCCACAGAGAACATGGTTTAATAAGCATGATGGGGCTGTTTTGGTAGTTGGGCTTGGTGACCTTGGAATTCTCTTCCAACCTTAATTATTCTATGATTTCTGGTGGAGTAGAGTTAAAACTACTTAGAGATATTCTTTAAAAAGTGCCACTTGCCTCTTTGACTCTCAAGGCTTTTCTCTTGGTCCTCACTGAGAGTGCAGTTTGGGGAATATTTTTGGAAAAGTCTGGTCTCAGATAGCTTGAAGGTCTATCCCAAAGTGCCACCCAAATCCCACTGCAAGACTGTGGGAGAAAAGCCATGGGAACGGTGTATTTTGTGGATAAGCAATACCCGGCTCTAGAGAGCCCTCCTTGGGCTCTATCAGGAGAGACACTGGAAGCCACTGGAGTGTAAGGCACCCGAAAGTTAGCTCTAGGTCATGAGGATGCTGAGGCACTGGAACAGGCTGCCCAGGGAGGTTGTGGATGCTCTATCCCTGGAAATGTTCAAGGCCACGTTGGTAGAGGCCCTAGGCAATTTGGTCCAGTAGAAGATGCCTCTGCCCATGGCAGGGGGTTTGGAAGTGGATGATCTCTGCGGTCCCTTGCCACACATTGAAAAAAATGTTCAGATAGTAGTGACCTGAAGGCAGTGAGCTCCCTTTTATAGGGTCTTTTGTGTACCCTAGTACATTTTTGGTTAGTATTTGTTAGTAGTTTACTAAAGTGTTAGTAAAAATACAGAGCTTTCTCAGGTTTGCTTCTAACTTTCTCAAGCTTCCTTGGCTTCTTGTTATCTTCTTGCCTTCTCCCTTATCTGATTACCACACCACCAGAGCAGGGCAATGAGGATGATGGAGGTGGTGGAGCACCTCCCTTATGAGGAGAGGCTGAAGGAGCTGGGTCTCTTTAGCTTGGAGAAGAGGAGACTGAGGGGTGACCTCATTTATGTCTATAAATATTTGAAGGGTGGGTGTCAGGAGGATGGAGCCAGGCTTTTCTCAGAGTCATCTAGTGACAGGACGTGGAGCAATGGGTGTAAGCTGGAACACAGGAGGTTCCACATCAATATGAGAAGAAACTTCTTCACAGTGAGGGTAACAGAGCACTGGAACAGGCTACCTAGGGTGGTTGTGGAGTCTCCTTCACTGGAGACATTTAAGACCCACCTGGATGTGTTCCTGTGTGACTTGGTGTAGGTGATCCTGCTGTGTCAGGGGGATTGGACTAGATGATCTTTCGAGGTCCCTTCCAGTCCCTAATGATTCTGTGATTCTGTGATTCTCAGAAGCTAACTGCATTCCTTAGCTGAGATGTTTAACCCTACACTTGCCTCCTCCCATGGCCTAAAGGAGAAAGCCTGATGCCTTCCCACAATGCCTTCCAACTTGAGTTGCTCTATGATTCTAACATACACACAAACACCGGCAAAGCATCTCGTAGACAAAGCATTTTCAACACATCTTCATCTCTATGTCCGTTAACACCACTGAGCAGAGATCACTCTGGAGACTTCCCTTTGGCATCAAAGAATTGGGCATCAAAGCAGTGCACCATCCCATGCCACACACAGGCACAACCTTCATGTATGAAGTGTCCATGGAAGGGTTGTTCAGGGCAACAGTAATTCTTGTCTTTTTGTGGGATGCAGCAAGCAAACAAATTCGTGTCTCTGTATATTCACCTGAAACTGGAGCTGCGCAGTTGTGAGAAGAACATAGCAGCAACCAAGGTTATGTACAGCCTTCGGATCTGCACTTGCCTCGGCATGTTCTGAGGGAGGCTGGACTACGAATGTCTGCTTTTCACAACTCCTCTCCGTGCATGTCAGTGGCAAAGGCAACAACAGCACATTTCATACTCTGCAGGTTACATCCTACTTCAGTGACCCAGGTGCATGAAACCTGATATTGAGTAAGCTGGGGAACTTGTGTTTCTCTGTTAATGGGATTCTGGCTGTCATTAATCCTTTGCTGAGATGTGTGTTACCAGAAGAAGGCATGTGTAATCAGCAAGACTGATGTGCTCGTTTTTGGATGAACTATGTTCAGTTGCCATGGTGGGGAAGGCCCTGCTGGGCTAATTCGCACTGCAAAGCCAGAGCAAGGAACCATGGCCAGTGCAGAGAGGCTACATGGCGATGGCAGTGGGTGCCCACATCCTTTGTTTGGGGGACAGAGGTGTGGGCAGGTAAGGTGACTGGCACAGGATGTTGTGCTGTAGCTGGGCTCTGAGTTCTGCAGTGGCACCACACGAAGATGTCCCACTGTGTGATTAATTCCTGATATGTAGTTTTTAGAAAACAGAGATTCCCCAGAAGAGTCAAACAATGTGTAGTGGAGCAACGGAATTCTGGCTCATTGCTGACTTTGTGTTGTAGCCCATTGAGACAGCAGCACCCTGCACCTAGCAAAGCCGGGTGAAGGACTTGGGACCTGCATGTGTCCTGGCACAGAACCACCATGCCCATTTGAGTATCTGCACAGGAGCTCAAGCCTTTGGTGCTCTCCTGCAACAAGGGAGAATGTGATTGAGTCTCTGTAGAGCAGTTCAACTCTCTGAAGAAAGCCTGTGGGAACCCAGAGAGACAAGAGTTGTCCTGCCTCTCCCAGGAATCCCTCAGGTGGTCCCCTCCAGATTGTATCCATGAAGGATCCTGAGTCCCGCACTGAGCCGTGGTGGTGAGTCTGCTGCCCTAGGCAAAGCCAGCGGGAAGGCATGCAGTTTTCACCTTTCCTCCTATTTTACCTCTGAGCCTTGATGTACTGTACAAAATATTGGGTAGGTTTGGAGGAAAAGAGCCATTTTGCTGGATACAAAACTGTCCTATCCCAGGGATAGGAGCTCTCCAGGACCACCCTCACTTGAGCAGAAAGCTCTCACCTGAGCGGGAGAAGGGGATAACTGGGCTGGGCGTTGTCCTGAAGCACCAGGTGTCTTGTTAGGTGGGCATGAGAGCTGTAGATCATTCTGTCATGGGATCCCTGGGCACAGGAGAGCTGGGTGCTGCTCCGTGAGTGTCCCGGCTTTTTTTCCCCTGTATTGAACTGAATCTTGGGGAATGCAGGAATTTTTCAAAGCTCAGAAAGATTTGCAGGAGCAGGAATCTGTTTCACATCCCTTTCATATACACATCAGCCTTCTCCCAGGGGTTGTTTAAGACTCTCCCAAAAGCTCCTGTACAGCAGAGTAGCTGCTGAAAAAGCACCGATACCCAGGCGGGTGACATTTGCACTGCAGTGTGCTTGCCTCGTCGTCGTGTACAAGAGCAGAGAATAACTGAACTGAACCCGCAGCAGAATTCCCAGCCCATACCCCCAGCAACCAAGGGGAATTTAGGGCCTTGTTGTGCCTCCAACAAGACATTAAATCTACACATCCCACATGAGAGTCCTGATTACAAACACAATCATCTCCTCTGACGCTTTCATGTTTTAGTCAGCACAATAACAAATATTTAACAAGCCTAAAAAAAAGGACAAGGAATATTAAGAGGATTTAAAAGAAATCATCTCTAAGCAGTTAAAGAGCAGCTTACGATCAATTAAAAATTTCATAAACACAGGAACATAAACAACATTAAAGAATTTCCCGCACATTATGAAATGATTTGCCGTAGAGTGGCTTGTGTGAGGAGATTAGTTCTGCTTTGCAGCAGAAAACATTGTTCTGTGAAGGCATCATGTTTCAGCAAACACTCCACGCTAATTGTGTTGGAGGAAGTTCAGGTGAAGCATAAGTCCTGGATTAGGAAATTGAAGACGCGGGTTAAACAATGCGTGTTGCTCAGACTGCTCGAGATTTGCTGGCGGACCTCGAACGGCGGTTTTGTTGGCCTGGATTGAGTTGCTGACATGGAATTGGGTGTTTTGTTAGACTCTGCTTTTCAAGTGCACTAGAACTTTAAGTTACTGTAGTGGAACACGTTATGTACATGGAGGTAGGAAGTACATTGCTTCAGCTGTTTCAGGTATTTAAACAAACCTACTGGTTATGGAGTTGAAAACCACTCCCAACGTTGCGCTGTTATTCTATAAATATTCCCCCACCGGCAAACACTTTTAATCCACTGAATTTTTTCCTCATACCTGAAAATAACGAAGACAGAACATGATTTGGGGTATGATCCCCAGCCAGGGGAGGGACCGTGAGTGCCAGTGAATTTTTGCAGTGGTGGCGTGCAGCACTTCACACGCGTCTGCGGAGCAGGTGTCTGCATGGGCTGCCGCTTGTCCTTAGTGTTTTTAGATGACCCGGCATTAGCAGCCCAGTACTTCTTAGACCCCTCTGTGTCTGCCCTCCAACAGCCAAAAGTGCTCCTCTCCTGAGGGAGGAATAAAAATTTATGAACATGGTGAAATAATCTGGGTTTATTACGTCAGAAATGCTGACTGTAAGAGCTGTGGGATGCAAAGAAGAAATTCCCTCGGATCCCCCAACCTCTGTTTTTGGGAAGTGAGGACACACATGAAGACAGCACCTCTCTGCAAAAAAAAAACCACCCCAGACTTTGTCTTGTCAAGGCAGTGGAGAGCTGGTTTTGCATGACAGGAAGCTGCAATAAATAAAAAACCAAGACCAAACACAAGGAAAAGAAGAAGAATGGCAGTCACCCTGGGAGGAGGCTTCCTAGCGCATGACAGATTGGAAAACGGACACACAGAACACGCCAACATACATTTTTAATGGCCCAATTGCTCAATTAATTCTTTCCCTTTTCCCTTTTTAATGTGAAAATCGTCATAATTCCTCCCAGATTAGTATAGATACAGGCCGACAGTCTCTCCTGCTCAAGGTATTTGCGGGACATAATTCATTCATAAAGCCGTAATGCACTCATCTATCATCTGAAATATTCTTTTTCTTCTTTTTCTTTTTTTCCCCCCTTTTCCTTTCCCTCTCTCCCGTTTGTGCTCGGGGCTCTCACTGAGTCTCTGGGCACTGATGTATTAGCTGGCATATGCAAGCTATGAATTATCAACTGAAAGGAGTCAATTATCCACTCTAAAAATGAGTGTCTGGGCACCAATAGCCTGAGGGGCCTTTTTTGTATTTACGAAATGATTTCATGGCAAGTAGAGGTGTGCGTGTGGAAGGGGGATTCGAAGAGAGGGGGGCAGAAGGGAAAGGGGTTGGGTTTTTTCCCCCTTTTTTACCTTGTGTCTACCTCTTAACCAGAGCAAAGTGAGAAAAATAAATTTAAGATAAAGAGAGCATCTTGAGCTGTTAATGCGATAATCCCTTTTCACGTCCGCTGACTTTTAGGAGCAATTTCAGCTAGCTGGAAAGGAGACTCGTCTGGTGGCCATATTGCCTGGGCTTCTCCTCCTCTATCTGGTCTCAGCTCAGCCTTCAATCAAACCTGGAGCCCTGGCTGACTTCAGCTGCTAATAGACTGGATAGGAAATGGGATATTGGATAGTTTCTTGGTCCCCAGTCACTGGCCATGTGCCTTGTCATCTCTGCAGACATTGATTTCTCCCTCTCTTTCCCCCCACCTCCTGCTCTGCTAAGGGGCTGTGGTCCTCCAAGAGGTAACACCGCATCAGCAACCCTCGCGTTGAGTTACGCTTAGGGAAATGAGGTCATTAGATGGAATTACAGCGGGTTTTGATAGCTTGGTAATAGGTTTTAATGATGGAATTTAACATAGGACCCCCACTAGGGACAAGGCTGATATACATCCAGACAGGTCACTTAATAAACCTCCACTCAGCACTTGAGTTGAGGAATTTAGGAGGCTCTGAAAATACAGCCCTTCTTAACCAAGCCAATATATCACTGGCAAGTAGCCTCTTTGGAAGGCTTTTTGTTATTATTTTGGAGGTGTTTGATTGACTTAAAACACATTGTTCTGTTAAATATGCACATTTATTTCACCAAATGCATTTTTTGAGAAGGATTTCTTTAGGTGGCAGATGTTTCTCTTAGATGTGAAGGGGCTGTTGTGTTCTTGGATGTCAAGCGCTCATCTGATGGTGCAGTAAATTGTTTGGAAGTTTGAAGAGCTTAGCTGGCCTTTAATGTGTTTGTCACTGACAGGTAAATTGCAGGTTAAGTGCAAAAGCAGCATTAGCTGGCTTCCACAAATCCACCTTGGCCTCTAATCTGAATACAAAAGGAAGGAAGGAATTAAATTTGACCCCTCAAATATGCTGTTCACTCAATCCTAGACTTATTTAGTAAGCTCCTTTAAGGTGCTTTCTGTTTGTTCTGGCCTCGTCTCAAGCAGGTACAAGAACACCCACAAAAGAAGACTCTTTACAGGTAGCAGAGTGAATCAAAGCCGGAGCCATCGCTTTGCAGGTCCCAACAATATTGAAGAGGTAGGCTTGAGGTAGTCTTGAAGGACAAATCATTCAATTTGTTCTCCAAAGGTTATAGCACTACGATAGCTATTGCACATCTGCACAGTGCCCAGTGGTCCCAGGCCAGCCATCAAGTCTTACGCTGACTGGTAGTTCACTGGTGCGCTCCTCAAATGAAGAGCAATGGAAACTTCTATAGCCGGGATCGCCTGCCCAGCTGGGGGAATCCAGAGTTTGTTGTAGAGGTGCTGCTGAGCGAAGGATGCAGTGTTTGAGCTGCAGAGACATAGACATACAGGGACCTGCAGGTGCAGTTTGGTCTTTCCTTGTTTGTTTTTGAAGCTTATGGCAAACCCCTGTGTTAACTGTGGTGTCCCTGACATATTGCAGAGAGTGTCTAGCTGGGATTATTGGGAAGAAAGGGTCTAGCAGCTAAGGACAGTCTGCTGGAACATGCAAGATGGAGGTTTACTTGCTGCTTCAGCAGCACAATTTTCTGTTGTGGATAGCTCAGCTGAGGGATGTCATTGAAAAGCAGTCAGGCAATCTGCCTATATGGTCTCCATAAAAATCATGCACCTTCCAAAAGCTACTTCAGGGCCAAGGTAAACATCTATCCAACGATGGAAATGAGAAAAGCCTAATTCATGGTGTTTGATGTCCAGTTCAAACTCATTTCTAGACATAATTTACACCAAAGAGACTGGTTTGAGTAAAGACCATGGTGAGTGGATCCAAGGTTGCCTTGGGAAGGGTCCAGATTTGTCTATGAGGGATATGGGTTTGTGGCCAGCTGTCAATGGGTCACACCACCCAAAACTACTCTCTCTTCCATTACTTGCCTAGCAGTGCTACTGTTACCCAAAGACATTTCAGGAGCCAGCTCTAGTATTTAATATTAGCATTACAAAAGCAGGGAGAGACTCAAAGTTTCCTTGGGCCACCATCCTGGAGAGCTGAGGCCAGTTGCGGTGTCTCCCCTGGCATGTTGGATGCTGGCACAGTGAAGGTGCAGATCTCCAACCAATTTCCTCAGAAGAAAGGCTGCAAAGATCTCCTGTGTGGGCAGTTAGTGGGTCCAAAAGCAGGGGACCAGGGCTGTCCTCACTGATGACAACAGCCTTCTCACTGCTCATCTTTGGACTTCAGCCTTCTTCTTTAGCTGGGCCACAAGAGGATGCCAAGTGCTTTCGTGGATGTTTTGAACTAGCCACATTTGGCTTTGCTTTCTTCTTGTTACCACCTGCTGGCTAGCCCCACCACCACAGATACCCTGATCTTCCCCACAGTGTAACGGTTTTCTTCTATATTTCACTCTTCTCTCCAACAAAGTTGTCACCAGTGATCTGCCAGCTCAGACGACATTTGCTCCAAGTGTGAACTATGTGGGCTGTGGAAAGCTGTCTGTTTAATTTCGAAGTCCCTAACGAAGCTGAGAACCAGTGCCTGGAACAAAGAAGAAACTGCCACGTTTTGGCAGGGGTAGCGCTGATTTACAAAGGGCATCCTTCAATTATTTAAGGAGCAGTCAGCAGTGCCATAACTTTAAGTATGAATCAAGTGGCATGACTGAAAAATTTGTCACAGTGTGTTAGATCAATGGTAATTACCTTACTGACATGAGTACTGTTATTATTTTACAGGGCTGCAAACAGGA
Organism: Rhinopomastus cyanomelas; assembly: GCA_013400115.1. NCBI lineage: Eukaryota > Metazoa > Chordata > Aves > Bucerotiformes > Rhinopomastidae > Rhinopomastus > Rhinopomastus cyanomelas. The sequence goes on along the minus strand of VXBP01000837.1, from coordinate 1,245,755 downwards.
TCATGGACGTGAGGAAACACAAACTGCACTGTGATCAATACTCTCTGAAATATGACTCTCTGTGGCCCGAAATGGAGTTTTCAAGCCAGGCAAACCATTATAGACTGATTCTCTCTCTCTGCCTTTAGATGGATACCCTGAAGTAAAACACAGCAGCAATTGGTCAACTTGTTTCTGGCTTTGAACAGGCAAATAGTCACTTATTATTTTTAAGGACAACTGTGTGAAAATAAAAAGTATGTGCAGCCAAACTCTGAGCTGTGGAGGGGCTGTGAGGAAGGAGGGCTCTGGCTCACACTGTGGCACTTAAAACCCAAGACTAATCTCTCTGCTGCTTTTCAGCTTCTCCCCAACTTTGATTTCAAGGTGTTGTGGGACTTCTGATCAATTTGCATCACCATCAGGACCATGGGATGTGAAAACTGTGCTGTGTTTCTTCTCTGGACAGCAATACATGAAAGGGACAACGTGGATTGTGAATTTGGTAGAGCAGGGTCAATGGTTGAACTTGATCTCAGGGGTCTTCTCCAACCCAAAGGATTCTATGATTCTATGCCTGTCAGTGGTTAGAAGTCAACTCTTTGCTGCAGTCTTTGATGAGGTGTCCATGGCCAAGCTGGGTACCATGTGTGAAGCGGACAGACAGGGTGACTGAATAGAGGGCAACTGATAGTGGAGGTAGGATCTGAAGCTGCTACTTTCCTTCGGCTGAGGCTGCTATGGGTTGCATTTCCTGGGCTGATGAGACTGACACCTATAAACATGTTCTTTGCACAGCTGTCAACCACACACAGCGTGTGCAGGACCACCACATCAGCAACGTGCTTGAACTCCAGTGCTTCTCTGGGGTTGCTTGTCAGGACAGTGCCCACAGCCTTGTCAAGCAAGCAGTTCAGATACTCTCTTTGGGCACTTTCTAGTAGATGGGAAGGGCCTGCTCAAGCTGTGCACGAGAGCTTGCTCAGCATACACGAAGGACATTAAGCGTGCTGAACTGCAGATACACGTGGGGTAGACCAGGATGTTCATCAAGACAAGTGGGTAGCTGAGCAAAGCCCAGCAAGCACAGCTGCCAGGAAGAAGTGGGGTTGAATGAAAGGAAGATATTTGCTTGATGTATGAGGAACAAGTCACTGTCCATAACTGAGGTCAGCTCTGAAAGGGAGAGAAGGGGGACTATCTTGGCCATACTGGACATAAACAATATCCCACGGGCTGTGCCTGGGCACTTCCAGAGACATGAGTGAACAACCAAGACCAGCCAATGACAGATTGGAGTTGAAAAGGTGATTCAAAAATCAATCACTCAGAGATAACCACTAAGTGCAAGTGAAGCACGGTGTCAGCCCATGAGGAAGTGGAGGAGAAGGCGGCCAGCGGTGAAGGTCATCAGCAGAACAGAGAAGTATTGCATTTAACCTAGGGCTTTCAACCACAATCCCCACCCTAACATGAGGGTATGGGGGAAAAAAAAGACGTCATACCCCCAGCTTCAATGTTTTGAATAAATCTAAGTGCAAACCGATGAAAGTTACGGGAGGAGAATTGTTCCCATGCTGCCCAACACCTTAAAGATCACTTATAAGACAACAGAAGTAGAAGGCCTCTTGGGAATATCTAATTTCTTACGTTTCTACTCTTCTTCGGCTGCTGGTAGGAAATCCTGGTCTTCTAGCAGGAAGGTTGAAGCATGTCTCTAGATTATTTAGTGTTGCCTTGTCACCTGATTCTGTTGAACGTCTTGCTGAATTGCAGAGTGTCATACAGAATGAACTGGACCCAGGAAAGTTTCATCTCATTAGTGTTTTGTCACAGAACCACAGAATCACTAGGGACTGGAAGGGACCTCAAAAGATCATCTAGTCCAATCCCCCTGACACAGTAGGATCACCTAGACCAAGTCACACAGCAACAAATCTAGGTGGGTTTTAAACATCTCCAAAGGAGACTCCACAACCCCCCTAGGTCACCTGTTCCAGTGCTCCGGCACCCTCACTGTGAAGAAGTTCTTCTGATATTTATATGGAACCTCCTACATTCCAGCTTACACGCATTGCCCCTTGTCCTATCACTAGATGACTTTGAGAAGAGCCTGGCTCCATCCTCCTGGCACCCACCCTTCAAATATTTATAGACATAAATGAGGTCACCCCTCAGTCTCCTCTTCTCCAAGCTAAAGATGCCCAGCTCCTTCAGCGTTTCCTCATAAGGGAGGTTCTCCACTTCCTTCCTCATCCTCGTTGCTCTAGACTGGACTCCCTCTAGCAGCTCTGTGTCCTTCTTGAACTGAGGGGCCCAGAACTGGACACAATACTCCAGATGTGGTTGTCCACTTTGTTCAGTGTGTTTTGAGAAGATGACACAGCTGAATGGCATGTGGCAGTAGGACATTATCTGATGAGAAGTAAATGCTTGAGTGCAGTAGGAAGCAGCGAAAGCCTCTAGTGAGGTGAATAGTTCAGAAATGGCTATGTATTATTTTGGAAAGGGTCACAAATTAGCGCGTAAATTCATGTACACCTTAAGTTGTGACCTCATAAAAATGATCAATGGTTAATGGTGCAGATAACAGGATTCATAAGGGAAATTTATTGGCCACTTTTGTGAAATAAATATATTTATACCATACCAGTGGGAAATAAAACACATCAATAAATCATATAATATCTACAACTATACTAATAGCATGAGTAGCTGTTATAACCAACATTTTTAGACCTGCAGACACCCCCTCTGGCATGGTAACCAATATAATACATGTTAGCAGCAAAATGTACTTCAGTAAGAGAGAGCCATGTATATTCCACTTGTGAGTTATCTGGGCAGGCACCCCTCATGAATTATGGTCCTCCCTCCAAACATGAGCCGTGGAACAGAAAAATAGATACTCCTCAACCACATAACACAGGTCAAATACAAAAGCACAGTGGTGGAACAGGCTTGTAATCATAGCATCACCGAATGTCTCAAGTTGGAGAGGACCCATAAGGATCATCGAGTCCAGCTCCCATCAAATCCAACAGACATGCTCATCTATTCAGAGCAAGGTCTGAGCAGCAGTATTACTGAGGGAGTTTGTATTTTCAGCTGGCTACCCACAAGGCAAAACTCAAGGTAGGATCTTGTATGCTGTCAAACATCAGAACAGACTGCCTGTTGTAGGCACCATCCCTGGAGGTGTTCAAAAACCAGGAAGATATGGTGTTTCAGGAGATGGTTTAGCGGTTAGGCGTTCAGGGCAGATGGCTGGACTTGATGATCTTGAAGGTCTTCTCCAACCTTGGTGATTCTATGGTTCTATGTCCTGGCTGTGTAGGACTCTCTGGACTCTGCTGGGGTACCATGGGGTAGAAGTTTATTTCTCCCGGGAGCCCTCATTTCATGAGCAAATCTCAGTGCTCCCTACTGACTGCATCCACAAGTCCTTTAGAGATCGACAAGGTCACGTTTCACGTTGCAAGCTCCATTGCCTTACAGTTGACCTATAGAGCCTTCATGAGGTTCTCACCTCAACCTAAAGCTCCTGAACCTCAACTCAGCTTTGTTTCATGTTAGCATCCTAGTTTGCAACAGGCTCTGAGTTTATTTGGGTTCTGGTGTATGGGTACAGGTCTCACTCTGCTGCTGGTCTGGATGGGCGTTTGGGTATGGCAATCTCTGACCATCCCAGCAAGGCTCAGTGGAGAGGTAAGTGTGTGCAATACCATGTGGCTTCCACAAGGCACTTCTTAAGCCAAACAGCTTCACAGCTACCAGAGAGGAGGTTTTAGGGAGCACTGGCCTCTTCTCCCAAATAACTGATGACAGGACGACAGGAGGTGGCCATAAGTTATGCCAGGGGAGGTTGAGCCTGGAAATTAGGAAACATTTCCTTAATGAAAGAGTTAGACATTGGAACAGGCTGCCCAGAGAGATTGTAGAGTCACCAACCCTGGAGGTGTGCAAAAGGCAAGTAGATACAGCACTTTGAAACATGGTCTAGTGGTTACGGAGGTGTTGGGTTGAAGGTTGGACTTCATGATCTTAGAGGTCCTTTCCAGCCTTAATGATGCTGTGATTCTGTGAAACTGCATTGAAATCCAGGCTTCAGCAGGTTCTGGAAAAGAACCCTGGATCTCCAGTGCCACTCCAGTGGCTGTATCTCTCCCTGGCACCAAACTCACTCGGGATCAGATCAACTCAAGCACTTCGTGCAGCTATCTGCATTTTTCCGAGACCATGGGTGTTTGCAGTACCGCGATGTGCAGCGGTGTGCTGCACTGCTAGAGCGCGGAGGTGTAGGCAAAAAGAAAGCAAATACAGCCTAAATTGTTGGATTTGTGTGAGTTTGGGAGGCCATTATTCAAACACCAACGTGCTTGACTTCACGCAGGGAAAAAAGTCTGTTTTCCGCTAGCAGAGAATAATAAATTGTCTCTGGGTTTCTTATGTCTTTTCAGCTAAGCTGCCTCCTTTGAAAAAAAGTAGTTATGAATTTGCTTTCCAAATGTATTTTTCACTTTGTATTTTATCATTTTTAGTCCAATAAAATTTTCTTCAGGAACAACACATTATTGTGTCAGGAGGGGAGGTGGGTAAGAATACACCCGGGATCCTTTTAAAAATGTTTAAGTATTAATTTATTTCGTGATGAATTTCCCACTGTCGTTTCCTTAATAGCATGCACACGAAATAATCATGTCTTAAAGTGCTCCGTAATTGAAGGACATTTTCATTTCCTGATTACTGAGGGAATCCTGCTTTGAACCTTTATGACTTAAGGATGTAAGCACTAGGCTTTCTATTTTTTTCATCTTTTAATTTGTGTGTTTCTTCTCTCCGCTAGTCTGTCAGAACAATTTCATTCGGTGCTAATTTTCACAGGCACAGACCTTTCCTTTTGGATGAGAACAAATCCCAGTGCGCCCCTCACCGATGCAGAGCGAGGACACTGCATCAAGGACTGTATCTTGGTTTACAGTTAAAGCAGTTAAAATTATGCCTCATCCCGATGGGACCTCTCTGTGAGGACCTGTCTGCCATGTCCTGTGGGAATGCCCATGGGACTGTGGACATCAGGGTCTGGCTCAGGAGGCAAAGCCAGGTCAGGAGCCCTTTTCCCAGACTGTTTTGGCTCTGTGTTGCCCAAGGTCCCATATCAACGGGGTGAGTCAGTGGCTGGGTTGACCAGCTGGGTGCAGGGGGTGTGCGGTAGGGTATGCTGATGCGGTACACCGGCCCATGTGGCTTTCAGCTCGTTGGGAGCACACCCGTGATGCTGAGGACAAGAGCCACTGTGAAGCTCTGAGCTGAAAATGCTGACTACCACTCCCTGCACCCTGTTCCAACTCCCTCCGCAGGAGCTAAGGGCTAAACCCTGCTCCTAGGAGCCCTTTTGCACCCACAGGTCACCCAGGATTTGGGGGCCTTAGGGAAAGGCATAACCATCACTAACTACAGAGGAGAAACTGAGGCACAAGAATTAGACTGACTAGTCCTCACCCACCCACCAGCCCGCAGCAGACCTGGACACAGCACAGGCAGTGGGAAGTTTTCCCCAGCCTGTCTCAGGTCTTGGCTTCCATCCCCACAGAACACCCTGCACCCCAAATTCACCCCTCCTCACTCTTCCCTCGCACCAGCAGAAGATGAAATGCAGGGGGCTGGGGAAGGCAGGAGAAGCACCGCTTGCTGGGAAGAAAAGGAAGATTTATTAGTGTTTATCCAGAAATACCAGCTAGCCTGCTGCTGATCCAACTGAGCCCAGCAGGCTGCAGATTGGGGATTTGCACCGAGCCCGTTCTGCACTAGCCCATCCATCACGCCCAGGCGCAGCGGGGCGATGGGGGTGCGGGATGGACGCCCCAGGGGTGCATGGAGGTGGGGGTACCCCCAGCCCCTGTACCTCCTGCTGGCACCCCACAAACATCCTAGGCTGCCGCTTCCCACCTCCCTTTCTTTCTTCCTTTCTTTCTCCATTCCCGTCTGGCTCTGGACAGCACCACACAGTCATTTTTCTCTCTTGGACTCGCTGAAGCAAGCAAGACATGTCAGTGCCTGATGAAACCCCATTTTCACTGATTAGCTCCCTTAAAAATATTTCATTTATCAGTGCCAAGATTTAAGTACTTCCCACTTGCAGGCAGCCGAGTGTGTCTTGTTGACTATGTAGCACGTCCATTTACATCGGCACCGACAAGGCGGCAGCATGTGCTAATGTCCCCTCTCCCCGCATCCCCCCTCCGCTTCCCCCCGCAGCATCTCTGGGCCGGCAGAGCTTAGACCTGTGTTATTGCAGACCTGTCCTCCTCATCTGCGGGAGAAAATGAGAAGGGAGGGAAGGGGGCGGGGTGCGGGGGGATAAAAAGGCACCTCTGATGTGCGTCTCTTTCTGCAGGAGTCATTTGCAAAGTCATAAATTTCAATTTCCTCCTCCTCTCTTCTATTATTACCTGGGCCTGAAACAAGTTTTACACTCATTTATTCCCAAATAGAAATGCAATTTCCCTGGCAAATGATACCTAGCTAGGACTCTGTTTGTGTTCCACCAAGACTTATTTTCTCCTTTACATTTTTCCCCTCTTTTTTATTTTCTCCTTTAACACCTTCATTTGCATCTCACCCTCTGGGACCGTCACCTTCTGCTCCCATCCCCTCCCTCCAGGGCACATAGAGCAGACAAGTTACTCCACTTCATTCCCAACACCTCCCCTAAGGTTTCCAGTGTTCAGCAGCTGGAAGGCAGAAAAGGGGCACTTGGGGTACACTTTTTGGCCTGTAAATGACTAAAAATTTGGAATTTGGGAGAAATCAATAGAATCAAGGCCAGCCCCATTCTCAGCATTGCTGATAGAGTGCTTTGGGGTCCCATCTCAAGTGAGAGGCAGCATTCACATCAGGACATCACCTAAACATTTGTATGTGACCCCAAAACCTGGCAAGAACAATGAGAATGGGAAAACAGACGTCACATTGTGGGAATGAGAAAGTCCAGAGCGTTGGGAAAGTTTAGCAAGAGGGAGCAGCTGGGTGGTTGCACAAAAGACACCATTTCTGGGTTAGGGTTTCACACTGGTTTTTATCCAGTCTAAGCTGTTTGGGTGTAGGTCAATAGAAATTCAAAAAGAAATGAAAACAACACCACGGTGCAAGGGGAGACAAGAAGGTCTGACAGATAAGACTCCTTGTTTTGTTTACCTTGGCCCATGTTCTCACAGTAATAATCATGGCCAAAGCAGAGTTCACACAAGTTGGTGGTTGAGGTACTCAGGACAACTGGATGACCCTTGAAGAAAAAGCAGGTTATGAGGGTCCCTTGGAGTAGCAGACAGCTACTGCTTGTGGTCGTCCAGAGATCCTAGGGCAGATCCTGTGAACTGGACTGTGTCTGCTTTCAGAGGAAGTGTTGCTGGTTGTAACTTGAGGAGAACAAACACAGAGCTGTAGAATAGGGTGAGCTTAAAGAATCTACTACCTGTGGGGCTAATGAGCTGGACATGAACTGTAGGAACCAGAGAGTCTGCTGTGAACACTGCAACTGCATCTCTTCTGTTAATGTCAAGCTCCTGCATAAGACCTTTTGCTGGAGAGTCTCTGCCTATCTTGCTGGAAGAAGGCAGATTGCAGAGAGTAGGATTTCCATGACCCCTTTGGAACAGGGGTTCATGTCTGGAGGGATTATTCAAGATCTTGTTAGAGTCCAGATCCTCAAACTGTCTCTTGTTCTCTCTGTTTACAGACCAGTGATCACAGCAGTCTATGCTGGACAGCCCACATCCGCTTTGTGGGACATCCTAGAGGTTGTAGCATCCAGCTGAGGTGACTCTCAGGAGCTGCATGCAACAACTCCTGATGTGACAGTTGACCAACTTTACACCCTGAGGCAACTGGCTCCCAGGCTTGAATGAGGTGCTTGTTACTTGACTTTGGAGTCACTCCACTGATGCCAGGATGTCACCCTGCAGTTATTCCAGCACAAGCAAAGGCCAGATCAGGCTCATTTAGAATAGTCCCTGTAGATGAGGGGGGGAATCTGATTTTCTCCTAATGCCAAGATAGTGTCTGGTTGTGAATCTGCCTTAGGCTCTGTCTCTCTTTTCTGCTACCCATCAGCTCAACAAACTCACACGAAAGCAAAACTTGTTTATCAAAGTCCTTCTGGAGTGACATGTGTTCAGCTTTCCTTTTAATTCTATTAATGTTTCACTTTGCTTCAATGGCAAAAGCCAGCACAAGATGGACCCAGACTGAGATCCCATCACACTGGCACTTTAACCCACTGGGCAGGAGGTAAATCCCAGTGTCACTGTTCACAGAAACATTAGACACATATTCCTTAGGAAGTGAACAAGGAAAACCAGCCGTCCTTTACCTCCCCTTCCCCACCACTTGATTTCCCATCCCAAGATTAAGAGCCTAGGAAATATTAAAGGCTAAACGCCAAGGAGATTCCTTTCACTGGCTCATTGGCGCCCTGACATTTCCGCCAAAGACAGAGAGCTCTCGCAGAAGAGAAGAGAAAATGTCCAAGCCAACACAGCAGGAGTCTGAAAACCAATATAGTCTTATGGCTTCTGGCACGTCGCGAGTGGCACAGTCAGCCACTTCCCTAATACAGGATAATATTGTTCTATCTGCAGGAATGTATGGGGGAAACATTGCACTTAGCTGTCAATTGGCTTCCTGCTGGCTCAGCATGTACAGGGGGATCTCAGCCTCAGGTGCCGTAAAGGGGCTCACAGGACATCAGGATTTCACTGTGCAGAAGACTCTTGACTTTTAAGAGATGAAGCTGCCCCGGCTGCGTTCACAGGTCTGAGTGTGAGTGTTACATGGGATGTTGGTGCAGAAGGCAGCAAGAGAAAGTGATGCTTGCAGGTAATAACTTCCATTACACTAACTGTAACTTCATCTGCCTGCGAAGGTGCTGCTTTCTCCAGCGAGATCACAACTGGGCTACAAGCCAGTCTCATTTCATATTCTGTGGTTTGCTTGAATTTTCTGCATGGGAGCTGCATGTGAAGGATTAAACTGTCTTAAGGATGGAAGGGGAAAAAAAACAGGCAAGACAAAGGACTAGGTGTTTTACATCTGCCTGAAGGACACTGACTCAAACCAAATTACTTGCAGGAAGCTCTGGACCTCATCTTCAGGAGCAAGATTTTTACATGCATTACCCCGAGAATCACTTCATTTCCAGTAGCCCAAAAAGGAAACAGCAGGATGGGGGACAGACCTCAGCTTGACCCTAGGGACCAGGTGCAAAGCACAGGTAAGGTGTCTCTTGTTTAGGGCAGTGTAAAGCATTCTTGGTTCGTGCAATAACCCATTTTTCTTCTGGTGCAACTAGCACCAGAACCAACTTCAGCAAGTCATACTGAGCTGCTGCTTTGACCCTTCTGCTCATCACTGACTACTGCACACAGTAGTCCCGTGAGCCTGGAAGATATACAAAGACAAAAATGCAGATACCAAACTAGTCCACACTGGCCATGCACTGCGTGGGCAGCCAGGATTGCTCTGTGATGAGACTGATTCCCTTGTAGAATCATAGAATCATTGTGGCTGGAAAGGACATCAGGATCATCAGGTCCAGCCCTCATGCTAACATCTCCCTAACCCCTAGACCATGGCCTCAAGTGCTCTACCTACTTGTTTTTTAAGCACCTCCAGGGATGGTGACTCCACCATCTCCCTGGGCAGCCTGTTCCAGTGCCCAACCACTCTCTTAGTAAAGAACTTCTTAAGATCAAACCTAAACATCCCCTGACACAACTTGAGGTTGTTTCCCCTTGTCCTACCTTTAGTAATTTGGGAGAAGAGAAAAAAATCTGACCAAAAATATCAAATTCAATAGCAAAATCCAAATCCATAAGCACCATCTTCACCAGTGGCCCTACTTTGAATGTGAAATATTTTAGAAGACCAGGAGCAGTGACTCTCATGCCACTTGACTCTTAAGCATATGCCAGCCTCTGTCAGACAAACACGGTACTGGTCTGTGTATCACTTCTCCGATTCTGATGCCTCTGGACATTTGGATGGCACAGCCATTACACCACTGTGCAGAGATCACTGGTAGAGCAAAAGGGCAGCAGTGTTGCTGAGAGAACATCGGAGCGAGTTCAGCTCTCAGCTGTCCTGCTCATCACCCTCTTCAGCAGCTGGGATGCTACATCCTGCAGGCAAAGCCACACACATCTCCTAAATAGCCCATTAGCAATGTGCAGCTGTGTGCTGAGCCAGCACAGAGAGGGTTTGCAGCTGCCATCAGAGACATAGGGACTGTAGGGGTACAGGGTGACCCCAGCAATCGGATGGGAAGAGGCTAAGGGAGAGGGTCCATCCCTTCTGTCAACCAAAACAACCAGCAGTGCAGCTTTTAATAGTAAACACTGAAGGGAAACGCCATGCACCCGCATTCACACTGCTAGAACATTTCTGCCTTCGGCTTCTGCGCATCTCATTTTTTGTCTTCACAGATCTGAAGAGGCTTTGCAAGGAAATCACATCACGGAGCAAAGAACCAGGCTGCTTAACTCCTAAATCCACGCTCAATATGTTGAACCACATTTCTTAGACTCTTTGCCTTGTTGTCTTTCTTAGCTATGCAGGGCAGACCAAATCATAAGTAAAAAGCTGACGGTTTGCACTGAGATGCATTTGCTCCAGGTCTTGGAGGCTTGAAATATCTAGGTAGGCAGATGGAGGGCAGGGCTGGAAGAGTGGTAGGTTAGGCAGTATTTGTTAAACCTAGGATCATACAGAGCCAGCTTGTCTCAGCCAGCAGTAGGAGTTCAGCAGGTGCAAACAGCTACTAGATGGGTCTAGATCTAATAGGTGAGGCCTGAGATCCCAGCAGCCCTGTGAGCATCTTTGTTAAGTGCCCAATGGTTTGAGAGTGAGCAGGTTTCCGTCTAGCCAGCGGATACTCAAGACCTTAGTCTAGCTGTCCCTTGAGATCAGTGTAGTGGAGCAGACTGGGACCCTCCTCCTCCTTTGGCTGTTCTTCAGCTGCACATTGGCATAAAGAACTATTGATGTAGATGGGACTGATATGAGTAAACTGGATTTTAGTCTTAGCCTCCTTCTTTATGAAGAAGGCCTTCTCAGAGGTACCTACTATAGGGAAAGATGAGAGGCTTCCCTTTAGGAAAAAGTGGAAAGAGAGCAGTGGATGGATGGATGGACAAATGAATGGACAGATGCAGCAAATTCAAGCATTCATGCTTCTTTCCAACACCCTGTGGACCCAACACAGTTAGTCACCTCCCAGTCCTTCTAGATCCACTGCAGTCTTGCCAGCAGTGGAGCTGGCATCAGACCGTGTTTGGATGCTTCCTGAATTGTATTCTTTCCACGAGGGAAAGGTGGAGCCAAGAGTGGGGAGGAAGAGCATGAAGTAGTAGCAAGAGCTGTGCGATCAGGGATGTCTCATTAGGAAGCTCTCCATTTTCACAGCCTTGAAGCAAAGTCACAGGTTTAAGAGTGACCAAACCAGCCCCAACCAGATACACAGAGCTGGCTCAAATAAAGAGCCTCTGAGGTGCTGCAATGGCTGACAGCGACACCAGCTCCACATCCCCCTCCAGCCAAGCTTGTCTGCCTGCTGGAGGGTTTGCACTGCTTACTGAGTCAGTTTTTCTCCTTGTCAGGTGGATGGATGTTCACCTCCAGGCAGTAGCTAATTTCTGGTTTTGTTTGCAGCTATGCCAAGGTTAAATCCAAACTTCTTAGAAAGATGAGACTGAAGGAACATATTCCTAATGCATGAACCCATGAAAACCAGTGGGAGATTCTAATAGGCTCTGATAGTCCTTTGGGGAAGGGGGAAGAGAACCTAATCCACGTGACATTTATGAGCTGTTCAGGGAATGGCAAGGAAGCGTCTTCTGGTGTCTCCCAGGAAGGTGGTCTAATCACCAGGACAGGGGGTCATACTTCTGTTTCTCCTCCATTCCATGTTCTCCTAATCTCTCCTGAAATACCAGAAACACAGTGTTTTATTGTAATGATTAGATGGGCCTACCTTCCATGAGTGGTCCAACTTCACAAAGGCATGATATGACCACCACAGCTGTGACATCCTCTGCCGTGTACACGTATGGCTTAACCAGCAGTGGTTTGGGCACAAAAGGAGCAGGTGTCATTCTTCTCACAGGCTTTTTGGATGAAGAGAGGAACACCAGAGCCCAGGCTGAGCCTGAGGCTCCTGTGATCTGGCCTTTGAGAAGGACAATGGGACCAGTGAGGTACTGGACTTGAGCATTGCACTGCTTAGCTTTTCAATGCCTCCTCTTCATGTTCGACTAATCCTTCTCATCTCTCCATGAACTGCATCTGTAGGGCAACCACATTCTCACCTTTGGCCTCTGCTGCTTTATTTTAAAAGGACCATGAAGTCTCTGTGTCTCTCTCTGTGTCCCTCTGAGATGAACAGTGAGCAGGAGATCTGATGCTTGCTTTCCAGCGACACCGTCAGCCCAGCGAGGCATGGTTTCTCAGAATGACCACTGGTGGACTGCAGTACTCTGACCTCAGTTAGTGCCCAGTTCTTTTAGGCTGAAGGGACATGCTGGGGTCCCAGGTCAGCTCTTCTCCCTCTCCAGACGAAGCAGCAGTTTGCTGCACACCTTCAAGTCTGCTGTACTGATAGGGGATGAGTCTGGTCTTCAGAGCAAGATGTAAACACAAATCTGTCCGGCCTCCAAGCACAACAGGGCTTCCAGATGCTGAGACAAAAGACATGCAATTAGTACAGCAGATACATCAAGAGTTCTCAAGCTGTCCCATGAGGAAACTGCAGAGTAGGTGCCCATGCAAGCAAGGAAGTTAAAATAAGGTTGGATGGAGCCCTTGAAAATTAAAAGAACTGAGATTTAGCTAATCTCCACAAAATCCTTGTGGGATCCAGGGATTCTTCTTTTCTTCATGGTTTATTTTTTTTAGTCCTTTAATCTTAAAACCAAAAATGAATGCTTTCTTTGCTTTTGCCCCCCTGCTCCTGAAATCCATAATGCTATAATTAAAATGTCACAGTGAGACCACTCAATATTTATCAACAGCCAGATGCTGGCAGGTACAGTGTGGGATCCAGATCCAAGGCTTCCATAAACTGGTGGATCTAATGGGGGTTACCTAATTTACACCAGCAAAACGTTTGGCCTGAGGTTTTGTGTTTTCTTGCCCATCCCTGAATATATACAAAGCTGGTTCAAAACTGTGTTCTCAAGACATTTCCTGTGAGCATTAGTTTGAACAAGAGCAATCAAAAATCCCTGGTATTTCATGAAGGCTGCACAGGTTAAGTTTCCATCTGCGAGAGGGAAACAACTTTTTTTCTGCAACATCTGTCCTTTTAAATGGAGGAATTATCGTCTTCATCTGTTTTATTTATCTCATTGCTGTTGTCAACCAATACTTGCAGACTGTGGCTCAGTACTTATTGTTCACCCAACCATTCCACTTAGGCAAAATGCCTCTTAATATGCTCCATAAAGGAACTTTACCCATTTGGCTCATGGTGCTGTTAATTTGCATATCATTACCATCTCATTAGATTTATGGCTCTGATCGAATACTTCCACCACCCTGTTACTCTGTGCTGGAAATCCGCAGGCTTTTGTTAATGCTCTGTATCTCTGAAAGCCCTCTTTTCTCCCTGTTCCATCTCCCTCTGTTTCTCCGTAGGAGGATTTGAGCAGAAAATGTGTATTCGAGGCTGGGGAAAGCAAACAGCCTAAAAGACAGGAAAGACAGACAGAAACATGTGTCCAGTGATTGTGTGGAGCCCTTTTGAGTGGCAATGTAGGAAAGCACCAGCCACATGTAACCTTCATCTCTGGATCCTCATTTTTTGGGGCTCAATCCTTCACCCGGTGATGGACCACACTGAAGATCCATCTAAATATATTTGACCCAGCCAAATATATTTGTCTCAGACGACTTAAAAAATGATAGTAAAAGAACAGGCCAGTGCCTGCCATCTCAGGGCAAACATGTTCATGCCAGCCAAGCTTGGCAGCCAATATTCCCACCAGTGAAGGGGTTATCTTATTTAAAATATTTGCAGTCATTTAATTCTTCCTGTCTCTCGTGATCACGCAAAAGCGACTCAAACTGCACAGCCTGTCCCTGAAGAGCCTTCTGATGATCACGATTCAATCCAATCTATTACCTTTTAGCTTTCCAAATGTAATTATAATCCAATTAATTAGGTGCTCTCACTTGATTCTAGGTTTTTTCCTCCAGTCTCAGCCTATTGCTATTCGCGTCCTTAAAACTGTTCCCTGATAGTGGTGCTTGCTCCTCAGCAGAGCCTGATAAAGTCAGCAAAGTGCTTGGTAGTCAGTCTGAGGAAATCATCCCAGCATTTTTTTCCCCACATGACATTTGAACAGATTTTGCATCCCATTTCAACTTGCTGTGATTTGACTTCATTCCCCTTCCTGTGGAAAATGCTTTATCGAGGAGCAGTAACGGGTTAAGAAGAAAGGAAGGGGAAAAGGCTGTTCCATTACACTGCATCGGTTGCTTAACAAAACCAGCTCTGTCCCCATTAACCATGCCCCAAAGACACAGATCTCCAAGCTCTGCTGAAGAGCACAATGTGTAATATCAGCTGAGGGCACAGCAAGGCAGGAGATGGTTTGCACTGTAGCTAGAAGGAGAGAATAAGCCCTCATCCTACCTGGGGACGTGACCCAATTAAGTAACAGGGAGGTAAAGGGAAAAGTGTAGGAAAAAAGGTATTAAAAACTTCCTGTCTTTCCTTTGCTTTCTGTCAAAGCCTTTGAGGCATCCTTGCCAAAGCTCCAGAACTGGTATGTCTACAGCTGTGAGGAGGTAACCTTATTCCTCAAAAGCACCCTCTGTCAGACACAGAGAGTGTTGATGCATGGTTAAGCTCCCTCCAGGCCCCCCCATCTCCCTGGCTCCTGACCAAGTCTACCAAACACCTCATCCTACAACTCCAGGTGTTGCAGAATGGCCCTGCAGCTCACAGGACCAGCTTTCAGCCAGAGACCAGGACAAGCAGGGTGTCTGCACAAACCTATCTCTTCATAGGCTGATGGGGTCTAATCCTGCAGCTACAGGAACATCTCCAGCAAAACTAAAGTAACTTCAGTCTCTGGGCCCCTGGGAATAGGTCATCTTGGAGTGTTCATACACAAATAGTGTGTGAATATGAGTGGAAGAGACATGTACGAGCTGAGTTCTGCCTGTGACACTGGCCAGCTCACTTTATCCCTAAAGAACCTTCATGGTTCTTGTCATTAGATGTGGAGAATTATCAGCACTGTGGGGTTCTGATTCTTAACTGAAATTTCTGAAGGCTGCAAAATAGAAGATATGACCACTAAAGAGCTCTGGTTTTGCTTGAGAGTTCTCAGTAAGATCACGTAATTGTAACACTTCACACACCCATGTCCATCCAGACACAACCTTCTGGCCACCTCATATTTTTAACACAAAGTAGTGGCCCTGGATTAAAATTATGGACAATATTCCTTGCAGTAGCTGGCTGTGTGAGAGCAGACATGACCCTTGTGATGGAACTTTGATCATAAATCAAAACTTGAGGAGAAGAGGAAGAAATATCCAAGAAAAATATTCTTAAAGTCCTCTTCCATTTCTTTTTCTCTTTTCTCTCTCTTTTCTCTTTTATGTTCTTCTCTTCTCTTCATCTTTTCCTCTTTTTTCTTTTCCTCTTTCTACTTACCCTTTCTTTTCCTTTCTTGTTTTTTCTTCTCTTTTCTTTCTTCTTCAAAATACTGTGGAAAAGACCTTTAGTAAGTGGGTGGAGGAGGAGGGCAGCAAGAGATAGCTCTGAGGTACATTTCAATCTGCATGGTTCAGGAAGGAAGGAATTTTCAATCTCCTCTCTATCATTTTCGATATCATTAATCCTGAACACTCCATTTTCCATGCTCGCCCGCCCAGGCCCAGAGAGTGAGCGACACATAAAGTGACACATATTCATCACTTGGCATTCGGCGCCGTGAAGGCTGTAATATAATATTAGTGTTGTGTTATCACTGTGTCTCTCTCGCCAGCCTCGGCTGCGGCGACGGCAGATGACATGAATCGATCACCTGTGACGTTTTTGATTTGGTGTCACTTTCTCCATTTCTGCCATTTGTTTTGGCAGTTAAGAGGTAATTGTGTGACATTAGCATGGAAAGACTCCCTTTCCTGACCCCTTTCCCAAGCAGGAAGAAGGGTATGAATCTCTTTGTCTTGTTCCATGGGTTCAGAGAGGCTTGCCACAGACATGGTGTTTGCTGCAATCTCATTCCCAGGTGGCTCTGGATCCTTCCTTAAAGCCAGTGATGTCTGAACCAGGGACATCTCTCTTGCACGACACTGCCAGGCCACACTTCTGAAGTGGGGAGCGCAGGGGGGGAAGGCGTCATTGCAAGACACCAACAAGCAGTCTGTCCCTGTTCTGGCAGAGGGCTCCCCAGGTGACTTTGGGGAGGTATGTCACTGACTCCTCACAGGGGCTGACACCAACTCCCTAGGCAGCTGCTGCTTGGTAAAACGAAACTACAAGGATCCCCCTTCAGATCATGACCTCAGATCAGAGGCTTTCGGAGCTTCTTTGCTCCACCGGAGTCACAGGACCTCATCCTCCAGATTCAAACCTGTCCTGAGTGGGTACTAGCGTTGGTAATGCTGGGAGGCAAACTCTGTTAATTCAAACTGCATCTCTGGAATCATTTCAGCAAACAACCATCCTCCTCCTACACAGAAACCTGATTCACCTACTTTTTTCCTGAGCAACGCTTATCTTGAGACTGATTTACTCCCACAGTATGTCGGTGCACAATGAACACATGAACAGGGATAATAAAGACAAGACCTTGCTCCAGAGCAATGAGAACCACTACCTGTCAGAGGGGATCATAAATTCCCCAGCAAACAGATGTCCAGGACGAGCTGGGACAATCCTGTTGTGAAGGAATGCTGACAGCAGCTGCACAGAAAAGTGCCCTGTGTGGTCCGTATCGGAGTTTTGGAAGGATGAAGGATTCTCCTTTTAACTCAGGGCCTTGCCCTAACACACAGCTAATTATAAAGATGCAAATTGAAACATATATGAGCGAGACTCTGAAAAACTGAAATCCAGAAAGCATTGCACCCCGGGCAACGTATCTGGCAGTACTGGGCTCACACAAGCCAGGTGAAGCCCCATTGCAAGGAAAGCAGCTCTTCAGTGGAGGACTTTCAGAACTACAAGTGTCCAGCACCAACATAGCTTGGTCGTTCCAGCATCGGCCACCTTGTAATTCAGCTGTGGAAGACCTTGACTTGTTTCTGAGATGCCATAAGAGCGTCATGAAAAGTTAAAAGAGAAAAGCAAAAACCAGGGGAGTCTTGAGAAGGGACTCCTGAAAGCAGAAGTATGCTCTGGTTGTCTCTCCAGCTTCCAATCAAAGGTTACTAGCTGGGAGACTTTGCTCTGGCATCCAAAGCTTCCACCATTAGGCTTTTTTCACTGCACTGCATGAAGAACCATTCCTTGGTGCTGAAACCACCAGGCTGGACTCACAGCAGTGCCCTTGCACTGAGGGTTTTCAGAAGTTAATGTTCTGCACCAAATCCATAAACCGTATGCCAGCCAAAACCAGACAGAAATCCACAAAAGCAACCAGTAAACCAGAAGAACTCTTCGCATTTCAACGCATTCTGTCACAGCAGGGAAGGTGGATGCTACTAGCCACACACTCACACCACACTAGGGACCTTTCACTAATACAGGAAATGCTCTGCCTGTAGGGAGATTTCTTCTAATTGTCCATTGGCCTCTTTCTGATCACTTCTGCTAAAGCGGCTTGGACTGCCGACTGCTGTAGACCAAAACCTGCTCAGAAACAGCAGATCTGCTCCCAGATGATGACACCACCAACATGCAGTGCTGTTGGTCCTTGACTGCTCTCAGTGGCCAGCCAGGACCGAATCACAGCAATTTCACACGTGGCTGCTCTTCAGCTGCCAGGGCAGAAGCCAAGGGTAAAGGCTGGAGAACATCAATGTTGGGGAAGCTCCCCAGGCTTGTTGCCCCCACCAGACCCTTGTGACAACCCCCCACTCTTCAAAAATGCCTGCTTCCAGCAGGACCCGTTAACCCGGTCAGAAGACAAATTGTTCCCTGTGTCAATTTTCCATTTAAAATGCAAACTAGATTTGACAGAGTAAACTGAATAAAGATTTGGACCGGATAATCCAGTAAAAGCTAATTACTAAAACAAAATGAGACACTGAGACGCAATCTCCCTCCTCCTCTTTCTAACGAGGTTCATTTGATGAGTTCTCTGCCTCAAGTATTAGCACTTTCTATCAAGAAACACAAGCTATTAACTCCTTTTAACAATTTATGATGTTCAATAAACTGATTAGGAGCCCATGGTACATAATTTAAAACCATTTGGATGTCCTATGGCCATTAAAGAGAAAGAAATTAGTCTGAACAACCCTGCTAATTATAGGTCTTGATGACTTCTGATTAGAAATCCTAATAAGGTGTCCTAAATAAATATTTTCTTGGTTTTAAATTTTATTGTCTTCATCTCCTCACCTTGTTTTGTGAGATGGTTCTAGGAAAGTTAAAGATAGACTTCCCCTAAACTGAAAATCCAATAGCCAAATGGAATACGGTCCACAGCATCACCAGTAAAAAGTATCTTAGCACAAGCTACTAAATACAGTTTGCTCTTTCTGGAGTCTAAAACTAGTAGAGTTTGATGGGCTGGCTTTCTTTTGTTCTCCAGTTTATTGCTTATTATTGGAAAGCCCCAAAAAGTGAAATGTCAAAAACCTTTTCATTCAAATTTGAGATTCACATGAATGCTAAAATATAAAAATATACAAAAGGAATATAATATATAATTTCTAATGTTCAGCTTTGGTTCAAACTACAAACATTTTCTGACTTCTTTTTTCCTTGACTTTTTAATATTTGTTTTTATGGGAAATTTTCATTGCTGATTTTTCTTTTCTTCTATTTTCTTCTCTTTCCTTTTCTCTTTCTTCCTCCTTTTCCTTCCTTTCCCCTTCCCCTTTCTCTCTGCTCCATTGTGATAACACTATGAAATTTTACCTATCAAAAAATCAAAGGAAGCTTTATGAATAACAGCGCTCTGAATCTGGCAGCTCAGTTTTCATGTCCAGTCCTTCTGAGCCAAAATTTGTACAACCAAGTGATCTGCACGGAAGGAGGTACAAGTGAAAAGATGACCTTGCACAAAGGCAGATATCACAGAATCACAGAACATTAGCGATTGGAAGGAACCTCAAAAGATCATCCAGTCAAATCCCCCTGGACCAGCAGGATCACCTAGACCAAGTCACATAGAAACATGACCAGGCAGGTTTTAAACATCTACAGAGAAGCAGACTCAGCAACCCTCCTGGGCAGCCCCTTCCAGTGCTGTGTCACCCTAACTGTGAAGAAGTTCCTTCTCATATTGATGTGGAATCCTCTATGTCCCAGCTTATACCTGTTGCCCCTTGTCCAATCATTAGATGATACTGAGCAGAGCCTGGTTCCACACTCCTGACAGCTGCCCTTTCCATATTTATAAAGATTCATGAGGTCAGCCCTCAGTCTACTTTTCTCCAAGCTCAAGAGATGCAGCTTCCTCAGCCTTTCCTCATCAGGGAGACATTCCACTTCCTTCATCATCCTTGTGGCTCTGTGCTGGACTCTCTCCAGCAGTTCTGTGTCCTTCTAGAAATGAGGGGCGCAGAACTGGGCATAGCATTCCAGATGTGGTCTCAGCAGGGCAAAGTAAATGGGGAGGAGAACATGTCTCAATCTACTAAGCACCCTCCTTCTAATCTACTCCAGGATGCCACTGGCCTTCTTGGACACAAAGGCACATTTCTGGCTCATGGTCATCCTGCTGACCATCAGGACTCCCAGGTCCCTTTCTCTGAATGGTCAGTCCCCAACTTATCGTGGTACCTGGGGTTGTTCTTGTCCAGATGCCAGACTCTACACTGCCCTTGTTATAGCTCATTAAATGTCTCCCCACCCAACACTCCAGCCTCCCAGCACAGATAGGACAGCCTTACGGAAAAGCTTAGATCCATCCTCTTGGGTCCCTTCCAACCCCTAACATCCTATGATCCTGTGATCCTCTGCACGAGCTGTTGACTGTCAACATTTTTTGCAGTTACTACAAATTTTGTGCTTGCATTTGCTTTTCTTAAGCAACTGACAGATGACAAAGAAGAACAGAATTTTACTGTAGGACTAAAAATCAAAACGGAGTATTTGGGATTTGAAGAGAAGAAAAACAGGAGCTGATCCAAAAGCACCATTTTTGGGAGAAACAGCCATTTTTAAAAAGTTATTTAACACTTCTAAAATTTCAGATCAAATCTACTCAACTCTTGACAGGTACTTGTTTCTGAGGGGGACAGAACACAGGTTAGAAAGGAGGTAATCCCTGACATCCTTCTTTTGGCCTGAACTGGACACTTGTTAAGTCTGGTTGTCTGGTTCAGGGATAGTGTAATCTTTGCAGATGCCAACTCAGCAGATGCATGTTGCGGTTTTGGCACCTCTCTTGGCCACTCTTTGGAGGAACAGACTGGTTTATCTTGTCTTCTGCACCTCCTTCAGTTGCCCATGCAATGATGTCATCAAGACTTTATTGCATGGTCAGATGGCCCAAAAGCCAGTCTTGTTTGCCCGATGCTATGCCTGTGTAGAGGAGGAGCAAATGCTGTTTGAAAATAAATATATTTAGAGGTTGGCTTTGGCTTAACTTTGGTGGAAATGTCACAAAAGTACAAGGAAAGTGCAAGTTGTGAAAACACACATCCAAGCAATACAAACTCCACTGAATGCAGCTACCCTGAGAAAGATCTCATAAGACAGCCCATCTGATCACATGCTGTGAGCAGCCCATCTGCTTTCCAAACCACTACTGGCATCCTCATGGATCCGTATCTCACGACAAGGAGCAGTTGGCTGTTCCTGGTGCTGACCAGTAGAGTGGATGCCCCAACCTCAGCCCAGAAGAAAGCTGGTTGAAGCCAAAGGTCTGCCATTTGGCATGGTTTGGCACACTAGTCAACAGCCTCTCCATCCCTGACTTGCAAAAATCATCACAGTATGATTGGGAAGGCAAAAATCTTCTTTTAGAACATGACATTTATCCTGTACCAAGCCATCACATGAGTTTTAATCTGATGCTCTGCCCTTTACTGTGTTTGCCATTAATTTCACTCTCGGTGACACTTAGCACTAGAAAGCGTAGGTGTTATGGGCATGATCTCTCTTTTGGGTGACTCACAGAGAAATATTTGACCTTTGTCTCTTTTTAATACCCAACAGAAAGAGGCTGCCTTCCTTTCAGTGAGCTGAGCGGTTCATTTGTTATCTCAATCTGGGATTTAGCAGGATTCAAAGCTGATTAGGTTAGAAAGCATATGGGCGATGAAAGACTTTTTATGTAATGGGTTTACACGTCCCATTTGGTAAACAAGCAACCACACAATTCACTCCAAAGAGTAAATGTTTTTCATGCTTATTAGTTTTAGAGTCAAATTTTGCCACTGTGGGATGCTCTTCCTCCCCAGGGTGTTCATGCTCTGGGACTCTGGCCAATGGGTCTCTCCAGGCAAATCAGCATCAATGACATTTTCCTTTTTCTGGCAAGAGAAACTAAAGGGCTTCACTGGGAATAACGGTTGGCTGTGAATGGCTGAAACAAAATGCTCCTCTATTCCCATTTTTAAATTTATTCAGCAGTTTGGCAAAACGAGCATGATTGTCTGCTGCTCAGGCCCCTCCAAATCCGTAATTTCCTGGAAAAAAAAAAGCCCAACCAAACAAAATCTCTGTTGATCTAGATTCTAGACTTGATCATTGCAACAGAAATTACTCAGTACTGAGTGCAGATTGACAAATTTAACCCTCTAAATCATCTGTGCGAAAAGTCCCTCGCAACCAATAACACTAGGGGTGTATTACTGAAACAATCCTCTTCCTTAGTGCTTTGTCTTTTCCTTTAACACACGTGGGTACAACTTTTGTTCTCTGGAAAACACTGGGGTCGAGGTGACGAGGGCAGAATCACTGAGACGTGCGTGGAACAATTGCTCTTTCAGACACATGATTTATGAAGTATCTGACTTACGTGGCCTGGGATCCTGAGAGGAAGGCAAAGATGCTGGTTAAGAAGCACTTAGTTCCCCTCTCCAGGCCCACATTTGCATCCCGTACCCACGGCAGCATTCATCTCGCTTGATGTCAGCTGTTTAAAATGAAGGCATTTCATTTAAGCCAGCAGTCAAAGTTCCTTCTCAAATCAGAGAGGAGATTATCACCTGCAGATGACATTTCATCTCTCCTCTGTCAGACATCATCACCACCTAGTATCGTATCCCTTGGTCACAGGAGATTTCTAAACACCTCATTTCTAGATAGCTAGATGGGGCAAATCCTCAGGCATCAAATTAGCCCAAACAGATAAGCTGGCCCAAACACAGGACATTCACATAGGTCACCTCACCATGGTGTACCTCAACAGTCTGATGGGACAGAAGAACCAGGCTGACCTCACATAAAGAAGTTTCTTTGCTGGAGAAAAGGAGACTGACGGGTTACCTTATTAATGTCTATAAATATTTGAAGGGTGGGTGTCAGGAGGATGGAGCCAGGCTCTTCTCAAAGCCATCTAGTGACAGGACGTGGAGCAATGGGTGTAAGCTGGAACACAGAAGGTTCCACAACAATATGAGAAGAAACTTCTTCACAGTGAGGGTGACAGAGCACTGGAACAGGCTACCCAGGGTGGTTGTGGAGTCTCCTTCACTGGAGACATTTAAGACCCACCTGGATGTGTTCCTGTGTGACTTGGTGTAGGTGATCCTGCTGTGTCAGGGGGACTGGTCTAGATGATCTTTCGAGGTTCCTTCCAATCCCTAATGATTCTATGATTCCACAGTCTTTCTAACACATCTCTGAGGACAGACATCATCTCAACAACCTCTTCAACCCTGCCCAAATGACAAGGCTGTCCCAGCCTTCCTACTGGTTGCTGGGATGCCGCCAGCATGGAAGAATCAATAGTTTATGCCAAATTCCAAAACCATCAGCTAACACGGATTTAAAGGAAAATTGCCCTCACTATGGCTACTCCACAGTAGGAATAATGATCTTTAACTAGCAGTCAGAGTTGACCTCTCTGCACTTGGAAAATGACCATTGGCTTTAATTCAAGTGCCAGGGCACTACCCTGACATTCTGGCACCCAACCTTACCACCGCATGCACAACACAAAGCAAGACCTGAGCCGGTCCCACTCTCTGCACGCAGCTCAGTAGCTCTCCCTGTTATATTCTTCATCTCCAACAAGTTCTGATTTTTCTCTGACGTACCTAAATGAATATTCAAGGTTTTAGCCCAATTTACATATCTGTAATCCGACAGTGAGAATAAAAGGTTGTCACGAAAATAAATGTGTGTCTCAAGGTCAGACCTGGTTGCAACCGATAATGGTGCTTAACAGCCTATGCCATGCCTGCGCAATGATCAGCATTGCTCTAATTGACAAATTAGCTGTCCATATGGGCTCAGAGGCAATCATACATCCATAAATCCCAATAAATACAAACATAATCTGATCTAAGTTGGATCAGCCAAATAAGTTAAAGCTAGATTTAACACCTTAAAGGATTGCATTTAAGGAAAATCACTGTTAGACAAGATTCAGGAGTGCTGGAAACATATGGTCTGGGCTCATTCCTGCCCTGGCTCTGCAGCCCTGGGCCAGGGTGTGCATGCTGTGGGGCTGATGTGTTTGATGCTGTGTCCCACCCTCAACAGTTTGCATAGGAAGGTGCTACTGGATGGAAGAAGATCTGGTTCTGGATTGGCTGCTGATCCACTAACGGGCAGGGAGTGGCCAGGAGTAGGTGGAGCCTAATGTCCCTGCAGGGAGGACTGTTGATGGGATATTGATCAAGGGGATCAGTGAACCCAGATGAACCTCAAGATTATCCATCTTTGGTTCATTGTTCCCTCCTGCTCTCAAGCCATTGTGTCTGCAGTGCTTGCTGCAATGGCTTTGAGGAATGCTCATGGAAGACTGTGTGTTGCTGTGGTCACACCTTTCCATGATATTCTGAAGAAGAGATCTGTACAATTGGATAATCTCTGTGTGTCCTCAGTCTGTTTTCTTACCAGCTTCTTCCTCTTTTTTTTCCCCTCAAAATATCTTCTAAATCCATTGGCAAATCCAGCACTGATCAGAGGTCTTCAAAAGGTGCTTTTCCTAGACAGATGGAAAGTTTCTACAGGTTTGGGGAGAACAGGTAACCTGGTAGAGAATAATTACCTTGGTGGTTCTCACAGGAAAGAGAGGTTGGGATCTTCTTCTATCTCACCTTCTGAACAAGCTTCACCATTCATAGTGTAACAGTGTTTCCCAAGACTATGAGGTTCAGGTAGATTCCTAAAGCACAATTCAGGTCTCTACCCTGGAAGAAGCAAGGCTGCTGGTTACCCAACAAGATGTGCAGTCCCCCAGAAAGCTGGGGATCTTGCTGCAAGCATTCATAAGAATAGCAAATCCTTCATGGTAACAACACCTTACCTCTCTGTATATGTACTGTGGTTGTACTTTGAGAATAAGGTTGGCTTTACCAAGATATCATCAAATGCCCTCAGGTCTTTATTGCTATGGGTATCCCAGTCAGGATGGCTTGTCTAGGCTTTGAAGTGCTGAGGTCTTAATCACAGCCCAGAAGCTTGGAGGGTCTGGTCTCAAGGACCAGAGGGAAGGACAGAACTTGAATTATTCCATAAACTAAGAAGGATGTAGAATGGTAGGACTGAGTGGACCTTACCTTAGACACCTCTAACTGCAGGATGGATATTAAAGACAAGTTATAACGAGTTGCCCAACTTGAGTAGGAAATGTAGGTGTCCAGGTTATAATAGAGGTTGAAATCTTGGATCTTCCCCAGGCCAGATTCTGCTCAAGTCAGCTTCAGCAAAAGGAGAATAGCCTCTCCTTCTGCTTCATCTGCTCCTGTGGGCATTTTCTCACAGACTGTCTCCTCTCTCACAGGACAAGAAAAACTTTTACATTGACT
Organism: Rhinopomastus cyanomelas; assembly: GCA_013400115.1. Classification (NCBI taxonomy): domain Eukaryota; kingdom Metazoa; phylum Chordata; class Aves; order Bucerotiformes; family Rhinopomastidae; genus Rhinopomastus; species Rhinopomastus cyanomelas. The sequence goes on along the minus strand of VXBP01000837.1, from coordinate 1,220,660 downwards.
GCTTTGAAGGCATTTGGAGCTGTGGTAGACATCCTAACTCCAAGAGGTGAGATGGGAACATAGAGACATTGATCAAAATAAAACATAGTGAACAGTAGGGGACAGAAGGTTCATGCTTATAAGTCCCTCCTGCTTAAATAGCCTTAGGGGCTGAACTTCTTGGTGTCAAGCTGCTGACTTCAATTGACTTTGCATCGAGTTCTGAATTAAGCAGTAAATCACAATACTCATCCTAGGTATGGGATAGGAGATACAAGAGTTAGACAGTGATTTATGAGAGATTTGACCCAGGGCCAGCGTTCTCACCTTGAAATATAACCTTCGTCCTTCTGCACTGTCAACATGTGAAAAAACCCCGAAGTCTCCAGCTTTATTGCCAGAACTGTTCTTCAAAGGACTTTAGCAGCAAAAAGTTATCAGAAGCATCTGTAGCTGGTGCAGCAAGTTGTGGAAGTTCTCTTAAGTCTCTGTGGTGGCTGTCCAAAAATCAGTCAGTGGGTTGAGTGGCAATTTATGTCTGCATGCTCACAAACACCACCGCATGGCACCCACACACCAAACGCATCAAGGCTTACGCTACTTCAGGCGTGAACTCAATCGATTGCACCATTTTTTACACAACTTCTTATTTAGGTGTCTGAATCGCAACTTCCTCCTTAAAGAATTCAAAGAGATGGAAGCAAAACAACGTAAGAATCCAGGAGATCGTTTCAGTATTCCTTGTGCTCATGCACTTCAGGGAAAGCATCTGAATTTGCTCTTGTTATCTCCACAAAGGGGCGAGATGCTCAAAAATGGCAAATAAAGGATGTTTATTGACTGCATCCTCCAGCATGAGCACGAGACGTAACCTAACGACGCCAACAACAGTGACCCAAACCAAACACAACCAGAACTTGTAAATACATTATTGAACTCAGTAAATTGTGCTTGGGATGTTAAGAGTTCGTTACTTCAAAGGGCAACTGATGAAATTAATGAAAGAAAAAACACCAAGAGACATTCTGTTCCAAGATGCAACTATTGGCTCTCTAGGACTGAACAGCACAGTGTGAGAGGCTACAGACTACTCTGGGAAAGGTCCCCTATTCTTTCCTACACCTTCCCTTTTGGGCACTCTCAGAAATAGGATCAATATTGTTTCTAGCAGACATTTGGCCTGGCCCTGTGTTGCCATTCTTGTGGGCTTAGGTCCTTTTGTTCTCAGGAAAAGACCACAGTGTGGTTGGTCTGTCGAAGTCCATTCATTGACAAAAAGCTTCGAAGGTGTCTGCGCACATGGCCTTCTCCTGGATACAGTCATAACTCAACAGCTGCTATTGGGTAACCCTGTTGCTCTCCTCTGTTGCTTGCTGCTCGCATCCAATAGGGTCAGTCCGGAGCAGCAGCTTTCTATATTTTGCGATTAGATTAAGGGATTACTGATGATGATTCCCTAAGCAAACACAGACCTCAGCTCTCCTAGCAACAGGCTGATAAACCTTGCTTCCGTGCTTTAATTCCTCAAATTCCATTAAAAACATTCTTACATTTTAAGGCATAATATGTTTGTTTTTCCAGCCCTAATGAGGATTATTAAGCCATGGGTATGTGGCAACTATGCTTGGCATTAACATCCTTGATATATACTTTCTGGGGCTCACTATCACAAGTTTCCTACCATTTAGATATTCCAGTCTAAAAGAGAAACACAAAGATAAGAAAAGAAAGAATAAATCTGTGTATGTATGTGCAGGCACATATAAAGCTCTTTTCCTTTACCTAATCTTTTCTTCTCTGTTTTCATGTGTGGAAGATTCTTTGTCAGATGGAGTTTGAAGGCCTAATCTATGACTCCCATTGATAAAAATGTGCTTTAGCTGAGGCTGGCTGAGAAGACAAAGAAAGGGAGCTCTGCAATTGATGGGCTGGAAGATGAGAACAGAAAAAGTAGCCAGGAGACATATGGCAAGAGCACAAAGAGACACACAGAGACAAGACAAAGCTACAGCCTTTAAGCAAGGCTTCAAGCTTGCCTATCATACACATCTCTTATGAAATGACCCATTTAAATTACCCATTAGCTAATCCTCCCAGCCACTTTCAGGCTTTCAGTGAGCATTAGGGCAGGAGCATTGTATGGAAAGATGTGAAGTCTGGGCCTCAGTCCAGGTACAAATCTCCTTTAAGTCGGATCAGTCTCAGGTTTAACTGAGAGCCTTTGGAGCTCTATGGATATTTTTGCTGTCGCAAGAAGGCTCTAGGAAACAAGACTGGAAACATGCTCATGGCAGAAGGGCTCCAAGTGTCTTAATACCATGAGGGCACCCACTGTGATCAGTGGGCAAACACAGGTTGAAAAACAGATCAGGAACACCAGCCCTCTGTTGGTCTGGTTGCTTTGAAGACTTGCCAGCTACAGCAAAAGAAGGTGGCAGATTCCATGATGGCACAACTATGGCTGAAGAAATATCCTCCAACAAGTAGAGACAACTTTCCACAAAGGGTGGGTTCACTATGACGGCAGTTTTCATCTGGTAGCTATTAAACTGATTCATATCGCGCTTTAGCTCAGTCTCATCCCTAGGCTCACGTGGGCTACAAATCCAGGTCCCTGTGTGCAGGCAAGGGTGGACAAAAGGCAACTCTACGTTGAGCCCAGCTGCATGTGTAGCAAGTATTAAGAATCTCCTGGCACAAGGAAAAGGATTGGGATCCTTACACAGCTTCTGTAGGAGGACCTTTGTCAGGATCACTCCTCCAAACACCAGGGGCTGCAGACACACTCAGTGGGACAAAGATTTCATTGTAGGACACCTCTATGTCCATGTTATGGCTTCTGTATTTCTGTTCTGACCACTGAGTGCATGAGGAAAGGGCAAAGGAGACGGGCTAGGAGAGGAAAAAATAAAGCCCATGGGGACTGTAAGTAATAAAAGGCTGCGGCAGATTTGTCACACTATTTCATTTCTCATTTAATTGAATGGCCTCAGTAGAGAGGGACATGAAAGAAACCACGTATTCAAATACCTCTGAACTCCAGAAATATAATCTTCATTTATCATCATTATATTTACCAGGGGAAAAGACACACAGTTTCACACTCATGTCAAACTGTTTTTTAAATATTCTCACATTAGACAAGCAGAACTGTTCCAGGCCAGTTTTGATTCTCTACAACCAACATTCATATTGCCCCTATTAATTCTATTTAAACAATAAAATCCACCAGAATAAATACTTTAGTACAAATAATTTGGCTTGTGAACATTAAAATGTGTAGATGCTGGAGCTTGCCATACAACACAGCTGTGCTGAATCTCAAGTATGTGTGAAGTTTTGGGGATAGAAGGCAGGAGTTTAACTAAAATGAGTAAGAATTAGAAATAGAGGAAATTCAGAGGCTTTTTTTTTTTTTTTTTTATTAAACTCACAGACTTTTCCAGAGCTGAGTGTTTCAGGTCAGCTGGAATTTGCCTGAACTCATTTCTGGATTTGAAAGTGATCTCAGAAACCAAAGCCTAAGTGGGAAATGATTTACCAAAGAAATACTCACTTCTGTGCAGTATCCTTAGTCATAAAAAGAACTATTTTCTTTTCTTTTTGAAATGCCATTAGAAATCAGATTTCTTAGTTAATAAGAAGTAGTTTCTCCCTGACCCAAGATCAACCCCATAAACCCAGCCAGGTTTACAGCCTGTATGATGATGGCGCATGAGAACGCAGAGTGCAGCTCACTGCAAATAAAAGGGTGACATTTCCCCAAACCAAGAGTGATAGTCCTATGGGAGACAGCTGAGCTTGGGCAAGTGAAATGCAAAAAACACCCCAACCCAACCAAATGTGAAAACAAGCAAAAAGAAAGCTCCTCACAAAACCTGAAAAGCAAAAGAGATGAAGTCATCCCTACAAAAGCCATTAAAAACGACCTGTGATTCTCAAAACAGGTGTCTTTCCATGACTGGACACACTGGTATTAGCAGTATCCTGCAAACAAGCCCTCCTGAGCAATCACAGAGGTGTTGTCACTTCATGATGTGGTGAGCAAACACATAGGTCTGATCCCGGCCCAGGTAAGGCATTTGAACTGGGAACAGGTGGAGCAGCAGGCAGCTCCTCGGTGGATGTGACCAGTCACACTCCTCTTTGGGAGCAAATACATTTCCCTTTATTTAGTCAAGGTTTTAAACAAAAGCTTGATTTTCATGGCACCACTTTTGAAAAGAAAAGCTTCTGAAAGATTTTATTTTTCTACAGGAAAGCACAAGGAATGTGCTTATGTAGCTGAGATAAAATGATAATTCCTAAGAAATCATTGTGGATTAGGGAGCGAAGCGATTAGAGAGAGAGAGATGGTCTATTTATGAATGTGTGCATAGCCCCGCTGGTTAAAGGGGTATTAATCCCTCTTAGTCTGCAAAAGGACCTTCAGACTGCTCAAGCAAGCAGGGCTTAGGCACTGCAAGCTTCCTAGAAAGTCCTAAATCTTCACATTAGCTCCCTGCGTTTCCTCATCTTAAAGTCTAAGCCGTTTTCTAAAGGATACTTCCATAAACAAGACCCCTCAGAATCTGCAAGGATTTGGAAATCCGGATTGGTGAAATTTTTTAAATCCAAGGTCCAAGTGGATAGAAGAAGATTAGGTTGCACTTAAAAATGCCACCTTTAAAGAGACAGCACTGTCCTAGATCATTATTTGGGGTGAACTGGAAAAGAAAAAGAAAGAGAAGGAAAAGAAAAGAAGACAAAAGAAGAGAGAAAAGGAAAAACCTTTGCATCTGAGATCCAGCGGATTCAGTGTTCTACATGGTCCCAGAGACTTTCTGGGAGAGAACAAATGTGTGTAACCGCCCAAAACACCGCAGTTCTCACACAGGACTCAGTCACTTGTGACTGATCCACCAGCCCTTCCCCAGGGAAGAACTCCCTGTCCTCGTTTTTGTGAGGTGTCACTGGTTGGTACCAAATCATCGAATCATAGAATCATTAGGGATTGGAAGGGACCTTGAAAGACCATCTAGTCCAATCCCCCTGCTATAGCAGGATCACCTAGACCCTGCAGGTCCCTTTCTCCTACACTGCTCTCCCACAGGTCAGTCCCCAAACTATATCTTCACAGTGAGGCTGACAGAGCTCTGGAACAGGCTACCGAGAGGGGCTGTAGAGTCTCCTTCACTGGAGAAGTTTAAGACCCACCTGGATGTGTTCCTGTGTGGCTTGCTCTAGGTGATCCACTTTTTTTATGAGATATGTATGAGGTCCTCCTTCTCTTCCATCACCATAAAAATTTGCAACCACAGGCTCTGTGGGCAAGGACGAGGGACAGTGAATCTATGAAGGAGCAAAGTTCAGTAGAAGAAAATAAACCCTGGCTCACTCTTCTCACTCTCCAGCACTGGTGCCTAAAAGATGTCCAGCAGATTTAACTTACGGTCCCGGTTATTCCACCAGAACACCCAAAGAGCAGAGAAGCCCTTGTTTTCCTGCTGACACTGACTTAACCAGAGCAAAAATCGGATGCTGAGGAGAGGAGGAAACAGACTGTTTATGATGATGGCTACAGAGAAGCAGGAATTATGCTTGAAAGCAGTTTGTGTCCAAACCAAAGTTATACTTAGGAATGTATAGATCATCTTTCTAACTAAAAAGAAGTATCCTGACATCAAAATTGAAGAGAAGCAGAGTTCTTCGTCCTGCTCATAGAACTCAGAGTTGTTTGTACTGCTGACAGAAAACACAGCTCTGGGTATTTCTGCCTTTCTCTGGATCTCTTGGTTGAGGTGAATTGTACAGGCCAGTTCAGAAGATGCAGTGGAAGGCATGTGACATCTCTCTAGACTCTTTGAGTGTCTCTGAAACCAGCAGTAGCTCAACTCATGATGGGATGTGAGTGTTAATTGTGTGATGAGACCTCAGAGTGGGAGAACTGACAGCAACTGCAGTAGAAAAAGTCTCGCATACACCTCTGGAAAGGCAAGGAAGGCCTGGGAGGTCTCTGGAGCTCCACTTCATTACCTGACTTCACTGCAGTCAGTTGTCTCCAAATCAAAGATGCAAAGGATGAGATCTGGGGAAAAAAATCAGTACACTTGCCCCTGCACAGAGCAGCTGAGTAGTCATGGAGCAAAGCTTGAGGAAGGTAAAACAAGGTGGTATCTCACATTTCCCAGTATGACACCCCCTATGTTTTAAAGGCACACACCCCCATTTCTAGATGTTATGTAGCTCATTATGAGCTTTAAGTGGAGTCCATATATGTCACATCATAAGACTAAAAGACAAATCCAATGTCTGTCAGACAATGCAACCCCCCCTTTACGTTGGAATAACACAACATATGAGACTGCAACCCTTGATTAGGGTGATGAAGGTATTTATGTGAAGATTAGAGCAAGGGTTAAAAGCTTCAGTTACTTTTCTGTCTCAGCTATACGGTCTCTGTGATACCCCAGTCTTATCTGTGATGCATTCTGGGCCCCAAAACCACAACGAGGACGGCGATTTTCTTTCCTCCCATTTTCAGGCATCACTGTAAAGCTGAGCTTCCTAGAGCAGCAGCTTACCTGCATGTGCAACTCTGAGCACAGCCAGGGCTGTGACATCCACCAGCACTTTCCACTGTTAGGCAGGGATGAATGACCAGCTTTCTCAATATCCCAGGATGATTTATAATCACAGCCCCTTCCTTTCCCCAACAGCAGACCCTGAGAGGTCCCCTTCTCTTAGCAGATCCCCAATGGACATTGTGAAGGACCTGGACGTTGTGAGTCTAAGCCCTGACACCTCCTTCCCTCAGAAGAATTTGTGGAGCGATGAAATCTTTAAAGTCTTCCACCAAAGTCTAGTATCACTTCACAGACTAATGCTAATGAGATCATAAGCAATTGACCAGAAACAAATAAATAATTCAAAATCTACTGCAAGTGTGAAAAGTATTTAAATGCTATTGATAAACTAATCTACAGGCTCCATTAGCAATTCAGTCACACAGTGCTTGTATTGATCAGCAAATTTAAGCAAAACCAGCCCCCAAAATGCAGCAGGCAAAAGCCAGCCTGTTTAGCAGTGCTTTAGCAAGCTGCTTCATTCACTTTTGGGAGTTCACTGTGTCTTTGTCCTGGGAGCTCTCTCATCTTGCTGTTTTACTGGCTGTAGCAATAGCCCAAACACTTTCTCTGTGGTGGAGTTTTAACAAAGCTTATGTCTTTATCTGCAGTATGGATTGAAAATCTTCTGGTTGTTGTCCCTTCTAATGCACCTGGCCACCCTCCAAAGTTTGCTTTTGGGCTACGGACAATTTGCTCCCTGATGTCCTGGCTTATTCAGCGTTTCCTCTCACTGCTGAAAGTGCAAGGCACTGAACTTTCTTCTAAAATCCCTTTTTAAGATATGGATTGACATGGATTTGAGGGTTCTGGTGCAGGTTTGTGTTTAGAAGGACTCTATAGGCTGTGGCTGCAGATGAAGCATTTAGGAAGGGCTGAGCAGGTTGGCCACATCCACATGGAGCTACTCAAGGAACCAAACTTATTCCATGCGCCTCAGGTAGCACAAGTTACGCCATTTTGCACGTCATGGTTGCATACCCCTCTGCACCCTAGCAGACATCCCTTCACCTCCCGCACCCAGGACCGCACTCACCTAGCCCTAGGTCCCTCATTTTCAGCCCTTTCCAGCCATGAGACAGAGTAAGACCATCACTTTGCTACCCTGGAGGAGGTGAGGACTGGTGGCCCATTGATGTAGCAGCAGAGCAGAGGTGAGGCTGAACAAAGAGCAGCCATTTCAATGAAAGGTATCTTTTACCCCTTCCTAATTGCTGAACACATCTCTCTCTTTAGCTCAAGGAGCGTTTTGCAGCACTGGCTTCATTCCTGAAGACATTGTTGAAGGCTGGAAAAAAGCGTCGGGCTCAGTAGTGGTCCTGACAGATGATATTTGCAGCTAGGTCTCCGTCTCCTCAATCCACCCTTAGGCTCAACCAGACCTGCCAAAGCTCCCTTCTTTGCTCTTTCCCGCTGTCACCCAGCAGCCTGCATCAGGGCAATTACCAAAACAAATCAATCTTCTCTTGACAGTTCATTTACACTGAATTAATTTGGAATTAGAAACTGTTATTGCAATTGGCAGCTCCTGATATTCCCAATACAACGGCAGCATCTGCAGGGAAAACAACTCTAGACCCTGGCATTTGAATTAAAAAGGACAGTTCTTCCTGATTGAGATATAAAACCACAAAGATGGGGGTTTTTTTTCCTCAAAGTTGTTATTAGTTTTAGGCTGCTGGCAGCAAATCCAGACCTGCAATGTCCTAAATAGAACTTCCCTCACTGCGGAGCGTTTATTTCTGGCTCAGAGCAGTGTTTCCAACTCTGCTGCACGGTGATAAGACACTGGAATCTTAATTTGCACCTTTAATGTCATGCTGGAGCCCAGACCAGGGGCACGTTGGAAGAAGCTGTCCAAGCACTCTTGTGCCCATTTTACAGGTAAGGAAACTGAGACATGGGAAGCTGGAGAGGTACCTTTGCCTGAGCTTCTTTTCCTTCTGAAACCTGCAGTCTGAGCTGCTCCCATCAACAAAATGCTTTCCTTCTACAGATACAGACAACAGAACACAAGCAAACAAACCACTGTTTGTAAACATACTAAGCTTTCCTGTAAATATTTAAGAATCCTCAGGCTGATGATACAACTTCACGTCTTGTTACACCCCCTAAACGTATTTAATTACACCCTCTCTCGAGGGATTTGACCAGGTATCTCTCACCTCCAAGCACCTAAGCATCCAACTCTAGGATTTACTTTAACTTCCAGTCCTGAGGTAGTCAGGTGGTTGGACTAAGTGGTCATTGTAAGTCCCTTCCAACAGAAACTTTCTATTCTATGTTCTGTATTCTATATGCTATATTCTATACTCTATCTCTTATCTTCTATATCCTATGTTCTGTACTCTGTACTCTACATCTTATACTCTATATACCATGGGACATTAAATTGTTTAATAATTCACTGGGCCAGAAGAAAAGCACACACACAAACACAGGGGACAAACAGATGACAGGTCTTGCACCACCCTCTCTGGTCCCTTCCATTGCATGATTGTGTTTTGCTCAGGGCTTTGGGATTCCTTACAAGATGCACATCATGGGTAAGGCAAGCAGAGAAACATCTCTGGGACCCAGTAAGGGGCACCAAGCTGCTCAACCAAGGCATCATGCAGGTACTCCTGGAAGGCCCTGCAAGACATCTTCAGCACCTGAGTGTTTTAGCCTTGCAGACTGATGCACCAAAAAGATTTAAGGAGCATCCAGGGTCAAGCAGGAGCTGGTGGTGGTTTGGAGGCTTTAGAGCTGGACTGAAGGGCTTAACACGATAATTAAGAACATATGACCCTTCATGGTTCTAATCTCTGATGTTTCCTGCTCCACCTTTGCTAGGGCTGGGCATGCATCAGATTTCTTGGTTTCAGTGGGCTATTCTATAATTCTGGTATGACCCTCTGCTCGGGAACAGAGATGGAAGGTGTGCCCGTGAAAGGAAAGTAGGAGGAAAAACTATTGTGTGGGGCTTAATATGGTGGTTCTTTCTGCCTTCTGCTGCCATGTACCACTGCACCTGACGTGCATGGCACACATCTGCAACAAATACCCAGGAGCTACAGCCAGTTCTTGCACAAAAATCTGTGCTGTAACCCAACATTTCCTTCATTCTATGGATCCCGGTCTTGTAGAGCGGAGACACAGGTCATCGGCATCACCTCTCTTGCAAATTAAGTATATCTAGTGTATCCCTGTAGAGTTTATCCCTGATAGAATCCCATCTTAGCCTTCTCACTAGCTGCTACAGAAATCTCCATGGTGACTTCCTGTGACTTGCCTGGATTCCTTCTGATCTTTACAGAACATAAAATGAGGATGAAATAAAATTCAACACAACAAAAATTTCGAGTGAGGCTGCTGCTGGGATTTACTAATTTTTATGGGAATGAAGTAGCAGAGCAAGCAAGCAAGCAGAATTTCTATCCTTCCCATTTTACTGAAAAACCAAAAAAAAAACCCTATCAAGCAACCCCCTCCACAATCTGTAGTGATCCTGCTCTCAATGGACCAACCTCACTGAAAACCAACTCAAGGAACCAACCCAGCCACACAAGCTCTACATCCGCAGGTGCTGGCAGCTTTCCTTGGAGAGTTCCAACTGGCCTGGATGTGAATCTGTTGAGTTGAGTGGCAATGGTGCTGGGCTGAACTTCACCCCTGGAAGCAACAACATAGCCCACACCATCACGTTGTTCTTGCACAACCCGAAGAGCCCGGCTCGCTTGTCTCTGGCACACGCCGGAAACACGTGCATTTGCACCAGCCTCCAGGCAGGGTAAAGGAGTGTGGGATCACACATCAAAAGCCTATTGATAGCCCACAGCAGCACCCCTCTGGGCTTTGGGATCCCACAGCCAGCCTGGTGTACTGTGCCAGTATCCAGAGGACTGGAAATACACAGTCAATTTGGGTGAGGGGCTGATGCTCCAACTCGAAGATATATTTATCTAAATCTCTTCCCATGCCAGAGAAGCTTCTTCACAATGCTTAAGTCCCAGTGTCTTTGTTGTGATCTAAACACATTTATATTTCAGCAGACGCCTAAACACTGTATTTAATAGAGGTGCTTTGCTGAGTAGGGCAGTTGGAAAAGCCTCTGCTTTACACCAGCAGAGGATCTGGCCCACAGGCTATCAGGCATATGGCTAATCACAACAATGCCGAATTAAGCTATTTAAATTGTCTGTGGAATGCCAAAGGGTTCCACGTGCTTCTTATTTTTTTTTTCCTTCTTGGCAAAAGTCCTCTTTGTTATTATTCTGATGACCAACTCGGGCTGCTTTGCTTTGTCATTTGTCAGTCCACAAATTCCCTGAGCTATACAATTTATGGTTTTATCACCAGTCCCTAAGCTTTGCTACCCCGTCTCTCCTGCATCTCAAATACTTCTCCCCTTTAAATAAACCTGCTTCATTTTTTTTTTCCATAACTTTCCGAAGCAGATAAAAAATTCTGAATTTCTGAAACATGCAAACTGATCACTGTGGCATTAAGAAATCTTAAGAAGACTTATTTTAAGGGGTTTTATTAGGGAAATTCCTGCTCTTTAAGATATCTGTACGGTTGTCAAAAGCAGTCACTTTTGCAGATGTTGGGGCTTTTCTTACACTAATCTCCGAGGAAAGCCTGAGCCTCAGAGATCACTTAGCAATTTTTAGATTTAAGGAGATGAGAAGAAAAAGCCAGGGAGCTGGTCCCTCTTAGGGTCAAGTCTTATTTGAATTCAGAGATCTCTTCGCCTAACATACAACAGCGTCCTAAAGGTGACGGCTAATTAATGCAAGATGACCTCAAGAGATTGCATTGAAAAAAAAAAGGGGGGGAAAGTGCAACTGAAAGCAAAAACAAGCCTGTCTCCTCCCTCAGGAAAAGCAACACCACAAAACGCAGTTTCTACCAGGTCACCAGCAGCAAACCATCACTAAAGCCAAGAGTCTGGTTCTTATTCAAACCAAGGGTGGGCTGGAGGTAACCTGTTTTGAGGTGTGCACCAGCTCTGAGATGTTTCACAGGGATCAGGCTGCTGTTCGTCAGTCGCAGCAAGGCCACCCTTCCTTTTTGATTCTGATGTAAATGAATTAGTCAACCACCCTTATTTTGGATCTCTATTAGCTCTGTATTTGTAATTTGGCAAGTCTTTAACGCCTTTTTAAGCTTGAAGAGCACTAAGCCAGATCTGCGCTTCTCTAATCACATCAGCTTATTTCTGATTTCCAGAAATTACAAGGAACACAGCCAGGGGAAAGGCCAGGGTCTGGTGTAAACACGCAGTGCAGGGCTGTCCCCGACCCTCTCACCGCCGCCAAACCCTCCCTCCTTGCTCCGGCAGGAGGCACCTGCCTCCAGCGGCAGCCATCCCAGGGAAGCAAAGGCAACACCTTGCCCCTCTGATCAAGCACCAATGTCCAATGCAGCTGATACTCAAAGCACTTGGGAATAACTGCTCCCGACCCAATCCCTGCAAACAGATGAGCTGCTGAGACTGTCAGATAGCTTACTAACCCCAGCCTCCTCCTCCTTCCCTCTTTTTTCCTTTTTTAAAGCAACGCAGATTAAAGGAAGGGTGTTTCCATTTGATGCCCATTTGCAAATTAGCCAGTCCTCTAACATTAATGTTCATATGGGGTTTTTTTGTCCCACCTCTCCCTTTATTTCTTCTTAGCCTACCCAACCTAGTTGTTCCACAGAGCAATCATACATACCCATAGCATCTGAATAGATGTATACGTAACATTTAAAACCAACCCCAAACTATGCCCAGATGTCTATTTCTCCCTGTCTCATAAGTCCTTTAATATCTGATTAATGTCTATTTTACTCCTTCCCCCAGAGTATTTAGCGTGTGCCTCACTGTATAAATCTGCATATATTTTGCAGATCTAGTGGAAGAACTGAAAAAAGCTCTGTTGGTTTCACTGAGAAAACTTGTTCAGAGGAGCCAGGTTGGATGATTGGGAGAGTTCTGCAGCAGAAGGCAGCAGTGTGTGGTACAGGGGGGTTGCAGAGTCTCCTTCTCTGGAGACATTTAAAGCCCACCTGGACCTGTTCCTGTGTGACTTGGTCTAAGTGGTCCTGCTCTGGCAGGGACACTAGACTAGATGATCTTTTGAGGTCCCTTCCAATCCCTAATGTTCTGTGATTCTGTGAATGCAAGAATTATAATTTATTATTATATAAACTTTATCATGTAACTTTGACAAATGACTACTTCTTCCTCTTGAAGCAGGGTAGGATTAGTATTTCCTAGCGTGGGCAGACCTATGGCATAACTTGGTAGCAGTGATTTCTGAGATCAATCCTGATGCAGCATGATGGAATTTATGCAGACAGCGATACTCCCCTACATGATCCAGCAATTTCATGGAGGAGGGAAGAAGCAGGCAGATGGGTGTGCTAATGTGAGAAGTAACATGCATTTGTGTGTCTACCATACACCAGGTACTGCAGGGAGCTGGATTTTCTGTAGACGTTGCTGCTTGCAGCACCGATCTCCAAAAGTCAGCTCTGACCTTCATGTTATTGATATTTTCTGTGGCAGCCTTAAATTGTTCATTCCCTTCGATATTCTCAATGTGATTCGCTTCTGTCTCAAAGGGCCTGATTCAGTGCTCTTGGATCATAAGAAAGATAAAAAGACTGCTCCTGACTACCCTGGCCTTTCCAATCTCCAGATGCTTTTGCTCAGCCACTAAGTCAGCTTAGAGAAATGAATGGCCACTTAGAGCATAGAATCATGGGATCATAAAATCATTAGGGATTGTAAAGGGACCTTGAAGGATCATCTAGTCCAATCCCCCTGACACAGCAGGATCACCTACACCAAGTCACACAGGAACACATCCAGGCGGGTTTTAAACATCTCCAGTGAAGTCTCCCTGGGCAGCCTGTTCCGGTGCTCTATCACCCTCACTGGGTAGAAGTTCCTTCTCATATTTATGTGGAACCTCCTATGTTCCAGCTCACACCCATTGCCCCTGGTCCTATCACCAGGTGACACTGAGAAGATCCTGGCTCCATCATCCTGACGCCCACCCTTCACATATTTATAGATATTAACATTTCTTGATCCATTTGGCGAGGAGCTACCTTGGCCCAGCTTGTGAGGTAACTACACAGCTAGAAACATACATGATGTTAAAGAGCAGATTGGGTACGAAATAACATCCACATCTCTGAACTTCCTGTCTTTCCTGTAGATGCCTGGTGATTCACAGAGGGCTTTTGTTTCTATCAAAGGTCAACAGAAGATCAAAATGGAATGTGCACGTATGGTTCTGGTGTCATCTGGGGGAAATCTTCACAGCACTTTCAGATTGTTCAACCCCAATCACTAAATATGAGAATCAAAATGAGCTGAAAGTATGTAATCTGGAGCTCCTTACAGAGGAAATAACAATTTGGAAGAGACCTGAGATCAGATGATGGAAGAGAAGGTTTGGAAGATTAAAATGAGCTCAAGTTTGGATGGAGTAGAAATCAGAAAGAAAAAACCATCAGTCCTAGAAGTACGTTGTGTTTGTCTGTAAAACCCTACTCCACAAAAACTGATGCTTAGTCCATTTGGTGCAATTTCACACACTCAGAGAATCACCCTAGCTGGAAAACACCTTCAAGCCCATTGGGTCCAACCATTAACCTAACTGTTCCAAGCCCATCACTAAACCATGTCTCTAAGCTCCATATCTACACGACTTTTAAACAAATCTGGGGATAGTGATTCAACCACCTCCCTGGGCAGTCTGTTCCAATGCCTAACGGCCCTTTCAAACACATCACTAAATCTAACCCTACAAGCAATACACTGGAGAGAATATCATCAAAACGCTATTCACCGTTAGACTCCCATAGGATCATAGGATGTTAGGCATCTTTGCTCTCAACTGAGGACACTCCACTACTTGTTTCTTGGCACACATGAGACATACAAACTCATTTTGATGGAAATGCAGACCAAGATTTCCCTGTATTCATCAGACTCCTGGGCAGGAGGCTCTAAGATAAATACAGATGTTCACAAAACTCCCAGCAAAATCACAAGGGCTGGCAGCTATTATTTCCATACAAAGAATGTCCACTGCTGCCCTTTTCCACTTGCTAGTGCTACACCCCAGAGTGGGAAATTCTGATTGTCTCCATGACAAATTATATTTGGCTGTTGTTGTTCTGCAGGAATCTCTTCCAAGGGTAATACAAACCCCGATGGGCTTTTTACTGACCTTTATGGTCAGACTCCAGAACACACTGACCATCAGTAGAAGAAAACACCATCACTTCATGGGTACTTTTCTTCAAAATCTGAACTCTTGCAAAATCTGTGTCTGAGTCCCCACAACCCTTCTGACAAAAGTCTGAAACCAACTCTTAAATACAGGGCAAGGAACAGTCTAGGAATTATCCTCAGAAACTCCAAATCCCCTGACCACTGCTCCTAGTGTTACTTAAAAACCTTTTATTAAATGAGTTTGTAAAAACAATCAAAGTAAATACACCTCTGGAGGTGAGAGAGGGGAAAGGACCTGGTGGAGGGTGGTTTTACCTGTCACTGCACCAGGCTGGGTGCTGGTGAAGTTACAGCCATACAGAACATCTAATAGATGCACGGAGATAAAATGAAAGAGGAAAGAACACAGTGCTGTCAGTTCATCTCTGAGCCAGGATAAATATTAACATTATCAGACTACTGTGAAAAATCCCAGAGAGGGATTACAACCAGAGATTCCTTAGAAGAAGCAGGGGGGGAAAAGAAAAGAGAGATAAATGGACGCCTTTCTGAATGCTCCGAAGGCAGCGAGTTACACTTTCTCTCAACACATTGTCAAGCCTTTCACAGAGCAAACAGGGCTTTCATTTCACAGCCTCTTCTCCTTCCTCAAGGGCCATGGGTACATCCTGGAAAGAAAGAGGATTTTGGAAACTTGTCAAGTGGCAGGAGGGGTTTTCAATTGGTGTTTGAAAAAAGGACTCTGGTGAAACCTGATCTTGTGTTATCACAAGTACCACTTTCCTTTCCAGCCCCTGCACCCCAACATTCACCTTCCCTCAAGATCTCCCATCAAGAGGAGGTTCAGGGGAAGCATGTAGGGTTACAGTATCAGGTTTGACATAGTCTTTGGAATGGAGTGAACGTGGTGCTCAGAGGTTGAGAACTGCAGGTGATGCACACCAGCAGGTCTGAAGAGCTTTAGCAGGTGTGTGAGCAGATCTTTGCTCTCTTCCTGGGGTTCCAGCTGTATTTTTACTGGTTCTGTAGTGATACTATTTTCCCTCTCTGCTTCACTTTAGTTCACCACCTGTCTGCTAGCACAACTATTCCTGGAACTGGGCAGACAGCAGTTTGCTGAATGGGTCCAGTTAAAAATTAGCTCTTCCCCATACCCCTGGGTTATTATTAGCCTAGACAAGACCGGGAGGGAGAGACTAGGTGGAGAAGACAGTTCTTATGTTGCCCTCACACTGCAGGATAACCCCACAGTTACACAACCAAACATGCAGAACTATTCAGCTAATCAGCCAGCAGAGACTAG
Organism: Rhinopomastus cyanomelas; assembly: GCA_013400115.1. Taxonomy (NCBI): domain Eukaryota; kingdom Metazoa; phylum Chordata; class Aves; order Bucerotiformes; family Rhinopomastidae; genus Rhinopomastus; species Rhinopomastus cyanomelas. The sequence goes on along the minus strand of VXBP01000837.1, from coordinate 1,204,555 downwards.
TCGAGGTGAATCGGTGTTTGAGACAGGTACCAGCAAAGCACAGAATGGCACCAGTATGAGGAACAACTTCAGTGACTGGGGCTCTCCATCTCTAGAAAAGAAAGTGTTGAGAAGACACATGCCAAAGACAAAATGAGCTGATAGAAGTAAACAAACAACAGCTGTTCACCACTTTGCCCAGTAAGAGAACTGGGAGGCAGTAGCTGAAACTTGCAGGTGGAAACTCAGGCCAGTTGGAAAAGGAAAAACAACTTTCATCCAAAGTGTGTTTAGTCTGTGGAGCTCCTTGCCAGTGAACATTGTGAGTGATCAAAGGCAGCTGGAGAAAATAATGGAGAAAATAATTAATTGTAGTTACATTGGAAAGTCCCTTGGTCACACATCTGGGGCCTGGGCGAGTTTTCAGGTGAAGGACCACTCTGAGTTTGTGGTGTGACACTCCATCAGCATTCACTGCTGGAGACAAGATGCTGAGACTGATCAGCCTTTGCACAGCTCTTGGCTACATTTAGCTGCCTTTGGAATGACTGGTGGCAATGTCACTGTCACTTAACACTGCTCTAACAGGGAACACATTTGTGTCCACAGTCCTGCCAAAGTCCACACTCTCAGCAGTTCTTCGACTGATACTAACACTACCAGGTCCAAGTTTTCAGCTCAGTAGTGAAGCTAGCAGTGGAGAGTTAGAGCCTGACTCCCACATCCTCCAAATCACAGTTCGCAAGGCGCTCCCCACTACAGGTGAAGATCTGGGTTTCCAGAAGCCACTGTGCTCACACGGATCATTATTCTGAGCAAAGACCTAGAGCTGATTTTCATAAGTGCTGAGTATAGACAGCTCCTACTTAAGCTGAAAGGAGCTATGAGCCTTCTGTTTCCAAGAGAACAAGGCTGAACCATCAAAATGTCCTCTGCCTAGAAACTCTGTGGTACTACAGAACCAGTTATCACTGGTTTTCTGTTTGGCTGTGACTGAGGAGTCAAGCCGCACACAGAGCACAAGTCAGGGCTGGCTGTACTCCAGGTGCTTTAGGAACCTACCTCCAGAAGTAGTGGCAATGCAATGCTGGTTGAATCCTGTTCCAATGTACATCTCGTGGAAAAGAGCTTCTCATCAAAGCAGACCTCAGGGGATGTGGGGACATTCTTTAAGACCCCATAGCTTCACACTTCAGGGTGGTAGTCTTCAGGGTAGCAGGACACATGCCCATTGCCCCCTCAGTCAGAAAGACCTCTCCACTCCAACTTGTTTAGCACTGCCTTGGCACAGCACAATGCAGATTTTCCTTCCTGACCTCCAAGCCCCCTTCATGCTCCTCCCAAGCAGGGGGGGCTGATGGGTGCTTTTAAAAAATCCCCTCCTTCTGTATTTACTTCCTAACCCAAATGCCAGGAGACGGCCGACAGCTGGCTTAAATCTCTGCAGCTCAGGAGATCAGCCCTCTCCCTCCCCCCTCCTGCCTTTTCTAATAAAAATTAATTTATTATGATCCAGAGAGTTGAAATTAATCTGCCTCCAGAGAGGCTGTGTCTGGCAAGTCCCGGTGAGGAGGGAGGCCGAGGGCTCCGCAGGGCACATTAGCAGTGTTGTTGTGCTTAATGTTGTGTGGCCGCAACATCTGCTAATTTAATGCACGAGCAGCCAGCTGCCTCCGACAGCTCCTAACAAGAAGTGGGCAGTGGGGTTGCAAGAAGCTGAAGGTGTGAGGGGCTGCTCTCCAGGCTCCCCGCTCCAGACCCTGTGTAACCACAGACTTTGCTGAGGTGCTCAGGATTAAATCCTTAGGGTGTCACCCTAGCAGAGGTCAGCTTGTCAAATCTGTGGTCAGGATCTGGGCGACATCCCAGTTCTGCAAGAGCACTGGTGAAGAGTACACTGGTGGTATGAAAGCCCCATTTCACCTGCACTCTGAGGAGACTAACACAGCAAGGAGCAATGCTCATGCTGTGCTTAGTCCTGCTGCACCCAGAGGAGCTGGAGTGAGGGGTGGCTGTCAAAGCAAAACCACATGGAGATGGTCTGAGGGAAATCACACCTGTACCGAGACAGGTTTGGTGTTTTTCCCAAGCAGCTCATCTGAGCAGTGGGTCCTCAAGAGCTATTTTTGCAGAAATTACTCTGCTAAATGAAAGAAACATTCCACCTATTACAGGAGTGAGAGTACCTGCAAAATTTGGTTGTAGATCTTGGAAAGGCAGAGGCACCAATTCCGACCTCCTTTCACAATCACACCCAACAAAGCCTGTGTCCATGCCAAATCTCCATCATTTAGGAAGCACCCAAGGGTCGACTCAATGCCTCCAATGCCAAAGGACCCAGCACACACCTGGAGGTATCAGTCGCTGCCACGGGTAGGCAACAGTTCTGATTTCTACTAGGAAATGGAGGAAGCCCTAGTGGTTTGGAAACCTGGAGCAGAGAAACCATGACCCCGTTCTCTGATGCAAGGTGGTGTCACACAGACCTGGGAGAGGTAAGCTTGCAGCAGTTGCTCTGCAGCAGCTGCCTGCAGACAGACTCTTACTCCCAAAGAAGAGTTGATAATGGAGGTGCTTGCTGTGATGTGGGGGAGGAATCTAGGATTCGTGTCTAGTATCTGCCGTAAGAAAGAGCCAACGGTAGCTACATGGGGAGAGAGGGTGGGAGAAGCCAGGGATGTGAGACCCAAACCAGTCAGACTGCTCATCCCCACATGGTGAACTCCTACAGAACCACAGGGTTTTGGTCCTCAAAACTATTGGGACACCCCCATGCCCCTTGAGCAGAGCCATTTCAGGGCCCTGAGAGATTCTGCCTCTAGGTGAAGGCAGAGCAACACAAACAGCGTGGTAAGAGATACTGCGTTGGGCTAAAAGAGTATGGTAAACCTCTTAGGGAAGGGAATGAAATGATTTTTCTCAAATAACCAACATAAGGATTTGAAAATGAACATCTCTTAGTATTAATTTAATTAAAGCAGCATGCTGCCGTTACTTATAAAGCTAGAAGAATCAGTCTGTTTAATGGGTTCTCAACTAATCAAAAATTAATTAAGCGTTTAGTGGGGATTCCAAATCCCTGAATTGGATTTAAAGAAGCCTGTTTCCACATCTTTTTCAAGTGTTGCTTGTTTTACCAGAACAGGAGACATGTTTGATTGTGCAGACCTCCCATTATCCCTGGCTTGCAGGTGATCAGCCTTGAAATTCATTCTTATTAGTTGATAGCTGCTCCATTTCCTGAAATGACTGTGACAGAGCATCACTAAGTCTCTGCCAGTCCTAAAAGAGGGCTCAGAGCTTTCCTTTGAGCATTGTGCCATGCATCTCCTCGCTAGTTCACAGGTGATACAGAATGAACAGCAGAGCAGGGCTGAGAATGGGGAAATCTGCCTCTTATTTCTGAGGCTTTTTGATTATGCAATGGGGAGTGATGGTCCCTTAGATGGACTCCTGACTGCTACATCTCTGCCTGGAGTTTGCTCTCAGTAAATTTTATCTATCACACCCTTCGTTCCTCTCTCAAAACATTTCTCACCACTCTACATGACAACATCCACCACTGAGTGATGGAGTCTGCTCACCCACAGGCAGCAGCTACCACATCCTGAACTGGGTGAGGTGACTTTCAACATCAGTGGGCCTCAGAAATGCCCTTCACCTCATCTCCCTGCCCACCACCCATGTCTTGATGCAGCAAACAACCCCAGGGCACAGACCTGGCTAGAAGGCCACCTGTCCATTGAACAACAAATAAAATGAAATTTATTTTAATGGCTGTCACATCTCCAATCCTTTTCTCACTGAGAACAGCGAGGCGGCGGATGGCACCTGAGAGAGGGAAGGCTGGTGCACGAGGGAGAAGCAGCAGTGCTGCCTGAGCTGCTGCCTGCAATCACTGCTCATCAAACCGCACCCTGCAAGGGAAACCATGGCCCTGAGCCTGCAGCTGGAGACAGCTCGATTTGCCTTTCATCTCTAGAGATATTATTTTTGTAGCTATTCAGCATGCTGACAATGTAAATAATGTGAATAATAATCATCATCATTTTTTTTAAAAAAAATGCATCAAGTGTCAGGCGGGATGCAAAATTTTCCTGCTTCTTTTTTTGGATGAGGGGTAAAGGGTGGAAGCTTGATAATGCTCTACCTGAACCCCTTAAAGCACAACATCTTTGAAGTAGCAAACTGGCAAATACACTCAATCAATTATAAATGAAATAATCTTCTTAAAATATTAGAGATTTGGGTGCTAAGCAATACTGGAAGATTATGGAGAGAAAATCAGTTTTAGAGCTTCCTAAAGTGACAGAAAGAGAATAATCGGAAGAAATGGTGAGAAGTTTAAAACGATTATGTAGATTTGTGTCAGTGAAAATGTCCCAGCAATCCTTAGCCGATCTCTCGTACGCTGGAAATAGATTACGTTCAATCCTTTCTTAAAGGGGCAGGTTGCTTTCAAGTGTGGGGGTGGTTCAGTTTTTTCCTTTCTCTTTTTTTAAACTTTTCTAAGCACTTTTGCATCATTTTTAACCTCCAAATGAGGCTGGGCTCAAGGACGTGCCTGGGTGTGTTTGCCCTCTGTACTGGAGGTGCGTGCTCTGGAGCAGAGACTGCGGCACACCGGTGGGTATGGTGAACCACATCTCCACCTCCCGGCATGAGGAAAGACCTCTTGAGCCTCACCTATCTGCAGGAGCAGGGCACTCAGTATCAGGAGGCTGCACAAAGATCTCATTAAAACCAACTGGTTTTCCCCATGGAAAACACCTCAAAAATCAAGATTACATCCATCCTTGTGGAAAACATGGATGACCCTGGGAAAAACTGAGGTCCCCAGGCTTGAGCAAGACTCATCCCCCATCCTCCCACAGTATGACCAGCACCGAGAGGAAAGAGTACAAACTGAGGAAAGGAGCAATCGGGCACAAGATGCGATCTGACCCTGCTTTGGACAGAAACAGGTTGTGGAGGGTCTGCACCACGTTTCCTCCGTGGTGTTGCAATTAAAGCCTGTCTGAGTCCTTGCTGGCTCTGCATTTCACATTTACAGCCTCAGTGCAGACTGCGGGAATAATCTAGAGCTTACCCTTCGCACGCACGCGTGCGTTTTAACACGACCTCCAAATGTGTCCCAGCAGAAAGGACTGCATGACCTGGAAAACAGCTACTCCACACAATCACCTTCTTCAGTTTCACGGCACCACTAGGGTTTGAGATACAAGCCCAGGAGACCTCATGTTCACTGTGCAGCCTTGCATGAGTGTGGGGAGAAAGCTCCTGGAGCTAAGAGAGGAGGACAGGAGCCCACCAACCCTGTAGGGTCTGCAGCCAGAAGCAACAGAATAGTTCAGAGGAAGAAATTAAAATAGGATAAAGGCACATCAGCGTCAGGGCTGCTTCTAAAGATGGTGCAAGTAAGCCGAGGGGTTGGTGAGAACTGTTGTTAATTGATAGCGAAGGAGAGGAAGCTGTCTCCGGGGGAAAGGAGGTAATGCAGGTAATCTTCAGAGAGGATTTGCCTAAAGAGATGGAGGTTTGGGAACAGAAATTCCTGAAGTCAGGCACGGGTGGAAGAGGAAGATGTAATCTGGTCAACAGCCAGCAAGTTGATGTGGAGCCACCAAAATCAACCGGTTCTCACGTAGGACCTGCAGGTCAGTTCATATCTGCAATCGTGGATATTTTCAGTAGGGAAAAACAAGCTTCCTCTTCCCCTCCCCGCCTCAAATCAGACACTTAATCATTTAAAAAAGCTGACTTGTTGCCACGGTGCATTTTTTACCTTAAACTAACAAATACAAANCTTCCAATCCCTAATGATTCTATGATTCTATAACAACAGTAGGAAACAAATTCACAAGTTAAAACCTTCCCTAGAGGTTCTTGCAAGAGATAGGAGTGAAAAACTGTCCTAAAAAGAGCTTGCAAAACTTAGAAGTGAGCATAAAGCATAAGATTTTTTAAAGGTTCTGCTTAACAGCATTGCTGGGTATCGGAGGTGCTGTCCTTTGTGTTTGAGGGTCATTCCGAGTTATGGTCACTCTCTGTGCTGCTCACCCCAGCAATGCCCATGGCCGCTGTGGTCTCAGCAGGAATTGGAGCATCCCCAGAGCACCTCTGTCTAATCCCATCTTTCTCTCCAGGAATTCAGGCAGCTGGAAATAACAGCCCTTACCTGTCGCCAGTGGAGAGGGTAGGCAGAATCAGCTAATGTTTGTAAAGCTCTTAGCAGATGACAGTGCTGTTTTGTGGCACTACTCCCATATTATGGGTGGATGCTGCTTGATAGTCAGGCATGGAATCAATTTTTGAATAATGGATATTAAAAACGTCAACTCTGACACCCAGCCATAAAGGCTGCCGCACGCTGAGTGCCTGCATATTGTTTCACACACTTAATATACAGTGGAGGCTCTGTAATTACTCCTTGCTAATCCCCACCCTTCATAATCTACACGTACGTGTGAAACCTGGCCGCCTCTTCCCACCTCTCTGTGAAGATTTCAGAGCACAGGCTTCACCGAGCTGTCACCACGCTCAGACACCGCTGGCTGTTCAGACACCTCTGTTCCCCAAAATACTGTGAATTGCCAAGTGCTCGGGCCGTCCCCCAGACCTGCTCTTCATCTGCACCTGCTACTGAGTCACTGAGCATCAGTGGGATGGGATGAGCTGTAGAATCATAGAACAGGTTGGGTTGGAAGGGACCTCCAAAGGTCATCTAGTCCAACCCTCTGCAACAAGATTGCCTGGGTTCTGACTAGACCAGGTTGCTCAGAGCCCCATCCAGCCTGTCTGAGAATGTCTCTGGGGATGGGATCTCCACTGCCTCTCTAGGCAACCTGTTCCAGTGATCCACCACCCTCAGACTAGAGAACTTTTCCCTCATGTCCAGCCTAAACCCTTTTCCAGCTTAAAACCATGACCACTCATCCTGTTGTTCCCTGCCCTTGTGAACAGTTTGTCCCCAGCCTTCTTAAAGGCCCTGTTCAGGTATCAGAATGTGGTTATAAGGTCCCCTGGAGCCTTATCCAGAGAGCAGAAGGCAGAGCTTTCCTGGCAGAAGCCGTCAAGGAAATGCCATCAGAAACATAAAACGAGGCAGTGTTTCTTTGCAGCAGAAGCTGAGGGAAAAATGGGCTTGGAAGGCTCGGTTTCATGTAGACATCTGAAAACTGAACATGGAGTCTGAGTAAATCTAGACAAGCTGTCTCGATCTTGGAGCTACTTGGGCCTTGAGCCAACTTCTGCCATCAGCCTTGCCGGTCAGGTTAGGGAGATTCACCCTGTTTCTGCCAGAACCTTCCACTGAGATGTGTGAGCGTAGATGAAGTCAGGGCAGGGACACCGGGAAGTGACCATGAATATCCTCCTGAAGGCACTACTGAGTCAGGAGACTAGTGAAGAGGTGATTGGGTACAATCAGCATGGCTTCACCAAGGGCAAATCATGCCTGACAAACCCGGTGGCCTTCTATGAACAGGTCACAACGTTAATAGATGAGGGGCAAGCAACTGATGTCATTCACCTGGACCTGAGCAAAGCCTTTGACACTGTCCTGCACCACATTCTGGTCTCCAAGCTGGTGGAACATGGCTTTGATGGGTGGACCACTAGATGGGTAAGGAACCGGCTTGATGGCCACACTCAGAGAGTGGTTGTTGATGGATCCATGTCCAAGTGGAGGCCAGTGACAAGCAGAGTCCCTCAGAGATCAGTCCTGAGACCAGTCTCGGTCAACATCTTTGGCGTTGACATGGACAGAGGCATCGAGTGCACCCTAAGCAAGTTTGCTGATGACACCAAGCTGTGTGGTGCAGCAGACACGCTGGAGGGCAGGGATGCCATCCAGAGGGACCTGGACAGGCTGGAGAAGTGGGCACAAGCCAACCTCATGGGGTTCAACAAGACCAAGTGTAAGGTCCTGCATCTGGGTCGAGGCAATCCTAAGCACAAATACAGGCTGGGCAGTGACTGGCTGCAGAGTAGCCCTGAGGAGAGGGACTTCAGGGTGCTTGTGGAAGAAAAGCTCAACATGAGCCGGCAGTGTGCACTTGTGGCCTGGAAGGCAAACCTGATCCTGGGCTGCATCAGGAGAAGTGTGGCCAGCAGGTCGAGGGAGGTGATTCTCCCTCTCTTCCACCCTGGTGAGACCCCACCTGGAGGACTGCCTCCAGTTCTGGAGCCCTTATTACAAGAAGGATGTGGACGTGCTGGAGCGAGTGCAGAGGAGGGCCACGAGGATGATCGGACAGCTGGAGCACCTCTCCTGTGAGGCCAGACTGAGAGAGTTGGGGCTGTTGAGTCTGGAGAAGAGGAGGCTCCCAGGTGACCTTGTTGTGGCCATCCAGTATCTGAGAGGGGTCTACAGAAAGACTGGGGAGGGGCTTTTTGGGATGTCAGGTAGTGACAGGTCTAGGGGGAATGGAACAAAGCTGGAGATGTGTAGATTTAGAGTGGACGTGAGGAGGAAGTTCTTGACTGTGAGAGTGGTGAGAGCCTGGAATGGGTTGCCCAGGGAGGTAGTTGGGGCCCCATCCCTGGAGGTGTTTAAGGCCAGGCTGGATGGGGCTCTGGCCAGCCTTGTCTAGGGTGGGGTGTCCCAGCCTGGTCGGGGTGTTGGAACTGGATGGTTGGTGGTCCCTTCCAACCCTGACTGATTCTGATTCCATAACTTCTCCAGTGACGTGATCCTGCTGTGACAGGGGGATTGGACTAGATGATCTTTCGGGGTCCCTTCCAATCCCTAATGATACTATGATTCTATCTCCAGGCTGGAAAAGAAGAAAAGTCTTCTCACCAACAGAAATGGTTTGAAACAGGCCTCCCTGTTGGAATGGAGGAGCCTGAAAGGACCAAATTAAGTTTCAGGTAGAGTTTAATAGGAGAGATTAGGCTGGATGAGATGCTGAGTGGCATGATCTAGATGATCTAGATGTTAGGATTACTGGGTTTATTTGGATTGAGGTTGGGCTGGTTGATCTTTAAGGTCTTTTCCAACCTTATCATTACTGTGACACTGTGATACTGTGATAACAGAATAATTTAGATGGGTACAGTCTTGTCCAACCTGTGATACAGCCTCCTGCTCCAAATAGGGACCACCTTGAGGTTAGACCCAACTTTAGTGTTCTGTCAGGTGGCCCAGAGTCTTGTCCAGGCACGTTTTGACTATCTCCAAGAGTGGAGGTCCCAGCAGCCTCTCATGATCCTTTACAGTGATAACAACAGGCTGCAGAGAGTCGGCTATTAAGGAATATAGGCTTATGAATCCAATCCAGGTCCAGTTTCCTCACAGAAGGAAATTATCTGAGCTTCGAATGAGCAAGAAAAGCCTCTTTTCTGCTCTTCTTGCACATTTAATCCCCCTCTTCACCTGTGTGGATGGTTCTTGGCTCCCAGCTAGAGCTGGGGCACTGCGACGCCCGTGCCACCATGGATCAGGTAGACCTGCAATGCTGATGACTTGATGGCCCAGCAATGAGAGAATGGGTCTTTGAGGCAGCCTTTACTTGCCGTCACCATAGATACAAAAGCCCAGCTGGCTTTAGAAAAACAACCTGTGGGTGTCGCACATGGAAATGCCACAGAGGTACCACCTCCATCCCAAAGCAGGTCTTTACTTACACATTATAGAGGTAAACTCAGGCATGCAGCAGTGGCGAAAGGACTGTGAAGTTGGACCCGAAGCGTGAGGAATTTGTCTGCAATCCGCTCCCTTTCCTTTTCCATGGGATTTCTTGAATTTTTGTGTTACACCAGCTAGGGGCAACCCAGGTATAGGCTGGGACCCCAGGGTCCCTCGGGCTGATACACAGCACAGAGCCAGTCCCTGCCCAACTGTCTCTCACTCCCCAGCCACTCTGATGGAGGAGGAGTCAGAGAATAGAGAAACCTTTTTTAAAAAAGTCACCGTTCCTGAGCCTGTGCAAAATGTGCAGCTCCTGCACCTGCTCTACTCCCCTCGTTCAGCCTCTGCCTCCTTACAGTCGCTTACAATCTGGGATGGCCCAGATTTGCAGCAGACCAACAGTGCTAGGTCTTGGTCCAGAGCAGCCAAGGATCCCGCTTATTTTATTTTAAAGCTCTGAGGACTGGGGACGCAGGCTGACACCCACCCCCTCGAGATTAACGATACCAGCGCCGTGACTCCCTGCACACGCACGGCACGGCTCAGACCCAGCGCCACAGCCCCAGAGCTCTGTGAACCGGCTGAGACAGGCAGCACGTCAGCCCGAAACGGCTCTGAGCCCAAAACTCGATTATTGCTTAACTTTCCTGCCAGGCTTGCAGGTCCCTCTGTGCTAAATCATTCCCTATCGATCCGCTCCCATTATAAAGCTCCTGTCTCCCCCACGAGCATGCGACTCCATATGACTCGACTTCCAGCACAATTGAGCTCGGACCCTAAAAATCAATACTGCAGCAACCCAAGGATCAGAGGCCAATGAGGTCTTTAACAAACGTGTCTGCTGCTCTTGACTTGAGTAGGCTTCAGCCTACTTTGAGGTCCTTTCTGATCCATCATGGGTTTGTTCAGGTTGTCATAAAGCAAATTTGCAGTCATTGATCCAGGCAGAATGAAGTTGTGAATATCAGATGGGGGGAGAGAGAGGGGAGAATAACCCTAGAGAAAGAGTTTTAATAGCTTATAGGCAACACATGTCTGAGCCAGAGGAAAGCAAATTAGGAAAATGCAAACGAAAGAAGCTTTTTCTTTTTTTTCCCAGCCTTTCTTCCCTCTGGAGAGGGAAGGTGCCCTGGCTCTTAAGAAAAACAAAAGGAAACAATAAATATGATTAACTACAGTGCAGGCTGGTTCTTTCTAACAGATGAGGGCTATGGCTACGTATGCTTGTGATATTAACCATAGATCATGTTCTATAACTTATAAATGTATAGAAAATAACAAGCCAGGTCCTTCTCTGCTGTGAAACCATGTGTCTCTGCTGAAGCCAATTCTGCTTCTGCCAGCAGACAGGACTGAGGAAAACTCATTTCAGAGCAAAATAACTGAAGAAGGAGGAAAGTTGCTTTCCATAACGCGCGATTCTGATGACAAATGACCCAACCATCTGCAAAATGTATTAACGAGGCTTCGCTATGCAACAAATTGCACAAAAGCCAATTGAATTTAGTATCAGGGTCATTCATCTCCCTGGCTTTTTGTTACTTCTTATTCAGCTCCAAATCTTTTCAAAACTCATTAAATGACGCATAATCAAAATTCACATTTCTGTACCTTTTAAGTCCAAATGAGGAGCCCAGTTCCAAACACTCGCAGCTCGACTGAGCTCTGCTTTCAGAGCCACCACCTACCCTTTACAAGAATAAAGCTATTCCAGGTTTGAAGAGCACTTAGTAATGGAGATCCAGACTAGGATTTTTTTGTGCAGAAGATCATAGAATCATTAGGGATTGGAAGGGACCTCAAAAGATCATCTAGTCGAATCCCCCTGACACAGCAGGATCGCCTAGACCAAGTCACACAGGAATGCATCCAGGTGGGTCTTAAACATCTCCAGTGAAGGAGACTCCATGTTCACTTCACTCCCACAGTACCTAAAACTTCTGTTTATTCAGAGAAAATACAAGATATTCACTGAGATTTTAGTGGCAGGTCTGGAAAAGGAGAAGCAGCCAGCAAACCAGGAGCCCTCCTGAGCTCTGCTCCCACGGGCCCTAGGGGGAGGAGCAACCCCTGTCTTCTTGCCCACAGCCTTTGCCTTAGTGACTGCCAACTGGCCCATCCTTTGCTGGGCTGTGATAGGTTTGCTCCCAGCTGTGCTGAGCTGGTGGGCTCCCATTATCCATTTATTACTCCAATGTTGATGCTGCAGCAGCAGCACTTAGTCAGGCAGCACCCTGTGTCATCTGTTCCTCTCCCTCCCCAGAGAGCCAAATCTCTACCTGTCTCTCTGAAAAGCTCACAATTTGGAGATCTTCAGACTTCTCCAGAGCAGAGGAAGGGCCAGGACCTTCCATACAGAGATTACTCTGATGTAGGTAGGAGCCACCAAATACTGACAACGAACAACTTAGTCCTGTGAAATGGAGGGGCTATGACAAGCACGATGGAAAGCAAGAGCTCCCAGATAATTCAGCAATGGGGTTGTTGTGGGTTATCCCATCAATTCCATTCTGCAAACATGTCCCCATGGGCATCAGCACTGCTGCGAGGGCTGTACCCCAGCTCGTCACAGCCCTGCCCCTGCTCATTTCCAGGTGTAATCCCAAACCACCTGACACTGTAGGGCATCACGAGCTGCCCCATCCTCTTGCCTGTTCTCGGACTAGCAGCCTCTGTCTGCCTATGGCTTTCCCTCTGACTCAAGATTTGTCTCTTAAGAAGTCCAGCTGAAACTAGCCTCAGGTTAAGTCATCCCAATCCAAAAAAGATTTTCAACTGTTCTCCCATCACTCAGTGTGGCCAAGTGGTGACACGAGTCTCCCTTTCACGGGAGAACCCATGATTTCATTGTCCCTGCCAGTCCAAACTGTGATGAGAACAAAAAATGATGACATTTCTCATTCTGCTCTTCCCTCCTGAGTAAAAGTTAGTGAAGGTGGATAACATTAAATTTCCTTCCCAATTTTGTTCACATTTTTCACCTAATAGGTTGGCTTTGGTGTTTATTTCTAACAAAAACATGAGAACAGCCTGTTTTCTCACTTGTGTATTAATGAGACAAAACTAGTTTCCCCATCAGACAAGTTCTTCTTCTCTAAAAGCTTTTGTGCTTCTAGTATCAATATTATCCACTGAAAACAGGCTCAGAGAGAAATTTCCAGCTGGGTGCATTTGCATCTTTGCACATGTGGCCATTTGCAGGGAAGTCAATAGGGCAGCACAGCAATTGAAGCATTTCTCCGGAGCGAAGCCGTGATGTGTACCCCGTCCCCAGCTCTGTTTCATATTGTGGTGATGGAGGAGCGAACAAGACTTCCATTCCTGATGAATGGAGAGAATCAAGGTTTGCTTTCATCTGCCTTGATCCATTTGCCTGAAAACATCCCTCCCCTGAATGAATTCCCCTTCAGAGCCATCTTTCCTCAATTCAAATTGCTCCTTAATTCCTCCTTTTGGAGCGCACCTGACTACGAGCTTTGCCTCATATCCATCAGTCCTTGCACTCGCCGTAATGGTCTGCGTGAATGTTTGCTGCTATTACTGCTGCTCAGAGTGATGCTTCCTCCACATCGCACTCTCTGCACCGTCTCCAGCTATTGCTCTACCCCACTGCCCGTCTGAGAGCAGATGCACACGCTCTTGCAAAGCGTTATCTCATTATTTCAAGTCTATCTGCTAAAGCATTTGGAGAGACAGTGTATTAAAGACACCACATAAAAATAAATTGAATCGGGAGGAAATCTATACACCTACAGTTGTAAAAAGGAATAGTCACTGGTGATGACTCTATTTCCAGCAATGGCATTCTAACAAGCCAGAGCCCATCTTCTGGATGAATTTTAAACAGATCTGCTCAAACTGAGCTGAGCTGGCCGGTGTTGCAGGGCTGGGGCTGTGTCCTGGAAAGTGGGGGCTTGGTGAGTGAAGGCTTGCACCCTGACTGGGCTCCTCCAGGCCACTGATCCACCAGCACCCCTTACCCAGTTCATTCTGGATGCTGCAAAGAGGGACGTGCTGCCTTTTGCTCAGCTGGTCTCTTGAGCATCATTCCTCCCATTTGGCAATCCTTGCATCACAGAAACATAGAACATTAGGGACTGGAAGGGACCTCGAAAGATCATCTAGTCCAATCCCCCCCACCATAGCAAGATCACCTAGATCAAGTCACATAGGAACATGTCCAGACGGGTTTTAAACTTCTCCAGAGAGGGAGACTCCACAGGCCCCCTAGGCAGCCCATTCTGTTTCTCTGTCACCCTCACTGTGAAGAAGTTCCTCCTCACATTAATGTGGAACCTCCTATGTTCTAGCTCACACCCATTGCCCCTTATCCTATCATTAGATGACACTGAGCAAAGCCTGGCTCCATCCTCCTGACACCCACCCTTTCCATATTTAAAGACATTAATGGGGTCGCCTCTCAGCTCCCTTTTTTCCAAGCTCAAGAGATGCAGCTCCCTCAGCATTTCCTCATCAGGGAGATGTTCTGCTCCTTCATCATCTTTGTGGCTCTGTGCTGGACTCTCTTCAACAATTCTGTGTCCTTCTGGAACTGAGGGGCATAGAAGAACTGGACACAGTATTCCAGATGTGGTCTCAGCAGGGCAGAGTAGATGGGGAGGAGAACCTCTCTCAATCTACTAAGCACCCCTTTTCTAATACACCCCAGGATGCCATCTGCCTTCTTAGCCACAAGGGCACATTGCTGGCTCATGGTCATCCTGCTGACCATTGGGACCCCCAGGTCCCGTTCTCTAAGAGGTCAGTCCCCAACCTATACTGGTACCTGGGGTTGTTCTTGCCCAGATGCCAGACTCCGCACTGCCCTTGTTATACTTCATTAAATGTCTCCCACCCAACACTCCAGCCTCCCAGTACAGATAGGACAGCCTTACGGAAAAGCTTAGATCCATCCTCTGCAAACCTTTCAACAAAGTGCACAACACAAGCTCTGGTAGTTGCCCCTGTATCGGTCATGGGAACACAGCCCAACCTTCCTCCATTTGCACTGTACCTCAGCAAAGGAGCAAGCACAGTCCTTATGTGTGGAAAAGCAAGAGACTGGCTGTTTTGGATCCCTCTACAACAAAGATGAACTAAAATGGGTTCACTCCTTGTCTAAATGACTATGAAGTAAGACCTTGGGTTGGAGAAGTCATCCAACCAGGTCCAGGTTTCTAGTCCACACTGCCAACTCTGAGCCAAAAGAGGCTGTCTGGGGTCTATAAGCAGGGAGGTGAGAACGGATCTTACCGTGGAAGAGAACTCTGCCGGGCTGTGGAGCAAAAAGGATCAGAGGTCCCCGTAAGTGACTTAGCAGGAAACAGCCCTGTCTATGAAATCTGTGTCAAGGCTGACATTCCAGAAATTTTGGGCATACCCACAAGTAAAATAAACTCTACATAAAGCTGTCCATCGTGGTGTTAGCTGAGCTAAGGTCTATTCAGATCCTTCCTAATTCCTGGTTACTGTAACTCTGAGCTCTCCTCTGCACCCTGGGAATCTGTAAGATATGGAAATAGGAATTCTTTGCCCCAGTGGTTTGTTCTTGGCCTTACAATGCCCAGATCTTCACTGGTAAGTGATGGGAAGGGAAAAATAGTGCTGCAGATTTGTATGCTGCAAGGTTGAGCCAAGTCATAGTCCAGACACTCCACAAGACAGGAAGAAATCCATGGGGAAAGCTCTCTGACAGTCAGTCTCAGAATCCTCCTCCCTAATTAATTCATCATTTGTCTATTTAGGGGAACAGCTCAGCTGAAATTATGTCTTTCTGAAGTTAAAAAAAGAATGAGAAAGGAAGTTGGCTTATGTCATCTGTTCCTCCACCCTTCCCAATTCAAAGCGTTTTCAAGTCTCTATTTGTTCCTTTACAACTTTAATTTAACATTCACATTTGAGCAAACTGAGGAAAACACTTGCCTCCCCATAACTCAAAACAGCAGAAAGTAAAGCACAGTTTATCATTAGACCTGAGCCAAGGTGGCTACATCAGCTTCTCTGTTCAGGAGGATTTGGGGTTTCATTTTTCCTTTTTGCTCTGATTCAGAATCATGCCCCAAAATAAATATTCCCAGCTGGAATAAATACTTCTCCAACATTTCATACTGACCACCAGCACCTACATAATAGAACCATAAAGGTTGGAAGAGACCTAGGAGATCATCAAGTCCAACCATCAAACCAACAGCACCATGCCCACTAAACCATGTTTCTTAGTGACACATCTGCATGTTCTTTAAGACCTTCAGGGATGGCAGCTCCAATCCCCATCCCTGGGCAGCCTGTTCCAATCTCTGACCACTCTTTCTGTGAAGAAATTTTTCCTGATGTCCAATCTAATCCTCCCCTGACCCAACTTCAGGCTATTTCCTCTTGTTCTATCGCTAATGACTTGGGAGAAGAGACCAATCTCCACCTTTCTACAAACTCCTTTCAGGTAGCTGTAAAGAGCAATAAGGTCTCCCCTCAGCCTCCTTTTCTCCATGACTTTTAATGCTGTGGCAAAGGAGAGGGACCTACAGCCAACCACAGGATATTTCCAGCACTCAATGCTACCTGCAGCCATCAGGAGCCGTGATTTTACAAGATCTCCCCAGTGTCATTTACTCTCTGTCCTGAAGCTTGGTGCCAAAAATATGCCCGACTTTCTTCCTGAGGGAACAACCTGCTGTTACCTACATCCCAGGTGTTGAATGGTCCAGTTCAGTGGCTTTGCTTAGGCGGTGAAATTCAGACCCTTGGATTTCTCCAGGTTCAGTGTGTTTTAATAGAAATACTACATTTTCTAAACTGCAGTGAGGGAACCAGTAGGGGAATCTAGAAAGCAGTACTGCACCTCTCCCAGAAAGCAGCCACTGCAAGTCTGGACCACAGCTATGGCCAGAACAAATAGCAATAACAACCCAAACGCCTGGAAGAATTTCCCCTCCCTATCTTCCTCTCTCTCCAGCTCTTTCTTTCTTTACAAGGCTCATTTCTAGCAGGTCTGAGACTTGGGCACTGACCCACAAGGCCTGGAGGGAGGACAGTTTTCAGATACTGTCAGACCCAGCTGGACCCACTGAAGAGAGAGGCAGAGGTGAGCAAGGTGACAGTTGAAGGAATGGATTTCCAAGGGCCCTAAGTTGGAAGAGGCAGGGTCAGGCTCCACTAGCGCATGCCCTGCCTCAACATTTCAGCTTCACTGGAGATACGATTTTCCAGTATGCCAGACCCTGAATCCAAAGGGGATTGACTGAGATACCAGTGGAAAACCTTCAACCGCACCATGTCCAATGAACAGCGTTTCTATGGCCATTCGCTAGTCCAGGAACAAGCTTGTTCAGGTCAGGACTGGTCTGTTCCCATCCCACCCCGTGTTTCTGTCCATTCCTGTCCCCTTCCCCATGATCCTGACATGGGACGAGTTTCACTGGTCCAAGGAACGGGTCTGGCTGCAACTAAACTAGCAGGGGTGGGGAAATGGAGAAATGAAGAGAGAAAAGCAAGAGCTTTGCAAAAGCAAAATGAATTTTCGCTTGGAAATAACACTGTGTTTGACTGCCTTGTTGTTTGGGTTCCTCTTCAGCAGCCAGACACGGGGGTTACAGTCTGACTGGATGACCCAGGGGGACCCTGTGGCAGCCTTCCAGTACTTGAAGACTGGAGAAGGACTTTTTGTGAATGACTCCAGTGACAGGACAAGGGGGAATGTTTTCTAAGCTAAAAAAATGTAGGTTTAGGTTGGATCATAAGAATCAATTCCTCTCCCTGAGGGTGATGAAAAACTGAAACTGGTTGCCCAGGATGGCTGTGGATGCCCCCTCCCTGGAAGTGTTCAAAGCCAGGTTGGATGGAGCTCAGGGCAAGGTGGTCTAGTGAGAGAAGTCCCTGCCCATAGCAGGGGGGTTGGGACTGGACCATCTCTAAGGATCTTTCCAACCTAAACCACTCTATGATTCATTCTGTGATTCTACCAATGGAGTGACATTGGCTGTTTTCTAGTCCTCAATCACCTCTTCTGTTCTCCATGTCTTTTCAGAGATGATTGAGAGGACAATGAGCCCAACACTGAAGCTAAATAACTCTGCAGGTGCCCCTGCTGGGCTCCTCTGGGATGCTGTGATTTTTAAGATGTTTTTGGAGGATCTGAAACCTCTCAGAGAATTGCAGTGGTGGTAGCCTGCTTGTATTCATATTCAGATGAGAGCTGGAAAGGTTATCATCCTCATTTTGACCATATAGCCCAAGTTTTTCTGCTGAACTCTATACCTCTTTCTCCAGCTTCTCTCTGGACCCTATTTCCTTGGCTGAATTTCCTCCTTGCAACGTGGCCCTAACAACTCATTTCAATCTGAGGTGGTGGTTCTCCCTGAAGCAGAGGTGATACCTGCTTTTCTGCATTCAGTGGCACACCTCAGTCCTCCTTGCATGTGAATTCTGGTTTTGCTAGCAAGTGAGGGGTAACGCTTAGCTGAGTCTGCAGCTCAGTGAGCCTTTCTACTCCTGGGAGATCATGTTATCTCCTGGTGGTGCGCAAAGCGCCTTGGAGAAGGGGCCGCAACAGGTTGGTGGGGAAAAAACACCATAATAAATGGCATGCCTGATGGTCATAACAAGCCAGTGAGGACACATGACATAATCGGGGGATAATAAAGAATCTCACCAGGCTTTCAGGAGCGTGGGACTCGGCGAGACACAGAGCAACAAGCCAACACCACTGCCGGGCTCGCTCTTTGCAGCCAGGAGTGAAACAACTTCATTCCAGCTGCTGAGAAGTGGTTTGTGGAAGCCTTGGATATATTCACCAGGGAGAAAATTACCTGTCAAAGGAATGATAAAGCCGCGGCGTGCTTTGCTACAGGAATCCATTTGTTCTGACTGGTGACGGGGAAGAGCTCAGGCTGCATCACATTCCTCTGCCAAGTCTTTTGCTGCTGAAAGGGTGAATGTGGGGGAAAGTATTACAGAGCCACATCTATAGCTGGCACTGCATCTGCTTGCCCCACAGAGGTTCCTGTAGGCAAGTGGGATGGTGGGTCACGTACTCCCGGAAGTTGGGGTAGAAGTCACTTAACAGGTCACTTGTTCTCATGTTTTTTTCCTCACATTAGCCAACGATTCAGTGCTGGTAGATAGATTCTGCCCATCTGCTGTTTTAGACACTGTTGAATTAGGAAGACTGCAGCAAGATGATCAAGGGAAGTGGTCACCCCCTCTGTTCTGTGTTGGTGAGGCCATTGCTGAATCCAGTCTAGGATCTGTGGGTCAAGAAGGAAAAGGGGACTGAAAAATACCCTACAAGGAGACATGAGGGGAGCTGAGCTTGTTTAGCGAGTCAAAGAGAATTAAAGGAGGATCTCGCACTGTTTACCTCTGACTGGAAGTGATTAGAAAGACAACAGAGCCAAAGCATTTCTTATGGTGCCACAGGGTGAGACAATTCACCAGTTGTAGCTTGGAAGGTTCATGTTGGACACCATGAAACAATTAAGTACCATGCAGGTGGTGCAGCACTTGGACAGGATAATAGAAGCAGGGGGTCTCCACCTTTGGAAGTAGTCAAGCTCTGGCTAGACATAGCAATGGCTAGCCTGACTCAGCGCTGGCAACAGCCCTGCTTTGGATGGGAGGTTGTGCTGGAGACCCCAAATATGCCCCAATACCACTCCAGGGTGGCACTAATTGCTCGCTTTTCACTTCCAGCCCTGGTGTGGCCACTACAGTGTGGTGCCAGATGCCCTAATGTAAACAGCTGGAGATCTCCTAGGCAATGCTGTGGGACAGGGACAGATGGGAAGAGGATTGTGTCCCAGTTCTGAATTGTCCTCATAATACCTTGCTAGTCAGGAAAAACTGTGAAAGTCTTACCTAATTCATAACCTTGGACACCAATAATGTGCTTGAAGAGCCTCTGCAAATCACATGCCATGCACACGCTTCTCCAACAGGGTACTGCTGCAACCCACAGTATCACAGTAATGATAAGGTTGGAAAAGACCTTAAAGGTCATCCAGTCCAACCTAAATCCAAATAAACCAAGTAAACCTAACATCTAGATCATGGCACTCAGCCTCCATCTCCCAGCTAATAAACTGTTCAAGGATGAGGGATAAAATGAAGCCATTGCATCCCACATGTAGTGAGTAGAAAACAGCGGTGGGAAAACAAAAGGCAAGGCAAAGCTCTTCAGAGCAGGCAGGAGGATGGGAATGTTAATGCTGTTATCATTCTTCCACACAAGAAGAGTGACAAAGGAAGACCTCTGTCTTTACCTTTCTGGGTGTCACCTAGATTTTCCAGCAAGGTCACAGCCATAAGCAATCAGCTGATTGAAATCCCCATCCCAGCCAACCAGAAGCATAAGTGGACTTTCTATCAGGATTCTCCGCAACAGAGCACTCGTGATAAATGAACTGGAGAGCAAGACAAAGGAGTGTAACCTACTTCTGTGCATGGATTCATCAACTCCAAGAAAGCTTTGTGGCAGGGAGGGAAGGAAAAGACACTGCACGGGGAGTTGAGAGAGGAGAAGGCAACACAGGAAGGTTGCACTTTGCCCCTAGGAAGCCCATGGGTTGAAGAGGAGTCCTCTGCTAGGTGCCCATGCAAAGGTCACCACAAGGTTATGTGGGGCAAGGAGGAGTCTGTTGAGTTGTGGTCAGATCTTGTCTCCCTGATGTATGCGAGTTGACCAGATCAGAAGTCAAAACCTTTCAAATCAGCAATATCATGCAAACTGGTAGCACTCAGGGTAATTAGCCTATGAAATGGGTTTCTAAGAGCTGCAAGGTGTTCTCTGGCACTCACTGGCTTCATCACTGACAGTCAGGAATCAGGAGTGGAAGCTTTCTACAAAACACAGCCACGTTTGGCCAACAGATGGTGGGAGAGGTTCAGCATGGAGGGGGAGACCTTGCCATGGGACGACCTCAGAAAACTGCAGCAGGGCTTGCTAGCTCTTTAGATGTTAATCCGGAGACTCCCATCATACTATTCTGCAGTGTCCAGCTAACAAATGGAGCTGGGAAGGAGTCAGATTCAACAGGAGACTATGAGAACCCTCTACTTTCAGAACTAAACTTTTGTCCAATGTCTGTGTTTTGCAGAGATTTAAATTCATATCACTGTCGTTCTTAGAGTGCTGTTTCCCCCCTCCTTATGATGCAAAAATAGCCTGCAATGAGACTTTGTTTAAAGCCACGGAGTTAATTTTCCTTAATAATTGTTAACAGTTGGAGTTTTTCTTTCTTCAGGCTCAAGGGAGAGGCATGGACAGGTTTATTAATGGTGTCCTCCTACGTGATTGATGGGTTGTCGAATAGAGAAAAAACCTCTACACCTGAAAAAGCTTGAAACAAGAACACTTACACCAAAAATAACGTCTGTGCCTGGTACCTCTGCAAGTCTCTCTGTAGTGACTTGTGGCCCAGACTTCCCAGGGGCTTCTCTGCCCCAGTAGCTCCTCTGTAGGTTCAGAGCTGTGCCGTGATCTATTCTTTCGCTACAGACCTGGATACGCTCACAAATTCAGTGATGGATTATGTGAGAGAACAGAGATCATCTCTCTAAAAGACTCATCAGGCAGAGATGAGATTCCCTGTTGGGATCATTGTCTTAAGAGTTCCCCCAGCACAAGGATCCCTCAGAGCAAACAGGACTCACAGAGCTGATTTCCGTATACACAGGTGGGTGATGCATGGGCACATCTTAAGTCGTGCCTACATCCCTTTCACCATCACTGGTAACAGCCAGCACACAGAGATTTTCTGGTCTCTAGAGCTGACTACACATCTTCACTCCAGAAAGCGCCTGCAGCTCTGAGATCAGGTTGGACAAGTAAAATTATGGAAGCCCTGGTCTTTGTTGCCTTGTGGCCACCAGCTGTCCACCCTGAAAGTATCTGCTGTTTCATTCCTTTCCCAAGTCCTATGAGTATTCGGTGTGAACATTAGGAAGCCCAGGGCAAGCATGGGTGGCTACAAGATGACTCCACCAAGTTCAAAACCCCTGGTAGATCAAAACCTAGATCAAAAACCTTCTTACAAAAGGGATTTTCAGGTGCTTTGGAAAGGTGACTGCATGATTCTTAACTCATATATAGATGCCAGCCCTCACACAGGCCAGAGACATGCCCCTCTGGCATGCTGCTGCACTGATGAGTGAGGAACTGGATCCTTCCCACTGCAAAACAAACCAGGCGGCAGCATGAGCAAATGAGAAAACTGTTGAACAGAAACAGGTGTAGAAGAAAAAGGGTTTGATCTCTTCCCTTATAAAGACTGCACACACATGGAGAGACAAACCAGCCCGTTCACTGTGCCTCTGCCTCCTTTCTCAAGAGCCATCCAGCAATGGATGACCCGAGTCGCTGAGACAAACCTTTGTCTCCATTTCTGCCATTTGTTGAACAGATGCTCACTTCATCTGTATGTTCCTTCCCTGAAATACTGGGCAAGCACTTTTTTGACCAGCTGGGATGTATTTTTCATAATTCTGCTCTACTGTCCTGATCAACACCTTGTGGGACACCAGCACGTCTCCAGGAGTGTCTCTAGATGTACCCAGGGTAGCTAGTGAGAAACACAGGACCATGTAAGACCTCAGTGGCGATGCAGGAAACCATCTTGGTGTCTGACAGGAGAAAAGAAAAGCCAAGTCTTCCCTGCTGATCACAACTTCTGCTCCAACAGCAAAAATAATCTGTTTTAATAATCTTAATAATCTTTCTCTAGTATCCTTTGTCCATATGGCTGGTAATCTGGCTGCTTAGGAATGAATTAGGAAAAAATCCTCAAATAGGGATCTGATGGCTTAGCTCAGAGAATCAAAGAAATTAAAGGCAGAGAAACCCTAGCTGGCCACTTAGTTCTCCTTCCCTTCCCAGGGTCCTGCTTCCTACAAGGTCCTGCTGAGCTGGGGTGGCAGAGTGGGTTCAGATTCCTGAGTGGAAATCATATACTTCTCCCACCTCTTCTCCTGTCACTATGGGCACTTCTCTTGCTGCCTCATTTCTCCTCCCATTTATTGAGACTACATTTTCTCCTGAACAGTGCCTGTCCCTTACAATCACTTTACACACTGCCCAGCAAACAGGGACCATGATCCAGAGCAGACCCTTCTCATGTTATGCCAACAGTGACAATAAAGTATGAAATCCTCCTGAGGGCTCTTCCAGGGCTTGCCAAAATCTAAGAAGAGTTGCCACATATGTTTTTCCCAACTTTGCCTTTAGCACAGGATGTGGGTAAGGTGGGAGCTGATCCAGCTGCCCTCTGGTGCAAATCAGCATAGCCCACTGGCTTTGCTGGTGTGAGCCTTGCCTGATGAGTGGATCCAGTGCTGCTAGAAGGAGGAAGCTTGTTTGTCGTCTATCTTTTACTTGTGAAGATTTATCCTGACCAAACCAGATTTTGTCACCTTGGCAAAATCACAGAGTGATACTAGAGGGCAATGGGACCTTGTGCAGAAAGAAGTGTCTGCACGACCATGGCCTGCTGGTGGTCTACAATGGGCTTTTAATTTATTTAACCATCGGTAAACAGATGTAATCAACATAACCTTCCCCATCTCCTTTGGCACCACATCAGAGCCACAGGCAAGCCCTGCTGGGGACCGGCCATCACATTGGGATGAGACTGTGAAGCCTTGAGGTTATGAGACTACTGCTGTGAGTTTTGCCCAAATCTTTACATGCCCAGTTGGTCTCAGCAAGACACCATTAACTTACAGAGGAAGAAGAAAGGAGCCCCATCTGGAGCTTAGAAAGCACAAATCTGCTATTCTCTCCTCGCAGGCTGGGCCTGTCTGAACAGAAGGTAAAGGTTGCAGGGAGATGCTTTCATAGGGAACAATGCATGGGAAACACGGAGACAATGCGCTTTTCTCTTTGCACTCCCTCTGAATATTCCTCTGCAGGAGCAGGTACCAGAAACGAAGAGTAAAGACAACTGCAGTTTAGGACCATTGATGCTGCGTTCAGTGATTCTTCTTGCACTTCTCCTGGAGATAACAAATGCTTTGCAGTGTTGCACCAGGACACCGTCACCAAGTCCTCTGATCAAAGACAATAAAATCTACCCTCACACTGATTCTACACTGCAGCAGCCAAACCGACAAAACACGCATCAGCAACAGCCAGTGCAGGTAGGGAGTGACATAATCTTACTCTTAGGGGACCTCCAGGTGCAGGATTTTAAAGACTGTCAGAAATGCTGAAATCTCAGTGTTTTCTTTCCCTTACAGAAGCTCTCCAAATTGACAATGGAGTTGTTTTTCTGCTCTGCTCTGAATAAATCAGTAAATGAAGTTATTTTCCTCTTCTTCTTTTTTTTTCTGTTGGCCTATTTGCAAATCTCAGCATTCTGTGTTTATTTTTGAAGCGTGAAAATCTGCCAGTCAGTGAGGAAAACAAATCAGGTGCTACAAGTCCTTTTGCTCCCGTTCGATGTGTCCAAGAGATGGGAGCCCAAAATGCATAGCAGCTGCTTTAATTCCAAATAGGAGAAAAAAATCTCCTGGTCAGAAGAGAATGGCCTGATTTCCCCAGTTGCTCTAAATCTGGGAGGCCCAGGCACTCCCTGCATGGGCTTAAAAAGTTTCTGCCCCTCCATCCCCCAACCCCGCTATTCAACCAATGGATCTGGGCTGAAATCTGTCCTAAAAAATAATGATGCAGAAGAAAGCATTTCTAAGCTTCAGTATCTTGGGCACTGAAATAGCTGCAGAGCCTCACTGCTTGACAGAGCAAGCAGAGACAGGAGGGTAGGCAGGGAGGAACGTGACTGCTTCCCAAGCCAACACAGTGCTGGAAGAGATGTTTCATTAAACAGTGACACGTAACTGGTGGTCCTTGGGTTGCTACAGGTCTCCTCCATTATATGTGGTTGCTTATTCTCCCCAAATATTCCCCTTTTGGTTGCACTTTGGTTTAACTGGGAGTTACCACGCTGTGCCTTGCATCGCTGCTCTCAACCAGGAACCAGCATCAGTGACCTCAGCATAAGGTGCAAAAACTCTCCTTGAAGGGAAATGGTCCATGACTACACAGAAACACCCTAACACCTGGAAATCAGTTTAAACCCTGAAGCATGAGGCTTTATAGTCCTTGCAAATCACTCAGAAGCACTAACTGTGGACGGTGAAGCCAACCATGTAGATGCCTAGGTATCAGCACCAACGACATGTGAAACTCTTCCTTCTCAGAACACGTTTCGATGTGGGAAAAAGCCCTGCTACTTGTTTGTGACACATCTCAGAATCACAGAATTACTGAGGCTAGAAAAGACCTCTAAGATCATCAAGCCCAGCCCATGACCTAACATCACCACAACCTAGACCATGGCACTAAGTGTCACGTCCAGTCTGTCTTTAAATCCCTCCAGGGATGAGGACTCTACCACCTCTCTGGGTAGTCCATACGGGTGTCTGATCACCCTTTCCATGAGGAATTGCTTTCTCCGTTCTAACTACAATTAATATTACCCAGTTAAAACCTCACCCGCTGCTTTCTAGACAGTTGTTGCTATTTGGACTTTAGAACATGGGAAAACTGAAGCGAGAAACAGCCCCTGACTTGCACACAGCCAGCAAGCACATCAGCAAACAATGCACTAAACGGTGGCCGTTTGCTTCCTCTCCCATAAATAAACCCCAGCAAGTCTGACACAACAGTAAATAGAAGCTGTGTGGCTCTGCGCTGTGATTCACCGGAAGAAGAGAGGAATTCAGAGAAGATGAAAACAGAAAACAGAATGTGGAAAGTCCAGCTGAATATCCAGAAGGGGAGAGATACCAAAGGGGAAGGGATAATCAGATGGAAGAAAAATCTGAAAGCAAGTGCTTTTTAATTATCATCATTTCAAGGGAGCACAGAATGACTCCACATGGTCCCTCATGGTTGCAGAGAAAGACCCAGGTCAGGGCAGAGGGCAAATCCGGGGTCAGATTCTTATTGAAAGTGAAAATTGTCCTTATTGTGCTTAACACCAGCTTTAGGAATATTAAAGAACAATTTGGGTTTTGTCAGTTAATACACTGTGGCCTGTGGTTAATGTGGCACTAAGATAGATTTTTTTCTTAAAAGGCTATTAATCTAGCGAGATTTTAAAGAGCTCAGCAAATATAATGTGACTCTAACGTACACCATCTAGAAATTACCACCAGCCTCGCTCACTGGCACAAGCATAATAGTTCTGATCGACAGGTCCCGTCCACCAGCCACAGAGAGGTTACAAAGACTTGAGGTAGATCAGCTACTGGGCTCCTCTTTATTTAAAGTCACTCTAGAGGGGTTTTTTCCACTTTTACAACACTGGAAAAGACCCAAGGGATCTTGGAAAGCCTAAAGCCTTCAACCTCACTCCTGTCTACGCTCATCATCGTGACTATTTTGCTGACACTAGCAGATGGTCTTATCAAAGGTGCTGTCTCTCCACAGAAAGCTGCCTCCTTCTCGAGGGCACTAATTTGCCCACTAAATACAGACCCATGAGATGTTGCTAAAAAGCGCTGTTAGGTGGGCTAGTGAGGTCACGAGCAAACTCATGGCCTCACAGGTGCATTTTGGTGCAAGTTCTGGTGCAAGATTCCTGGACATAGACCACTATGGTTTACTCCAGGAGCGGACTACACAGCTTTGCTGCCCTATGAAAAACAGAACCAGAAACTCAGAATAGCTGAAGGATAACCCTTTGAGATAGATCATCAAAAATGTGGATTAACCGACGTTCAGGCTTGAAACTGTGGCAAACTGGCAGTTCTGAGGAGACAGGTACTATCAGAGTTTGAGCTGAACAAGAGAAACCTCCCGGGACTGCTGTGCAGCCCAGCCCAGCATTGATCCCACTTGTTAAAACATGAAAACCAAACCACAGGGAACCACAAAGCACTGCAGTGAATCTTACCAGTGCCGGATGAGCTGGAGATTCATGTCCTGTGGTGGGAAAGGTGCCCATCTCCCAGCCGTTCCAGCGCAAAGTCCTCTCTCCTGCTTTAAATGCTCACGAGAAACAACGCTGCTGGAACACCGAGACCAAAGGGGATTCGTCTGCAGAGGTTTCATTCCAGGATTTCCTCCAGTGGTTTCTCCCTGTCCCAATGGAGGCACCTCACACTCCCAGGGTGGGAAAGTTCCACACAGTGTTTGAAAGCCTGTGGGAAATACTTTCAAAATCAGACCCATTCTATGTTAGGAAGTGAGAAACAGAGGGAAGCCTGGAGGGATCAGTTCCAGGCCCTCTCCGCACTCACGTTTTTCTCTCCTAACACTTCATTTCTCCTCTTTTTCCAGTAGCACCCAAACCCTACCTATGAAGTCCCCCGGCCCCTTTCTCAGCTGCGGAAACACTGAGCACAGGTTGTTGATGTTACTGGGAACATCAATCCCTTCCTCCTTCCCAACTCGCTTCACTGCCAGGGTTTTATTGCCACCGCTTTTTGCTGGGGACACAGGTCTCCTTGTGGCACCTTAGAATGGCCTTAGAAATAAAGGAATGAGACCTTTCAGCCAGCAAAAACCTGTAAATAAACAGTTTGGGCTGGCAGTCAATGGGCAATCTCTCTAAACCCTGGGATTGTTCAGTTAGATTAAGCCTTTCTAATGAATTCCTCATTGAGCCCCTGAACAGAAATGAAGCCTTGTTAGCTCATTATCTTTCTAATTAACCCATTCTAAACCTGCTCCTTCCTCACCAGGAGGTAGCTGTGCTGTTTGGGTTTCACACTGAGGTTTATCAATGACCCCCTGAGAGCCTTTTGTATCAGTAACTGAGATTTATTTGAAATGAGTGAGGAAGGCAGCTTCCAGTTTATTCCCCGTGCCAGATGAAGGTCCGAATACTATGTTATCCTCAGGCTACAATTTCCCAAGGACAAGCCATGTGTTGTGAGCATCTCCAAGCCCTTTTTGCAGTGATGAATGCTCCCCCCTACCCTTGTTTGCATGCAGATCGCTGGGCTCGTTAAGCTGATGAAGGGTCCTGCCCTCCCTAATGGGGGCATGGGGCTGCACTGTGTCTGCCTGCAGATAACAAGAGTATTTCACCCCTGGCATTGGTTGCTCTCAGCTTGTTGTGTGTTTTTAAGCAGGGTCCACTTCCAGGGAAACACAACCTTGTGTCTAATAGATAGATGGAAAGCTGCCTTCCCAAAGCATGACCTCAGCAGCCCTGTTATTTGGGCCATTTACTGACATCCAGTAGAAATCAGTCCCATTTCAGAGTGGTGGAGTCATCAAGCTAAAGCTTGATATCTCTGCAGCCCACATGACAGCAGTCTCTGCTTCTTGGCCTTTCTCTGGAAAGCCTCAGCATGGAGCAGCTTGTGGGATCTCATGCTCAGATGCCCTAGCATCAACTCTATTCTTGCACTCAAACATAGACTTACATCCCATTGCTCTTGATACTCCCACAGGCCTTTGTCACCTTCTGTCACTTCTCTCCCTAAGTAGCTGGTGGGGCTTTCTCCCCTCACTCTGTTCCACCTAACAGCACCTCTCCCTTTTGGGCTCTCCCTTGGCCCACTGGGTTGAGGACCTGGCTGCTAACTTCTCCTGCTGGGTGCCTGAGCTAAGTGCACCCAGACCAA
Source organism: Rhinopomastus cyanomelas (assembly GCA_013400115.1). NCBI lineage: Eukaryota > Metazoa > Chordata > Aves > Bucerotiformes > Rhinopomastidae > Rhinopomastus > Rhinopomastus cyanomelas. The sequence continues at coordinate 1,176,375 of VXBP01000837.1, read as the reverse complement.
GTGACACATCACCCAAGGCAGCCACGTCTGTCATCAGCATTCACTGAAAGACAAGAGAGGCAGAAGTGTGGGTCCTCTTTCTCAGTCCTTTTCCGTATCTCCACAAAACACAAGGACCTGCTCAGGATCCTGTATCCAGGCACATCCCACTGCACTCACTCAGCCTTTAGCTCCACTTGGGAGGAACAACTTAAGCCATGAGCTTTGCTCAGCATCACCACCCTGCAGCTGAGGGAGCAGTGTTGCCACCCCCTCACCCCACACCACCGCTTTTTTCTTCCTTGCCTGTGTCATCTGCTGGCTCTGGCTGACCAGCCACAAGCACCTCAGCCTAAATTTCAGTCCCAGGTCAAAGCCTGGCACAGCTTGAAGTGCCCAAAGTAGAAAAACTTTTTGAAATAAATAAAACATTCACTGATGTGAATGTCTGTTTCTTTTGTTATTTTCAGTCCTGGTTTCTCTCCTCCCATTCCTCCCCCAGCCCCTACCCAGCCGGGGCAGCTGTGACCCAAATCCACCCAGTGAGATTCATTCAGATTCTGCCACCAAGAGCAAGATTTTAATAACCTGACCAGCTAGGGATCTCTAAATCTCTCCGAGGAAAGGAGGCAGCACAGATATAAACAAAAATATGCTTTGCCTAATTGTTTCTTACATCGTCACGAGCAATTGAAAACGGCTCCTAGGGCGATATCCATTACATTTGGTAACAAAGGGCTCTAAATGAAGGAAGCCCAGGCGGAACAGCAGAGTCAGAGCTGGAGACAAGCCTGGCATATAAATCTGTGCCAATCCACCCCGCCACCGCTCCCAGTGCTCCCACAAGACCTGCTCACTGGCACAGCAAGAAAGACATTCCAGCACGTGCCACGCTGGGATTGCTGTGCCCGGGCTCCCACCCAGTCATCCTCCCATTCCCATCCACAGGGCTGTGAGTTGGTTCTCAAAACAGGAGCTGGTGCAGAGCCACATGTCAGCAGGGCTGAGTGCTAACCTGAGGTAGGCACCTCCCTTTTTTGCAAATAAAGTTATTTTAGGAAGGTTATTCAGGCTGTGCAGTATGCCAGGTCACTGCCTGGCTCTTGTTTTGTATTGAGTGTAAAAATCCCCCTGTGTGTGTTCGTCCGTCCTGCCATCAGCACCTCTCCATTACAGGCAGAAGTGAGACTGTTTACGGTCCTGGCATATTCCATTCTATCACATCAGCTGGACTTTAAGAAACCTAAGAAAGTAGGTAATTTCTTTTAAACACTGAAGCAGATTGTAAACTGCAGCTATGGGCTCCTCTGCTGAACAACTTTGCAGCCTATCAGGGAGAAGATAACACGGTGATTTGAGGTGGGCACACAGATACCATTTGCTGAGATAAACTGTTTTTTCAAGGAACTTCTAAGTTTGAGGCTGATTTTTTCCTTCTTATTTATCTCACACCAAGTAATGTCCAACTTTGTGGCTTGAAGACAATGTGCCTGCACTGGTGGATTGGTTCCTGCAGGCAGCGTTTTAGTTCCTCACATTTTAGAGGCTGCTTCTGGAGGCAGCTGCCCGACTCCAGACACAGGCAGGCTATTGCAAAGCAAAGTGATTTTCATGCTTTTGTGTGCTCTCTCCGTCATGGGAACTCAGCAAATTTTTTTGTTGGAAGGACTCTGCTGTGACTAAAAATCTCTGCTGTGAGCTCTCAGGTCTTGAATCCCTGGCTCTGCTTTCTTCAAACCTCAGCTCCTGTGAGACGGGCGAGTCAGCTTGCTTGGGGTCTACCCTTTCCCTTTTCCTTCCCTTTCCTCTTTGTTTTAGCCATGGTTGTCACAAAGCCTGGCAAACATCACACACACGCACAGGAGAAAGCCTCAGAAGTCAGATGACGAGGCAAAAGAGACCTCACTGCACGTTATAGTTATCATCTCAATATTCATTTTGTGACAAACTCGTGTCACCAGCAGCAGCTCGTTCATGAGCTGTTAATATTAGAAGCAGACACAGCTGTTAAAGTGTAAAACTGCTCTTCGTGCACAGAAAACCTTCAAGATCTGCCTTAATTTTTTCACTTCTAAACATGCAAAGTCCCTTCAATGTCATGAGAAGGATTTAACAAGATTCTTTCATTCTTTTAATGTGGGCTTAGATGAACAAGGAGACAATCCTGAGTGTCCAAAACCAAGAGGAGCTTGCCTCTCCTCGGGCTCCTTGGGCCTTTCTACCATCCTCTCTGGGTACTCTAGAGTGAGTAGAAACAGCATTAAGTCACATTTTTTACCTCCCTCCATCTGTTCTTTGGACAAGTGCTCGTTCACCCTCTTGCAAAGGCAAACAGCCAGTGAGGTTCCGCGTGTAACCAGGACAAGGTGAGTCGTTCTGTCCGTGCAAGGAATTACGGCAGAATTAACATAATGCAGCACCGTCCCCCGGCACTGAGGCAGCCTGAGGAAGTCAGGGCTGTGCTCGCTTCGACGGCACTCACCTCCCTTCTCTTCCCCCACTCCCTCCTCTGCCTGCAGCTCCCCCCCATTCCAGCCCCTCCAGACATGTCCAGAGGGATCTTTAAAACTCTATAAAAAACATAAGAAGCTGTTTTCGACTATTAAGAGAGACTGTTGATAACACAGTTCCAATAAAAAAAAGTCTATATATGTGCTTTCTACAGCTTCCCTTGGAAAATAATTCATTTCTCTCTGCATTATATTTCATGGTAACCTAGAGACTCAATATGTTCTGGATTACTGCATCCATTTCTGTTTCTGCTCTAATGGCCCACCAGAGTATGAACCTTCCAACCAGAGTCCCCTAAATCTGGTGACTGGGGAGCTAGTTGTACTTTCTTGTTTTCCACTTGATAACTAGCCCCTTCCAGCATCGCTTTTATGGCAGTAATCTTCCTAGGCTGGTTGCAGATTGCTTGTCCTGGCTTTTTCTTGCTTGCCTTTCTTTTTTTTCCTCTTGTCCTCCAGCCACTGGAGTCAACGGTCACCGTGGGCTATCCATCATGTTGTTTTTATGTCAAGCTAGACTTTCCCAGGTCTGTTTACTCCTTTTTTCTACCCCTTATCCAAATGCCCCTGCAGTCTAGCAACTGCTTGTGTCAGTGAACTGCCCTTTCTGTTGAGGGGGTGAGACCTGAGATTGCCATTGCCTATCCATAGGATGGATACATCCTGGGTTTGATTTGGCTTTGTATCACAAATTATGGGGCAAACAAAGGAGCCTAAACTAACACCTCCCTCTCCTTGCTGGTTTGGAAAGTAAAAGAGCTAGAAATAGCATGAGAGGTGTGGAAGAAATCCGTCAAGCTGCCTGTTGGTACAGCCTTGCTTGGTACCAGGAGCCCAGCCCCATGCCTAAGTCCCAACTGTGTGGTGACGTCTGGGTGTTGTGCACGGGACAACTTCCATCCTGCCCCATTTGCATTTGAATCTCAGGTCCAGGAACACACACAGTAATTTTACTTTTCACTGCTCTGGAAAACAGATTGGATGGAAAACTCCAGTGTGGTGGGAGAGTGTATATCTGAGTTCAGGAAACCAGCCCGAGTGAAAAGGAAGGGCTAAACCTTCATTTATCCATTCATGCTCAAATCTAAATACACTTATGTTTTAAAATTACAGGTAAAACACTATTCTTTCCCCAAATAAGGGATACAAGAATGTCTAAACTTTCCAGAAAATTAACTTACAAGGGTGCAGCTTAGGGTTTTTTTCTCAAGGCCATTTCTAGGAGGGTGAAAACTATTTCTTCTATAGCTGTTTCTAATCTCCAGGTCTCACAACCCTTTGTCAGCTACCAGACACTCACAGAGACACTGTGTGTTTGCTTTGCTTTTTCAGTGATAATTCAGATCAGTTTTACTCAGTCTTAAGGCTACTCGTAGGGCTTGGCTTTTCAGACTTACAGGGCTGGTGTTTGTCCTCCTCAGGACACTTGCACTAGAAGTGTTTTCTCCACCTAGCTGTCATTTAATTATAACCCTGAAACAGCTCAACCCTTCATAGCCCTGCTCCTCTGTCTGCAGATTTGCCTTCGGGTCCTGCTGAGTTAAAGGTGTGAAAATGGCCATTGTGCAGCTCTTCCCAAGGCCAGTTCCTAGGGTTAGACCGATCTCAGCATCCGCACAGTGTTTACAGCTCCCATTTTCGAGAACAGGTTGGGTTCATTGGCATTAAACACTCTCTATAGTGCATCAGTCTTAATCCAATTTTAAAAGGCAAGGCCAGCAACTGTGTTAAAGGGATTAACTCTTATTAAATATAGTGTATTTGAGTAAGCCCTAAGGGAAGGGCTCCAGTGGCTCCTGTTTGCGTGGATGGAGGTAGTCATCCCAGGGACATGGCAGTAAGATCCTGCAATATATTACATCACACTACAAAGCAATTCTTTTTAAACTATGGAGGTAACTGGAAAGCAATGTCCTCACCAGGCTTCATAAATTAAGAAGCAAACTCTTCATGTCCTGTAAGCCCACGTGGAAGGAAAAATGCAAGTGAGAAGTCATCCTGTTGAGGCAGAGAAGCTGTTCTCCAGGTCTCACAGCAGAACGTAAGCAGAATGTGTAACATCAGACTGTTGAAGGCAATGGAAAGGGATAGACGTGTGTCCTTCAAATTTTGGATGTGGGCGGGTAACGGCTAAAGAGAAATGATGGACAAAGCAAATGGATTCCAGCTGCAAAAGGAAACCACCAAGGTTCCCTGTGTCTCTGTAAGGGATTGTCTTTAACTCCTGGGAAATGAAGGCATTGATTCACCTGAGACCCATGGGCAACCAGACCAGGGAGGCAGAACCAAAGTCACCATGTCATGGTGACTCCTTCCAGCCCTTTTGCTGCTCAGAACAGTGGCACAAGCCCCATGATCAGGAGGTTTTCCTGGGCAGCTTGTCCTCTGTCCTGCAAGAAGCCCTGTCTGCCTGCAGGTGCCCTTAAGGACACAGATCAGGACCAGCCTGCCCAGAGGCTGTGATCAGTCCACAGCCTGGCACTGAAGAAGCTTTCCAAGCCTGCAAAGCCAGTCATGTTTCTCCTACAAGCCAGACTCTTGGTGTGTCCAAGTCTAGGGGTGGAAAACAAGCTACATGGATTTAAAGGCAACCTAACACTGACGAAGAAAAATGGTCTTGGCAAGCTTGAATGTGTGAAAGCCCCTCTTACCCACCCCACATGCTGTGAACAGGACGCGGGAACAGTGCTTAGCACCTCTGAAACCATGGGGAGTTGGAGGTCCAACTAACAAATCGCTGCTTACTCTTTCCTAGCAGGCACAGCAGCAAATATAAGGGTTTGTAAATATTCTAACCTAGCTGACAAGTGCTGCCAGGGAGTTTCCAAAACCAAGGCCTTGGCGAATGACCTTGATTCTGATTAAGAAGAAAAGATATTGCAGATTAAAGAGGAACTTGTCATCAGCTATTCCCTTTAATTAGTTTAATACGATCAGCTCTCCGTGATAACGAAAGATGGTGTCAGAGCTGTCCAGAGAGAACCTTCCAGTGGACAATAAATACTGAGAGATTTCAACCAGATGGCTCTATCAGACCACAACTTTGCAAGTGATTTTGAAGCTCAAACATTAGTGCTTATTACTCGGGATCAGCCAAGAGCCAAGAGAGATCTGCAAACCGTTCCAGCTGGGGTTTAAGGGCAGCTGAAGCATGTGGATAAAGACTTTGATTAAGGGGTAAAAGCTCATTTTTCAAAATTACTTTCAGGGAGCACCCAAAGCCTTGGGAGTATGACACACTCCTCTTCAGGCGAGGGCTTCCACTCTATGCATAGGCTGTTAACTGGGCGTCTTGGTTGGATGCTGGACCCAGTGTGGCTGAGACAGCACCCAGAAGCTGCAGGCCTGATATCAGGAAGCACCAAGATGCTACTTCTAAACACCTCTCCCAGACTGCTTGGGGTTGCCTTTAACCCTGAGGAGGACACAAGAAAGCGGTGGGCAGAGAAGGAGACATCTCTGAGATCTTTTCAGGGCAGAGAGGCAGGTGGGGCCACTCAGTCTCCACAGCAATGTCCCTTGTTTTGGTCCCCACAAGGCTGGACATCTATGAGGACAGTCCTGTATTGCCTTAGAGTTGCTCCAAGAACAGTGTCACCATTAGAAACACCCCATAGATTTGGTGTCAGCAGCAGAGAAAAGGAACAGATAAAACAGTCGCTGACTCCAAAATTGGAGCTATGAGATCAGTTGTACTTGATAGGCCTAGAGCGATTAATCCAAGATGTAGAGCAGAAGATGACTCCACCTGGAAGCTGGAGGTCCTGGAAGACCACACTTAAGAGAATAGATACCTCAGCCATGGCTCAACCTCAGTGTAACAAAAACCTCCAATGTTTAAGTCTGCAGTGTTTCACAGCCCACTGGGACAAGCACCAGTGACACTAATCACTAGCCAGGGTGAGTCCAGACACTTTCCTTCCACAGGAACATTTGGAAACACATTAAGCTGGTGACCACAGTGAGATCTGAAGTCCTGGGACACCTACACAATCCACACAATTAAAAAGGCCAAAGGCATCTCCCGCTGTGTCCTACCAACACACCTCCAGACCAGAAGAAGCTGATACCCAGGCGAGAGGAGAACCAAGCCTGCATCATCCCTTCCTCACCATTCTGTGAGGGACAGACCCGAGACACTGGGCATCTGAGCCACCAGCACCTGATGGGCCAGTGGGTGTGAGGAGGAGGGACAACACAACAAACTATTTGTCCCTTGCTGAGTTAAAAGATGCATTTCAGCTGTCTGCTCGCTGCTCCGGTTGGGTGAAAGCTGCCGGGGTCTGAAGGGGCTTTCTTGCTTCTCTTGGCATTATGGCCAAAATATCATTAAGACTCCTGTAGCTGGAACTGAGCTGTCAGTAAGAAAGAGAACTTGACTGAAGGCATTTTTGCAACCAAGGGATTTTAATTTTTCCCCCTTCTTTTGCCTCATCCAAAAGAAAGAAACATAACAAAAGATCAAGAGAGGGGTTTTTCAGCTAAGTTTATTTCTTTCAGCCTTTGCTGCGGTGGAAACACGTTCAGGTTTGCAGCTTGCTTGCTGTTTGAAAGGGTTTTATGAGCTGTTCACATCACGTGTTAGGACGAGGAATCGAGAGCTGCAAAGTCTGAACAAGAGAGCTGCGTGCTCTGGGTTCCAGACACAAAACATGGGGCTGAAGCTCAGCTCCCAGGTGCTTCACTGGGGTAAAAGACACAAGTGATACCACGGTAGTAGAGGCTCAGTGAACTCCACACATTTCAGCCAGACTCATACAGACAATGAAGCAGTGGGCTTCACACCCATGCAAATCACCTCAGCAAGCTGAATAATCGCCTGGCTCCACATGCTCCACCGGTTTGCTCTGCACCTTTGCTCCTGACTTGGACTTTGACATCAAGAAAGAGGAAGCAAAAATAGAGCAAACTGTCACACATTTGATTTTTATGTTTTCAGACTTTTAAAGTTGTACACACGTCCCTTCCTACAGCTTCATTGGAAACCAAAGTGGAGAGTCTAGCTCCATCACAAGGACCCCTGGGTCTGGGGATTTAAGGGTGGAGAGCAAATGGAGTTGCTAATCAGGCTGTAGACTTCTCGAACTTATTTTTCAGCAGACAGGTTTATTACCAGCAATAATCTCACACACCAGATATTCCCACATCCCGCCGGTTCTCCCTGAAGAGAGGAAGAATGCAGAATCAATTCTCAATCCAGGGACAAAAATGTCCCAGTTGCTGCCCAACTTTTGGCAACAAAGGAGATGCCCTCAGTCCAGCAGATGCTTTTTGGGATCAACTTTACCCAAGGATTACCATCTTTTTTTTAATACAGATCAAACTCCTAAGACAGAGCCCCAGTGCAAATTCCCTGATGCTTGTTTGACTTCATTAGCACAAAAGCAAATGAAGGCACTTTCCCCATTGTCCCACACCAGTGGAAGAGCTCTGAAAAGGCAAAGTACCAGTGACCTGTGGAAATTCTCCCAGGCTGCTCCATCAGAGGGACAGAAAATACCCTATTACCTTCACAACCCTCAGCTGAGCATTTTTTAGCCCATTTTACCTGGCACCTCCAGCAGCTGTTTGGGAAAGGTAGAGCCCCCAACCTAAGGGCTGTGTTCCACAGGACAAGGGACAATCCCAACTTTCCCAAATGCCCTTGAGGAGGAGAAGTGCCCTGGAAAAAAGTCCAGTTATTGCCATTCACATGTCTTGTTCCACAAGATACTTGATCTCCTGGACTTGGTCATGGACTGGTATCCCCAACCCGTTGGCTTATCACTGCCCTGCAGCATAGGGCTGGAATGGTGGAGAAGAGGGTGTGTGTGTGCTTTGGGGATGTTCTGAGGTTCAAAGGGGTAAAGTTTCCTACTGATCACTGTTCTCTTCCCCTGGGGTTTCCCTGCTCCATGTCTGGTGCTGAATGCACAACAATATCCATAGGTGTCATGAGTGAGATGTAAAATCAACCTGTTGCTGAATGGTCTGATGCTGTGATGGCCAAACCAAAGTCTGCTTCCAAAAAATCCTAGACTTGTGCCCCAATATTTCCACAGGATCTCTGTTACCTGATGGAAAACCATTGCTGCCTGGATCTGGAGAGATAAGAACAGGTCCGCTAAAGGCTCCTTGCACAAGCCAGGAGCGGGGCTCCACACAGGATCTGTCATCTCTGTCACCTCTCCTTCCCCTCCACCAAGGCAGGACCGCTCTGGAGGGCATCAAGAAAAGACCCCACCTTGTTTTGGGAAGAATAAAAGGAAAGGGCTTAGCTGTGGGGGGAAAGACAGCGACTGTTTGCTATTCAAATCAGGAGTCACTTCTGGGTGCAGGTCAATGAGAAAGGGAAACTTTCAGGCTGAAAGGACAGCGACTTGGGAGATTCTGTCCAGAACTGGTGTTTACTAGCTTCATGCATGCTCTGTGGGCAAACACACCACCCTGCAACGCTGGGCAGACTTCAAAAGGGCCCTTTCAGTATGGCTGAGCAGAGGGAGGCTGGGGGGCTTGGGTGTGCTTAGCCAAAGATCATAACATCCCTCTGGCTGAAGACAAAGATCTCACACCCAGGCAGCCAGGGGCCGCAGGAAAACACACGCCTTCTCACAGACACACAGAGGGTCAAGTGTGCCCTGTGGGGTGCAAGGCCAACACCGGGTACCATCAGGTAGAGCGTCTTGGAGGTGGTCACTGGTTTTCTTCAAAGAGGAGATGGGGTCCATGGCCATAGGTGCAGGGTGGGATTAACAACTGCAAGAAGTATCTTGGGGCTCCCCTTATGAGCTGGGTCCATGGGGGATGCTCCAGCTGCCTCAGTCAGCACCACTTCCCATCTGATTGTGATCAACAAACACATGGCAAAAACGTGTCGTGCTTGACAACCTTTCATAATGGGAAAACATGCAAAGAATCTGTCCAGCCTCTCTCAAGACACTGAGCATCAAAAGTGCTTCATTTCAGCAAGTTTCCACATGGAGGAGAGTTTCCTCAGTTTATTTAACTTCTGCTTTGATGTTAAGTCAAGATATTCCCACAGCTTCAGTTTTACTTAACACCACATTCGTGCTGTACTCCGTATTTGTTCGTGGGGTTTGACGTCACTCTGCCGAATTTATCCACAGATGATTTGTACTTCCCAGAGAGGTTTGCACCAAACCACATCTCAGAGTGCTGGAATGCCCCTGGGGACAGAGATACTGGTTTTGGGGTGCTTTTGCTGCTCCCCAGTCACTTTGAAGGAGGAATCTATGGTGAGAAAGGGTCCCATCTCTGCTCTGGAGCAGGGGCACAGCATGAGACTGAACAGGTGGGCAACTTTATCTCCATTCCCACCCAGGGGCACTGAGGGGGCAAAGCCGTGGCAGAATCCCTCTTCTCACAGCAGCAGGGTGTTCAGACTTTATAGACACAATACAAGTGCGAGTGCAGATTTCTCCTGCTCCTCCAGAACAAAGCATGAGTAAGGATGAAAAGATGACAGCTGACTATGAGTCAGGTGGGAAGAAGGCCAGTGGCATCCTGGCTGGCAGTAGAAGTGTAGCCAGCAGGAGTAGGGAAGTGATTGTCCCACTACACTCCGCATTGGTGAGGCCACAGCTCAAGCACCAGGTTCAGTTATGAGGCGCCTCAATTCAAGAAAGACATTGAGGTTGTGGAGCAGGTGCAAAGAAGGGCACTTGGTGAAGAGCCTAGACAACAGGTCTGACGATGAGCAGCTGAGGGCACTGGGTAGTCAGGCATCAGAACAGGCTCACCAGGGAGGTTGTTGAGTGCCTAGATGTGTTTAGATGCAGTGCTAAGAGCTATGGTCTAGCAGTAAACTTAGTAGAGCAGGGTTGTTGGTTGGACTTGATGATCTCAAGCATCTTTTCCAACCTGAATGAATCTGTGATTATATGATTCTATGATGTCATAACAGACAACTTTTCGTCATCATCGTCCTCCAGGCAAGTTGCTGGATGCCAGAATTGATGCTGATGGAAACTGAAAAATCCCTTTGCTGCCAAGTGCAGGCACGTAAACCAGAGGGAGAAACCAATGGGTTTACCTGGTTTCCCACAACACCCAGGAAATGAGATGGCGATGAGATGGGCACCTGTTCATTGCTGAGACTCAGGCCAGCAGGTTTCTCAAGCGACAGCAGCAGCTTCCCATTATTCCCCAAATCCCAACATTTTCCCACCTCTGAAGCCAACCACAACTACGCCACAAATGCACGCTGAAGCCACCAAGACAGACTGCAGCACTTCCATCTCCTGCAAGAAATAAAACTTTGAAAAGAAAGAAAAAGTAAAGATTTAGTTCACTTTTGGAGCAGGATCTTGCTTTGACTGTTTAAGAGCTCAGCTGCTGCTCGCAACTGCACCTACATACCCCCATGCTCACGTTAACAAAGAACTGCCTTTAACACAGTCAAAGCAGCCTCAGACGTGAGCGGCTTCGGCAGCCTGGTATCAGCATCGTGTTTGTTTTTCCATATTGACCGTGTGCATAATATAATCCTTGTTTATGATAATTGATTTTCCCTGGACTGCCTTCCTGGGAATAATATGCACACTTTAAAACTCTCTTTTTAAAGATCAAATGGCATTTAGGCCTGGTGATTTGAATCTGAGTTGGCCAGAGCATTTGATACAATGCGAGTGAGCTTAAAGGAAAGCAGTTAAACCCGGGATATTTTCCTTAGTGCAGAGCCTGAAAACCCTTGAATTGAGAGGGAAGTTCGCATCTATTTTCTTGTCGTCTATTTTAAAAGCTGTCAGAGTTGGTTAGTCTCTCTTAAAATTAGTCCTTTGGATCATCTTCTTACTAAAAACAAAATCTGAGCTTTTTTTTTTTTTAAAGCGATAGCGGATTAGGGCAAGAAGCTTTGTTTAGCTAAAGCGAGGGATTAGAGGAGATTTGCCCCCATAAAGTTGTGGTTTGATGGTGCTTTTATCCCTGGATGTTGCTAAAGCTGTGTTGCTTCAGGATTAGGAGCATACAAAGAGTCTCCTTGTGCTGTTTCACAGCCAAGAGAAAGACGAGGGGGAGAGGGAGAGACAGGGGAACACATGCAACAGAATTGGGAATTCCTTGGTCACACAAATCTAAAGTTTAAACCCCCTGACACAAACTTTGTGGGACATGTTGTGAATGCGAGATGGCCAGACCTCTAGTGGGAACGGTGGACGGTGTAGTGGAGGGGGTGAGAGCGCCTGAACCTCCACCTCCCAGCCTTCTGCCTGTGACTTTCCTCCAAAATGAGTGAAATTCAGCTGGAGTTGGCAAGAGAAACGAAAGGGAAAGGCAAGACCTAAGCAGGGCTTGGGCAGCATTTCTCCTGGGTGAAACCTGGATCATCATTAGCAAACCCTGATGAAAAGAAGGCAGAAGACCTCTCCAGATAAGGAAGCATCCAGTATCAGCAGACAAGGACACCTAAATTATTCAAACACTGGCCAGCCATGTAATGGGCTGGCAATCCTCAGCCTTAGCATCTTCAGGAGGTGCCTAAAATCTTGTCATGCTGATGAGAGGTCCCCACCAGCCAGAACTACACCTGGTCTGTCATGGACCTGAGATGAAAAAGAAGTGGAAAACCTCCATGTAATGAGTCCCTTGCAAAGCAGCTTGAAATAAAATAGGACGATATAGAGGCCAGGCACCAAGTGGTGACAGCACATCACTTCTCCTCTCCATAGGCCTTCCAGGCATTAAGAGACAGCCAGAGGTTTTGGCAGCAGCTAAATAACCTCCACGAAACTAAGGGTTTATATCTACAGGACATTTATCCCTTCCTGAACCAAAATACAAGGGAGCTTTGTACTTGCCAACCCTTCCTGCACATCAAGATATTTTCAAAGCAGGGGTAAGTGGCCAGGAAAAGTGAAACCCCACCTCAAGTCCAGCAAAACTCTTGACAGGCAACTCATTTCCATCTTGCAGCAACTTGTGTAGAGATGTCTGATTTTTCTTTATTTTGAGGGACAGAGTTGTCCCTTCATAGCCAGACCCCTTGCAGTGAAGCTGTGAGAGTACACGGGCAGCACATCAGGCTGTGAGGCCAAGGGGCTCCTTATCCTGTGAACCCCAATGTGTGTGACCCTACATAGATGCACTGGAAAGAAATAAAGAAGCATCTTTTCTTACATGGAGTGAGGGAATCAGGGCTTTTGTCTTCAAAAGGGAACATTAGACTAGTTTAACAAAACCCAACCAACTAAAAAGAAGCCCCAAAACTCCCTCTTGTCACTAGCAGACTGTTGTATCCTGGTTTTTTGGAAAACCAAGAGATTCTGAAGGTCTATGACTTTATCAAAAGACATTCCAAAGCATAAATCATGTAGCCTGGAGAGCGTGGACTGTGCATATGCACTTGTGCACGGGTTTGAGCATGGGCATACAAATGCACGCAAGCACATGGTTGAAAACAAATACCTTTGCTCAGTTGACTGGACACCCAAGGGCTTATTGAGAAGTTTATTAAATCCAAGGGATGCTACGCACACGCAGGGAAAGGACCCATGAGAGAACATTGGGCAGATTATCTCACTGAAGCCATTGTGACTACTGGATACGGTTAACACTGCAGAAAAATAAAACCCAGCAGAACAACAAAGAGCAGCGTGAGAGTGGTGACACAGCACAGCAAAATCTCCTCAAACCAGGGGAGATGCAGCATGGGCACCCATCAGCCAGGTTCTATCTTACCAGTCATTGATGCTGAGTCAAGTCTGTCACTCAACAGTCTTCGTCAGCCCTGCTCAGCTTTGCCATGAGCCTGACCCAGTCACATCTTCATCTTCTTAACTCTTCAGGTGGCCCCTCACCCATTTTAAGCTTGAAATCAGAAATACCAACAGCTTGGTCCAAAGGAAGGACCTAACACAACATCCCAAAGGAAATCTGGATGTTTTAATACTTTCTGGTCCAAAACAAAGTCAAAGAAACTGGAGATGTCCTGTTTCCCACAGAAATGAAATTGCGGAAGACAGAAGTACACTTGGAAAAGGCAAAGCATTTCATTTTTCAGGGGGAAAAAAATGCCATTTCAATACTCTGAAAAATCTGTTCTGTTTTGGTTTTCCCTTTCTTTGGTCAAAAGAAAAGTAAACTTTTGTTTCCACGTATTTCTGATGCACTTAGGGCTTTGCAGGCTGGTTTACTGCAGCTCCAGATTCGTAGCCAGGCTGCATTTCCAGTGTTGGACTGTAGGTCAGGCAGGTTCCCTTGATGCACCAAGAAAGTCGGGTAGCGGAAAGCACAATGCCTTCTGCAGCTGTAGCCTCCCACTAACACCACACCAGTATTTATGGGCAGAAGCAGAAGTGTCTGACAGCAAAGCTCCATCAGAACAACCTATTTCATTTTCTTTTTCTTGTGGAAACATCTTTTGCAACTATTAGAAACTTCCCAAATTTTCAAATTCAGAGGGCACCAGTCCAAAAGCTGCACCCACCTCTCTTACTGATCTTTTCTTCATGGCAGTTTTTCCGTCCACACTCACCTCCCAGCAGGGTGTTGTATTTGAAGGGCAGACACTAAAGTCACCCTCCAGACACCATCACAAGTTCTACTGCTCTCTTTTCCTTCTTTCAGATGGGCAAGCTGGCAAGATGCTGAAGGCTTTTCCTTCCTTGTGTGTGAGGTACAAAGCCTCAGCAGCAGCTCACAAACTGGGAGGCACAGACCCTACCTCAAAGAGATGAGATTTCATAAAGCTGGCATCCCCCATCCTCTGCTGCTGGAAGGGAGCATGAGATGGGGATGGGACCCTGGATGGGCTGGCTAACCCCAAAGGAACCACGTTACAGAATGTCATTGGACCAGCAGTTTGTAGGGTGGCTAGTGGTGGAGGAATGAGTGGGAAGTGCATCCAAGTATGGGGTGAAAGATGTTTGTAGAGCTGCTTCTCCAGAGCAAGGTTTCTCCTCCTGACATGGGACTTGCATGGATGTTACATGGGAGGATGCCCTTGTATTCAAAGGTACTGAGCAGGAGGGTGAATAAAAGTCCAGGCTGATGTAGAAGGTAAATGTCATCTGTTTCTCGCATTTGTGAAGGCAAGTTTTAATCCAAGTAGCTCTCACCCTCATGGCCAGAGTGCTCCCTCCAAGTCTATCCTCCCAAGCATTATATAACGCTTAGAGATTGCAGCTCCCTGAGATTATTTCACTACTGACCCAGCTGCAGCTACTGCAAGAGGAACATAAACCTGCAGGTTAACAAAACTGTTGTGGTTGAGAAGAGACAAAAGCCCTCTCTCCTCTACACCAGACTAGAAGTGTTTTCCTACCTTAAGGGGCACTTGCTGGCATCAGAGCGCTGTGACTGAGGGACAAAGCTCCTTAAACAAGAAGTATTTTCTCTCCAACATTTTTGCATCATATGACCTTCAAAACAAATCAGAAGGTAAAATAAACACGTGAAAGCAGCCAGGGTATTTGGCCTGACTGAACTCCATCAGGGCTGTGGGGCTGGAGTAATGCATTATCACTTCCCAGCAATTTTTGATTTTTCCCCAGTGTGGGACTGCAGAAGTGGCCTTATTGAAAGGACAGAATCTGCTTCTATTTCAACCTGTGACAGGTACATTTATATTAAGTTGATTCACCCTTGAAATTACCCAACTTTAAATAATTATCTTTATGCAAGGGGGAAAAGAATGAATTAAAGAAATCAGTGCACCAGCAGTGGCTGTTCAAGATGATATCTGGGTTTGGAAATTACCTATTGAAGTCAATACATGGGTTAGGAGGGAGCGAAGGAAAGGAAGGTGGAGTTTGTGATTCTTAATCATAGCTTCACAGGGTTTAGCTGCTCTCTCACTGTTGAAAAATGCTCCAAAAAGCAAAATAAATGATTTTCTAGTTACTAAAGTATTGATTTTGTCTACAACCAGTAATAAAGAGCAAGTCACCTGTAGGTAAAACTCTTGTAAAATGTATTTGATACTATAATAGTCTGGAGATAGAGTTGCATACAGCTGAGAGATACAGAGGGATGACAAATCATTTCTGATAGGGTGTTTACCTAACATCCTTCATCTTCTTCTCCAGTGAAGTGATCCTGCTGCGGCAGGGGGATTGGACTAGATGATCTTTCGGGGTCCCTTCCAATCCCTAATGATTCTATGATCTCATGAACTACCCAAAACTAAGCAGGACTCATTTTCCTTTCCCCTCCTCTGTCCACCTATTCAGAGAAACCCAGCAGAGCAGTGAGATGGCACCATGGTGGGTCAGCTTGGCTAGTGCCTGCTGCCAATATGTCCGCACAACGGGGACCAGTACAGGGATACTGGGTTGAAACACTTCCTATGATGCTCAAACACAACACAAGGGCTGGAGCCACTACTGCACCAGTGCTGGTGGAATTGGCCGCTGGGAACACTGCTAATCTGGGACAGAGAGTTTGTTTTGCCCAGCCCTCTCATGTCCTTGAAATTTCTCCTGCAGAAAACATGGCTAGCTGGGCTTTGTGCCTGGGAGATGGATTTTATCCCCCAGGAAACGTATCTGTCATTTTGCTCTGAGGTAGGTACAAAACAAATGCAGTCATGCATTTGAGCATCAGTTACTGAAGGAACGAACTTGGTGCTAAATGATGTAAATCTAGATAAATATCACTGCTTTTGAATAAATTACTGTGGAATTACAGCAGTGAAACAGAGCTGAACTGTGTCCAGCCCTGCTGCCAGAACAGGCAGAGCTTTCACTAGATTGGTCCACAGGACTAGTACTGGGACTTCCTGAAAAGACAGAGTGATCCAGCTCTGGATCTGATACACTCTGTGAAGGCCATCTCTCTAGTCCCAGTGGGAAATCCCAGCTTTGATTTCAATGATTGTGGGTTGGGATAACCCAGATTAATACACTGACCCTGGCCCCACACTTAGATGCAACCAAACTGCAGGAGGAGTGTCTCCCAAGGATAAGCACGATCACTGCTCTGGAGGATAAACCACAGTAGACAATGATGTTGGATTCAGGGTGTCTGACAGCACAGAGGTAGAGCTCAGCTAAGGAAATGCAGAGCTGTTACAGTGGCGTAAGGATCTAAGAAAATCAACAGCAGTAACTCCTTAATTGCCTTAGGCTTCTTACATGACCAGTGTCCACCCAGGAAAGTGCATCATGTCATTCCCAGAGAATACAAGTCCTGTAATGGACTAAACTTTTGCTCTAAAAAACAAATAAAAAGTCTCCACAGCTGTTAGCAGCTGCTGAATCATGGGGTGCTGCAAAAGACAGCAAAGCAGAGGTTGGGGTTCCTTTGCTGCTTACACAGAATGAGGCTCTAGCTAGATGAAGCAGATGCTTTGCATGCCCATATGCAAGACCTGAATTTAAGCAACCTTATGGAGTTTCTGTTCTGCTTGGATAATGTTTCCAGCACTGCAAGATCTGGAGAACCAACTCCGGGAGCTATAACATCCCTATCACAACCTCCCTCCACATCCACATTTCTTTCATTGAGTCCCACCAGGGTTTATATAACAAGCAGACAAGCATGTGGAGAGCTAGCTCCATACGTCTCTAAGAAGTGAAGAAAGGCTTTTGTGGCAAGGACACGCTTGTCAGAAGAAAGATCAGTGTCCCACCATGCATCCAGCTAGCATGGAGACTATGCAGCTTGCAGGCGGACCTGGGCCGTGGAGGATGACTGTGAAGATGGGTGGGTGGATTTGTTCACACTGGGTTTTGGCATGATCATTGCAAAGTCCCAAGAGATTATTTCCCCCTAAAATAATCCATGGGAGAGAAAGCTGCAAAAACCCCAACAGGCTGCCTGGTCTTCCCAGGGCAGAGCTATCTTCCCCAGTTCATCCTCTAGCAGCAGAAGACAGGCTGAACCTTCAGCCAGCGCTCAGGCTCTCCTGAACCATGGGCCTGACTAAACAGTGAGATGCTTTCAAGTGTTGCCTTGCATATTTTCAGCAAAGTACAAAGGTGAAGAGACTGGACAGATATTGAGTGGTCATTAGTCAAGCTTCAAAACCCAGGAGCTGACAGTCCTTGGCTATGTGGTGATCCAACCTCCTGTTCACACTATCTCCCCCACATGACATGGGAGGCATCATCTGTGCTTTTGCACGGAGGAGAAGAGAGATGTCTTACACCCAAACTGCTACTGCACTACTCCATGGCAGCAGAGTCAAATCAGGACCATTCACATTTCTGCCTTGGTTGGCCTTTTTTTCCTGGGCTATTTAGATATTTTGAGGGTAGCCTCAAATTCCTGATGAAAATCAATATTTTCTGTGAGAAGGATGGCTTTTAAACAAATTCCACTCATTTTGACAGTTTCTTTCAAGCAAGCAATATTTCCTCTGGCTTTAGACAGATGGATAAAAACTGAGTGAGGACCTGGAGTAGCTTCAGAACTGGATGCTCCCAAACCAGAAGAAAACCACAGACAAAAGGCTCTGAATCCAACCCAGGGACTAACACGTGGAAGATTTTTGGGTCATCAAGTCAAAAAAAGACAAATAATGATATTTTAAGTGGAATAGGAACATTTCTGATATTCTACTGAGAGAAAAACCCCATGTTTGCTGATTTTTTTCTAGGTAGCCTCTGGAAAGAAATGAAGAAAACCACCTGTGCCTTTGTGACAGAGCAGTCAAGGCATGGGGTGTCCCCATGGAAAGCTGCACCCTAAAGGCCATCACTCCCAGGAAGGAAGGGACACGGCTGAGGGAGCCCTCTCTTCCCAGCTCTGAAGCTGGTGCTGGGCACATCCCTCCTCCATTTATTTGCCTTTTCTCATCACCTTTCCTACTTATCTCTTTTGCCCTGGATGCCCTCCTTTTTCTCTCCTGATCTGCAGCTCCTGGGTTTGAAAAGGCCCCTGTTCAGCAGGAGTCTCTGAACACAGCTGGGATTCACTGTATAAATAAATAAGTAGATCTGCCCGTCATAACTATACTTTAAATTCCCTGCACGGGAGAGACTTCCCTTCTATATTCTCTCAGCTAACACTTTTACCAGGAACCAGAGGCTGAAAAAATTGATCTCTTTGGCTGTTTTCACCTAATGCTCTTGGTAGATTTGGTTCCTTACAGGTATTTTTTAAAAAATAGGCTGAACTAAAGGATGGCTTATTACAGTAACAAACTGTAGTTAGCAGCAGCAAACCTAAAATTTCCCTTTGCTGCTTTTGAGAGAAGGATGAGGCCAAGGAAGGAATATGAAGTGTTTTTACTGAAACACATTAAACTAATTATTACACAATTAAGTAGGAGTGAAAAGGCAAGAGGAGCTGAGCTTGCTCCATATGTCATGATATTCAGCTCACCTTCTCCTCAACGGGCAGAATTAGAAACCCACATGCCCCTGCAACCAAGATACAAACTTTAGGTGTGAGACAGAAGAGATCTCTAGCTCTTGTCAGAGGAATGAAAGGTTGGATGAAGAACTGGAGGAAGTGTAAGAAAGCAAGCGGGAGAGAGAGGTGTTGGGTTCCCTTTAAAGCAGGTACCCAAATCTGAGGATTTTTTTTTAAACCCTCTTTAAGATGAAGGCTCTGCTAATAACATGTCCAGAAGATGGCTCCTGGCAAATTGCTTTGTTATTCTTGTCAAAAAAAAAGTCCCTTGGAAGCAGTCAATTTTAAACCATATATCAAAATGATTAATTGCCCTTAAATGAGCAGATGTTGGAGTACCCTTGAATGGGGCTAACGCCTTTTTGGATTGCAAACATAATGTATTCATGGACTTGGAAAAATATCATTAGGGCTATTAATTAGCTATAAGCACCGAAAGCTTTGGTGACTCCAAGGTGTTGACTTTCTTGTGGTTTTTTTTTCCTTCTTCTTTTTAAGACTTAAGGGGGAACAACTGGTTTTAATGGAATAAGGCTAGCAGGTATTCTTTTTTTTTTTAGTGCTGTGCAGAAAGTAGTGCTTGAATTAGAAAAACTGTGAGAAATAATGAGTGACCTCTAAATAGAGTAGGAACTAGCTACCACAACCAGGACTCAAGGAAAAAAACCAACTATAATGAGAGAAAGAAAGAGAAGGGAGGGAATGAAAGAAAGAAACCTAACATTGCAGGAGGCTGCTTGGGGTAGAATTCTGCTCTCAGACGAGGGAAAATGTGCTTAACCATAAACATTGTGTGAGGGTTTGAGTCGGCCGTGGGGGTGGGGGGAAAGAAAGGTGTTTTACTCCTTCTAATTTGAGGAGAAAGGAACTTTCATTGCACATAAATTCTTCTTCCCACTAATCTCACTTTCCTCCAAGAGCAAAAGGAGAAATGTAGCAAGCTGTGGCTTGAGACTTTTTAGCAACAGAAAATCCTTAAAAGTGAGCCTGTTTGGGTCTCTTTTCAAATACTGCATCAAATATATTTTCAATGAATTCATAGGGGGGAAAAAAAGGAGGCAGGGAGGAGGAAAAAAAAACTTTTAAAATCTGTTTAAGTTTATAAACAAGATTAAAGAAACAATGTCAAGGGTCTTATGGAAATGGTGATAGTGCCCCTTTAAATAAGAGCAAGTGGAGATTTTCTATATCACTGTGCAGTTTAAATCTTTCTTGATGGACCGGACACTAGTCCTCCTTAAATCCTTCAGAAAGCTGCTTTAAGGAAAAAGGCTGCGAGGAATTTCTTCTCGCTTTAATTGCTTAAGAAACGGTTCCCACAATGAGCTGTGGCCTAGATTTGCCTCTCATTTAAGTTCTGATTTTTAAAAGTTCACAAGTTAATCCCCTTTCGGTCTCACACGAATGCGGTTGGCGTCGGGGACAAAGTACTGGACAATGTCTGGAACATTTCAAACCCCCAAAAGATGCCCCATACTAAAAAAAAAAAAATCCAAAAACCAAGAAACCACCAACCCTCCCCCAAACCCACCCAAAACAATACCAAGCCAAGTTGCCTTGATTTAGTTAAGTAGCTATTTTAAGACCTTGTTGCCATTATAATTTGAGGCAAGGAGAAAGGGTCCTGCATTGCATCTGCCGTAAATACTGAAGTAAGGAGGGTTGCCAGTGTCTGCGCTCTTCTTCCTTGTCCACATTCCAAGGATGGAACTTTATTTCTCTTTACTCAACCTAAAATTAAATGTTCGCATCTCTAGCACAGTTTACTATCCTGGTAAGCGGTGAGGTAAAATTCACCGTAAAAAAAACCCCCAACAACAAAGGAGGTGAGAACGAGGAAGTTAATGCAGTCACTGTTTAAAACATAACCAGCTTAGCTTTGATTTTAGTGTTTTTGAAGCAAACAGACGCGATTTTTGTGCAGATGTAAGCACGCTGTTCTGTGTGTATGGGGACGGGTGTGTAAAATACCCGAGACGGGGAAATTCCACGTGTTTCTACACAAAATGAAAACATTGTTTTCTTCCAACATTATGCCCCGATCGCCCAAATTATTCTTTTTTCCACAAAAGATGTTTGTTTTCAAATTAAAAGTAGCCGCTATCCACCCCATCATTCAAGTGACGGTGATTAGAACCTGCAAATTCCTGTTTCAATTGGAAAAACAAAAAAAAAGGGATCTGAAAGGAATTTTTTAGTACATGTGTAGACCCAGCCAGTTAGCCAAAATACCGTTAACATCACGGAAACTTGAAATGTCCTTTCTGCTTGACGAAATAACATATGCCACCACCCCACCATCCCCATCTTGCAGTGAAGAAACAAGTCGGGATGGCAGATTTATGTGTTTTCGTATTTCATTTTGTTCTGCGATACAAAACTTACACCAAAACCCCCTTTTCGCTTTCTGCCCCTTCGCTTTTGATTTTGTTTGTTTGTTTAACTGCTTTTTACTATCATTTTTATTATTTTATTGGCTAGGGTAGAAATAGCCATTTCTCGCCCAACCACGCCGAGGTCTGATGTCGGAGCCGCTGTCGGTCTCAAGTTTGTGGAGCCCCGGGGCGGACGGGGCGGCTCTGAAGAAGAGGGGACAGGGTGCGGAGGGCAATTTGGAGGGATCCACCAGTGTAAACCGCCTCGTGCCGGGGCTGTTTTCCCTTGTGGTCAGCCCGCATCCCTCCCTAGATTCCCTCGGGGTTTTTTTTTGGAGAAGAAACCCCTGTAATCTCGGCACAACGGGTACCGATTTGCTGATGCTCTGCCCACATCGATAGCTCGGGGCGGGGGGTAAATGTGATAAATCAGTTCTGCCGACAAACCGGGGTTATTTTTCCGAGCTGCGCTAAATACGGCAGTTACTCGTTTGGGCGAAGAAACGCTAAATTAAACGCAATTATTTATTTATAGGGGCTGGTTAAACAGCAGAAATCCCGTCGCAGGAAGAACTCGGAAAGATTTTTTGAATACAGAGGAAAACACTTATTAAGTCTTGGGGGTAGGCGGGCTGGGGGGAATTAAAACTAAGGATTTTTCATCGAAGCAATCGGAAAATCTCCCGTGCTTAATAGCTCCGAGAGCAGAAAGGGGAGACAATGGTGAAATCGCTGTCGGAGAGGTCGGGATTTGTGCCTGGGCTGCAAGCGACAATTCAGAAACAACCCAGGAGACGCGCTGCTCTCCCC